>JARQOC010000004.1:25010316-25501457 GCA_033576535.1 Allobates femoralis | reverse complement strand
ACGAATATTATGGTACCGCTCATCACTAGCAGCCTGCACCCGCCTTAAAATTGGCACACCCAAATTTGACACGCTAAATCCTTGCTTTTTTACTCGGCCATCCCAATTGCCTTGAGTGGGGGCCCTTCAGGGTAATATAATAGGTAAATGATGGTTTGTGATATGTAAAAAAATTCACAGCTACCACAAAGAAAAAAAACACACTTTCCCCAAATTTTTTAACCCCCAAATCACCCCTGCAGATCAAACATAATCACAGACATGACATCCCTCAAATTTTACAATTTTTTTTCATTAATTTTTTTTCACTTCTGGGGCCCCTTATGTCTTGCAGTTGAGCCACCCTTATTCTACATCAGAAAACATGACCGATTTCTGCCCGCCCCAAGAATACAACTGATGAAGCCGCAGCTTTTAGAGTGGAAATGTCAGTGAGTTCCCCTGAGTCACACAGTACCCCAGCTGTGCCCCTCATTGAACTAACCTGAGGTGAACCCCATTGAACTCAATTCCGGTAATCAGGCAATGATTTTCAATTGTGTTTCGTATTCCCCAGATTATTGACTACAAGGGTGTTTGGAATCCCTTTATATCTGCACCATTAAAGGGCAATAATGCCACAATTTGGCACCAAAAAGAACTCAATGTTTGGGTTATTGGATTAGACTTTTAAAAAAAAAAAACAACATGGGGTGACCTCCCGTTTTGGATTACATGCCAAAAAAAAAGATCCCCGCTGCGGTCTTAGGGACCAGCAGTCTGCTTTAAATTTTTGCGATACTAAAAAAAAGGGACGCAGCAGCCCCACTACAAAAGAGTTCAAACAGGTGCGCAGCAGCAGAAGTTTAAGAATCTGGAATATGTTTTGCAGTGGTAAACCAAACAAATTTTTTAAAATGAGACCCACACTTTAAATTTAGCTGGCTATAAAAATACCAGGGAAAAACCCCACCCTTATTTTCCCATTTTTTATTTTTATACTAGCGTGTAGGGTAAGTGGTGCGGAAAAATGGATAAGTACAATTATCCTGCTTTTAATCCCCATTTTGCTTCTTTTGCAGCCCCCTAGCTATTATTACTCAATTCTATACATGAAAGTCCCCATAGCCCTTTTTGTGGTTGGGGGGTTTTGGGGTCAATTTAAGTCAATGCGGTCCCAAACCTGAACATCTGTGGGTTCACCCATTTCTAGTTACAAATAAGGCTGCCTTCACACTGCATTTTTTGTGATCAGTGCCTATCTGTTTTAAAACTGATATCCACTGATCGTTTTGGCCTCCCATGTATCCCTATGGGCATGGGTTGGTTCTATATGGCCATCCGTGTGTGTTAGTTTTGTCGTTGATTCTTTTGTGTCAGTTCTTTTCATGTACCCAGAATCAGAGACTGTTGCTATTTTGGGCTGCCTTGAAAAAAGTGGACACAAACGGATAGACATGGACCCATAGCTGTCCACGTCAAATAACATGGGGGGGTCTATGGATTTGTTTTGCTATACTGAGCATGCTCAGAAGCATGGTACAGCTACTCCCAGCCTTATCTCTGGTGACTGATGACAAATCAGTGAAAAACACTGATCCATGGACATATTGTTGATTGCGGCAAGATTCACAAGTAAATTAATACATAAGGTACCCCTTAGGCTAGCTTCACACCATGGTTTCTTGAATCCTGTCCTATCATGTTTGAACAGGACAGAAAAGGATCTGTTTTTGGCTTCCATGTAGCCTTATGGTGCCGAATCGGTCATAAAAGGCCATCCGGCTCCCGTGAAAAAAAATGACAAAAGCAGACAGTCCCGGATCCAGGGCGATCCAGTGCACATAACATGGGAGTCTACTGACGCTGCATCCGTGAAAAAATCAGATTGTTTCACAGATCCAATTTTAAGCACAAAGCATGCTTAGAAATCCTGCTGTCCAAACCTCTGCACCATGGACAGCGGCAGAGTAGACACAGGTACTCTTCAGCACCATGGACAGTGGCTAAAAACAGGATTGGGGACCGTATTCGGCAACTCTTTGTACACATCCTGTCCTGTCAGGTTTGGTCAGGGAGATCCTGCAAAAAACAGGATCCATCCTGACAGCCAAAAACCGTGGTGTGAAGCTAGCCTTACTAATGATATACTGTATAATATGATTGTTTTACCAATTACTAATGGTTTATTGATATTATTGGACAAAATAAATAGAATATGTGTATTTACCTGCCATGGCTTGAAGCTCCATATGTCAGCACACGCCCTGTTATAAAATGGACCTTCACCTTTTTTGCAGGTTTTCAGATCATCCAATGCTTTGAATAAGACGTGAACTGCTACAAAGGTATTATAAGTTGTTTTAAGGCTGGAGACATAGTTTGAAGTGTTCCTTATATCGTCTATATGTTCGGATCCCGTACAAACCTTCACCGGGTTCTCAAAGGAAACATTTCGGTTCTCAGGAAGAAATTGGCATTTGAACACCATCTCCCACATCATCCTGGTCCACTTTACTGTCGTGGAAGCTGATGGATTTATCTTGGCCAAGAACTGACTTAAACCTCTGACAGAGTAATCAAAGTTGGATAAACTAATACTACCGGATAAAGTCATAAAATATTTATTTATTGACAATAACAGCGATCTCGACCAACCCGCGTTACCAATGAACGTTCTTCCTGTGACATTCTGCTTCACCATCTCATTCAATATCGGAATAAATTCAACTTCAGTAGCAAAAACAACTACAACCGTAGCGGTGGACTCTTTTATGACCTTGACTATATGTTGAGCGTTGCGATCGGTTTGGCCAATTTTTATATATTCCGTGAAGGCCACACACGCTCCGGCTTTGGTTATTTCTTCTTTTATTGGCTGAATACCTTGCAGGCCATAATCATTGTCGAGACCAAGTAGGCCAATCCAGGTCCAGCCAAAGCTGAGAATAAGCTGGACCATGCCTTTAGACTGATCATTGTCAATAGTGACGGTCCTGAAGAAGGATGGAAACATTTTCTTGTTACTTAAGAGGGAAACACTGGAAAAGGGACTGACCTGGAATAAAATAAATGAATTCATAATGTAATAAGATAAGAAAGCAAATAAAATAGTTTTTTACCAGAGTTATCCAATCGCCAATTTTAAGAAAAAATTAATGTTAGAAGCTCATTGGTTGTATCTAAATTCAGGAGAAATACTGTGTAATCTTTTAGGAACAAAGGAAAAAATGATGTAGCTTACAGTACATTTGCCTTCCCTGAATGATCATTAAGGCCCCGTCACACGAGGCGACATCGCCGCCTATCACATAGGCTACGTAGGGGCATGGCCTATCGGCAGAGACATCACCCCTATGTCGCCTCATGTGAAGGGGCGATGTTGGCGGCACCGGGAGGTTGCCTGGTTTCAGAGCAGTGCTCTGATATCAGGCGACCGATCTGGGGCAATGTGCACACATCGCCCCATGTAACCGGCCGCCGGCAACCTGTCAGGTGATGGGAGTAATAGGCTCCCGTGTCCTGCATCGCCGCTGCATCGCGAGGCTGGAGATGTCGCCCCGTGTAAGTGGGGGACAGTGACGTTGGTGCGGTGTCAAAAACGTGCGCGTACCCGCCAGTCACCGCCGACATCCCCAGCTCCATCGCCAGGTGTGACGGGGCCTTTAAAGTTGTTGGAACAAAAATCTAAAGAAGATTTTGCAGCAATAGTGAGTGCCTCCTCAAGCTTTTTCTTGTATTTATTGAATATGTAATCTTTGAGGAAATCTAGCAGTAAGAATCCAGATTAACCACAGCAGAACCATGGGAAACAAAGAATTTCACAGTTCACATGGAATCATTGACCTTTGCATGCAGTAAATAGACAAATTATGATAGGTAGATCTACTCTCTGAACATTGGTAGGCAATGAGTAGAGATCAGTGAACCTTTTGAAGTTCAGATTTGGTTTGGTTCCATGAATGGGCATATGTTCAGCAAATAGATCGTCAAATAGTTTGCGGAACTTCTGAACCCCATTAAAATCAATAGGGTGCAAAATCAAGGGTCTAGAATATGTAACGACTGGGACTCCAGTCACTTTATTCTAAAAGATACGGCGCTGCTATGAATGACGCTGACTCCGTATACTGGTAAACTAAGTCTTTTATGGAAAGTTGTAAAACAAATAACAGGGTTGCACTCTTCCCAAACTATGGGCCACAACAGCCCAAAAACACAATACAATTTATGCAGCTCGAGGGAACTCAAGTGCCAGTTTTGCAGGGAGGGACACGACTACCCCCAAACTATGCCACCCTGCCCTTTCTCAGTACGGCGTCTACCCAGGATTTTACTGTGGCCACTATACATGTTCCCCTCAGACATATAACCCTACAACCACCTCCCACGCTATTTACAGTATGTCCCGGGGGCCCCCGTATTCCCCTTATAACCAATAATAGTAATCACAAATTATTTACACAGTGTTCAATTCTCTCTCTTGCAGGAGCAAAAGGATACCTCTTAAACTAGTATAACACACAGTTAACAGACTAACTTTTGTTTAACTTTAATCCCCGGCCACAGGGTAATTTCGGTTATTTTCTCTCCCCAGGCTTTTCAGTACAGCCTGATGCAACAGTAGTTGGGGTCATATTCAGTTCTCCTTTGTAATTAACTGTGGGACTCCTCTGTATAATACACCTCGAGTGGCCGAGATCTGATCAAATGCCTGTTGTTGTCGGTCTATCCACTGGATCGACTGATTCTTGGGCTCCTGCACCATCCCACTTATTAGCTCGTTCAGGCGTTCAGCCACTTTAGCAAAGTCTTTTACCAACCAAAGGGTACTATCCGGCTAGCCCTAGAATGCCCACACTTCTCTTACGATCTTGAAACCAGGGCCATATTTGGCCTTCATGCTGCCCTAGACATTATTAGTGGTTATGCCCTCTACTGGCAAGTTAGACTAAGGGTCAGATGTCCATGTTCTTCAAGGACACAATAGATTTATTTGTCCGTCTAAAACTCAAGAGATATTCTGTTTTTTTTTCCTTTTTCTGTATCATGCATGAGAAGGGCCAAGACAAGTCTAACATTTTCAGCACACATATGGCATCCATGTGGCTCATCCATGTGTCTGTATTAGACATTACAAAATATAGGAGAATCTGAACAATGCATGGTGCGCATGCTATGTGGATTAAAAAATCTGCAGTCACAGGCTATTAAATAACTGCTGATTGACTTCATATAACCGGTAGGCAGCAATTGTCCAGACTTAGATCCAGGTTCCTTATTGGATGACATCTTCTCTGATAGGAATCATCGTTATTTTCATCTCTCTCTTTGCTAGATGTCATGAAGACTTTGGACATCCACAGCTCGTCTCTGCAGACGTCCCTCTTCTCTGGTCTTCTATAGCACATGCCAACATGATTCCCTTAAAAATAACACTGTCATTACTATTATACCTAAATAAAAAATATCCACACACACTGTGCACTTCAATAAATACTTGCCCCACTGTGCTCCATCCCCAAAAAGTGACCTCCTGCATACCATGCATCCTTTGTTCCCTTGCACAGCATGCACTCTCCATGCCTCCTGCACAGCCTGCACTCCCCATGCCCCCTGCACAGCCTGCACCCCCATCCCACCTGCACAGCCTGCACCCCATATCCCCCTGAACAGCCTGCACCCCCCATGCCACCTGAAAGGCTTGCACCCTCCATGCACCCTGCACAGCCTGCATCCCCATCCCCCTGCACAGCTTTCATACTCCATGTCCTCTGCACAGCCCCCCATGCCCTGTGTACAGCCCTTATGCCCTCTGCACACCTCTCTATGCCCTCTTCAAAGCCCCGATGCCCTCTGCACAGGCTCCATGACACTGCACAGCCTTCACCCTCATCCCCCCTGCACAGCCTGCACCCTCCAAAGCTTTAATCTTCCATGTCCTTTGCACAGCCCTCTCCTGCCCTCTGCACAGTCACCCATGCCCTCTGTACAGCTCCCTCATGCCCTCTGCACAGCCACCCCATGCCCTCTGCACACCCCTCCTTGTCCTCTGCACACACCCCATGCCCTCTGCACATCCCCCATGCCCTCTGTACACCCCTCCATGCCATCTGCACACCCCTTCAGTCCCTTTGCACAGCCCCCATGCCCTCTGCATACCCCTCCATGCCCTCTGCACACCCCTTTATGCCCTCTGCTCTCCCCTCCATTACCTCTGCACACCCCTCCATGCCCTCTGCACACTCCTCCATGCCATCTGCACACCCCCATGTACCTTCTGTATTCAGTTCCAGCTCCTGACATTAGAACTCTTCTTGCCGGCAAAACTTAGCTACGCCCATACAAGACACATGTGCGTGACGTCTTCACATGTCCTCTTCCAACTGGCATCAGGTATATCCTCCATGTACACCGGAGTATATACTGCTTAACCTTATGCCCCTGCAGTGCAGACACCTTACAATACCCCCAGAAAGATACATCGGTTTAGTTAATTAGACCGGCGAGGGGGGGGTGAAAAAAAATTATTTCAAATTTTTTTTATTAAATTGTAATGATTCTTCACCAGGCAGCCGCCCTCCAGTGCCTAATGGATAATACGACCCTGCTTGGGGCGGGCCCATCCTAAATGGCCTCAATTTTGCTTGGGGCTGGCCGGACAACCTCAGCAGACACTACATGTCCCAGATACTCAATCTGTGTTTGGAACAAGTGAAAGGTTTTTGACTTGATCTTAAACCCATTACCCCTAAATTGGTGCAACACTTCCCGGAGCTTTTTCAGGTGATCATCAAATGACTCCCCAAAGGTAATCACATCGTCCAAATAGATCAACAAAGACTCAAAATTGTAATCACTCAAGAAGTACTCCATTAACCATTGAAACATTCCTTAGGCATTAGTCAGCCCGAAGGGCATTCAATTGAACTCGTACAGTTCCATCGGCAAAATGAATGCTGTCTTCTGTTGGTCTTTAGCTGCCATGGGCACCTGCCAGTAGCTGCTGGAACGGTCAAGGGTGGAGTAATACTTTGCCTATCCCAGGACAGACTCACACTAATGCACTTCTTTACTTCAGAAGCAGAGCTTAATAATGGAGCTAGATAGCAAACGTGCATCGTCTGAAGTAAAGCACGGAGGTCAGCACGACGACGCCACTATAGACCGGGCCATGATCTCAAAGGAGCCACATAAAGCAGCCTCATGGGCCTCACAAAGCAGCCTCAAGGACAGCATGTGGCCTGTGGGCTGCATGTTTGAGACCCCCAATATCGAGTCGTTACAAACAGAGTGATCAATTTTAAGTGATTATTTCTGTTCATGTTGATTATTATTGTTTACAGCTAATGAAAACTCAAAGGTGATTTATCTAAAAAAATTAGAATATTAAATAATACCAATTGAAAAAATTATTTTTAACTCATAAATATTGGCCTAATGGAAAGTTTGCACAGTAAATGCCCTCAATACCCGGTCTGGGCTCCTTTTGCATTAATTACTGCATTAATGTAGCGCAGCACTGAGGCGATCAGCCTGTGGCTGCTGAGATGTTATGGAAGCCCAGATTGCTTTAATAGCAGCCTTCAGCACATCTCCATTGTTGAGTGTGGTGTCTCTCTTCTTCCTCTTGACAATACTCCATAGATTCTATAAGGGGTTTAGGAGCGGCGAGTTTGCTAGCCAATGGCTAGCCAGTTACTGCATACTGTGGTTAGTAAACCAGGTGTTTGTACTTCTGGCAGTGTGGACTGGGGCCAAATCCTGCTGGAAAATAAAATTTCCATCTGCAAAAAGCTTGTCGGCAGAGGGAAGAATGAAGTGCTGTAAAATGTCCTGATAGATGGTAGTGCTGACTTTGGTCTTGACAAAACACCGTGGACCTACACCAGCAGATGACATGGCTCCCCAAACCATCACTCATTGTGGAAAGTTTACACTACACCTCAAGCAGCTTGGATTGTGGCCTCTCCACTCTTCCTCCAGACTCTTTGAATGTGGCCTCTCCACTCTTCCTCCAGACTCTTTGATTGTGGCCTCTCCACTCTTCCTCCAGACTTTTGCATTGTGGCCTCTCCACACTTTCTCCAGTGTCTGGGATTGTGGCCTCTCCACTCTTTCTCCAGACTCTTGGATTGTGGCCTCTCTACTCTTCCTCCAGACTCCCGATATCGGCGTCCAACTCCAACCCAACACCGACCAAAAGTCACGTGGTTCGGGAGTTGGACCCGATATCGTTCGCGCATTGTACGGTTTGAACGTACAATGCGATGCTGGAACGATGCCAAAACGATATCGGGGTTGAATGAGCGTGCTATTCAACCGTCTGATATTGGATGGCCGTTGTAGCCGCATTGTCCCGTGTGACAGCCCAACTACGATGTGTCACCCATTCACTCCCATGTTAACTGGTCGTTCCTGGGTTGGGGGGCGTACACATCGTCGGGACGTTGTATCCCGATATCGGGCTGTAAAATGGTGATGCGATGGCGGGAAAAGAGCGCTCAAAAAGCACGCTCCCACGTCGTTGGCTCCGATATCGGGCCGATATCGGGACGTGTAAACCCACCTTAAACGCTTCAAGGTCGTTAAGATATCACCAACAATCTCATGGTCATTAGAACATCATTTGGAGATTGTTGGTGAGATGTCACACGTTCACCAACGATCCAGCAAACAGGTATTGTACGCACAACCCAGCGAGCGATACTTGTTCACTGTTGTGAATAAGAGAAGCCGTCAACGACATCGTTATCGCGGTGTCACACACAACGATGCAGCAGCTTGGCTGATCGAGGATCGTCTGATTTGAGAGCATGCTCTCAAATCTGCGATCAACGATTCAACGATTTATCGTAGTCATATCTAGGTGTTACACGCAACAAAATCCTAACGATGTCGTTTGAACGACTCCAAACCCGTGATGTTTGAGCGATATCATTCATGATCTCGTACCGTGTAACCGTGTCAACACACTCATACTTTTGCTTAAGAACTGCAACTAACGTGAGTGGATCTGCATAGCTGAACTCATATGGGTCATGTTCCACCGTCACCTGTCTTTTAAAGATGATTTTAATAAGCTTCTTACCTGTGGATATCTAAAGCTCCCCAACACATGAGCCAAGATGATTGAATTGGCGGAAACTGTGGATCCAATGACAGCAGGGAACAGTAGTCTAGAATTGCACTGGTTGTCGGAGGTTGGTGTACTAGAGTCAGTCAGGAACAGTAAAGCCCCGTGTAATTCATAGTGAGGTATATTACATGTGTCGTACATCTGAAATCCTACTGTGATATTTTGCAGAATATTTGGGTCTCTGTTGAGTAGCTCGGCTGTGTACAAGAATGTCTGAAATCGATGATAATATTCCAAGCTGAATCTTCAAAAAAACAGAAAATGGAGCAAATCACTATACAGGAAGCCAATAATTATCTCAAGAGAAATGATAAAGACTCGTAGTTTTTTCCTGGCTTTGCTAAGGTGAATGATTACATGGAAGGAACATCTCCATCTCCAAAGTTGAACAACTATAGAAGAGCACCATTAATGTATGGAAAATGATCTTACTCATTTGCAATATTATCTCATGGAGAGATACTGTAATCACAGATGGCTCCATTATGTCTACAAGAACAGGAAACATATATTTGCACCGTGTTAACCAGTAGAAAGAAAAATATTACAATTATATATAATTATATAATCCTCAGTGGTTGATACCTTTTATGGCCACTTTACACGCGGCAACAGGAAGATAGAAACCGGCAGGTGTCGGAGACAATTGTACCTTTTACCTTCAAAACACCTTGAAGTGGCTGCGTGTAATTCAGGTATCTGCAAGGTGTTTTGAAGGTTAAAGGTACAATTGTCTCCGACACCTGCCGGTTTCTATCTTCCTGTTGCCACGTGTAAAGTGACCAATAATGGTTAACTGAACAGATGATAAAATGTAACAGCTTTCGATACTACTCACGTCTCGTCATCAGGCTCTAAAAAACACAAAATCTGAAAAGACACATTTTATACATATTAGGACATAGGGCAGCAAATAAGACAAGTGATGTAAAGCAGAATGATCAGTATGGGAAGAGGAGAAACAGCTGCTGTAAGTAATATAAAACTACTCCAATAGTTATTGCAACAGCTGTTTCTTTTTCCTATAGGCTAGGGTTACATTAAGCTTTTCACTGTTTTCAGCACTGCCCGGGGGTTAGCGCTGAAAACATAGGTTGCATCAGCATAAAGACGGTGCTACCGCCATGGTAGCGCTGCGTTAACACTGCCCATAGTAACCTATGGAGGCCCCGCCCCTAAAACGATGTAAACGCCGACATCAGAGGGTAATATTGCGTTATTTCCAAATGTGAACAAAGACGCTGTCAACAGCGTCTTTGCTCACGTTTGGAAATAACGCGAGATTACCCTCTGATGTCAGCGTTAACGTTTCGTTTGGGGCGGGGCCTCCATAGGTTAGTATGGGCAGTGTTAATGCAGCACTACCATGGTGGTAGCACCGTGTTTATGCTGATGCAACCTATGTTTTCAGCGCTAACCCCCAGTCAGCGCTGAAAACCTTAATGTGACTGTAGCCATGGGCTAGGGTCACACATGCCAGCCATTTTTGCTTCAGGTCTGTTTTTGTAGCAAAATTTTGCATTTTTTTTCAAAATCCCAAAAACAGATTTGTTAACGAATGATGCACTTAGGGGCACCTGCGTTTTTCAAAATCTGGTTTTCCTGGGCTCCAAAAAAATGATGCTAGCAGCATTTTTGGGGTCCTATAAAAAAACGCATGCATTTTTTTAACATGGAGCCCTATGGGAGATGCATGCGTTAACGTATGCGTTTTTTGTGAAAAAAGTCCCAAAATTTCCAAAAAAATGTCCTGGACCCCAGGGGACACTATTGGCACACTTACAAAAACAGAATCCATTTTTCTAAAGGCTTATAAAATAGATTTGGATGTGTGACCCTAGCCATAGTGATTATTCTGCTTCACATTACTTTATTATTCTACTGCGCTATTCTAAGTCATTTTATGCATCCAACTATGACTCATCAGATTTTGTGTTGTACCATGCCTGGTGAAGAGACCTGAGTAGTCTCGAAAGCGCCAATTTATCACCATCTTTTCAGTTAGCCGGTATACCTGGAAGAGAGCCCTGAGGAGTCCTGAAAGCTGCTATTTAGCACCATATTTTCAGTTATTCATTAAAAGTCATCAACCACTCAGGACTCTCAGATTTTTCAGAACTGTAATAATCCTTTAAAATACATTTCTCGATATCATACAAGAGTCTGGCGGTGGACAGTAATTTGTCCACAGGCTGAAATGAAGAGTAATTTGTTCATAGAGCCAATGACAAAAACTGACATCTTAGGCACCGATGCACCACATTCATCAGATCTGCTCCTATTCTCCATGCATTTTTTTTTATCTAAAAAAAAAAAAATTTGTGATTAACCTTCTAGTAAAATAATTTATGAATTAAAAAGGACATCTGGGGTGTCACTGTAATAATAAAGTTCAATCAGAGGGTTCTCCAGTCTTGGATCACCATCATTTGGAAATTATGGCTTATCCAGCCAAGTTTCAGTATATTTTCCCGATAGAGCAACCACTTTAAGTTATATAAGGGCTGCATTCGACAGCCCGGGAAGAAAGTGACTGCTGATCATTGGGATGAAGAGCAGCCCACATGCACCAATACAACAATGGTGACCACTGGGGACGTCATTACTTTAAAAGATGGCCAGAAACACTGCCCCAATATCCAGGGGTGCACCAAGCCCCGCTGCCGCCTGAGCCGCGGCAGTGATTACGGGGGGGGGGGGGTGCTGGTGGAGCCCAGCGCTGCCGCCCCTTCTGCATAGATTGGTCCCACTGCCGCCTGCCGCCTGAGCCGCAGTAGTGATTACCGGGTGCGGGCGCGCCCGTGATTACGGGTAGGGGGTGCTGGTGAAGCCCAGCACTGCCGCCCCTTCTGCACTGGTCCCCCGGCGGGTCGCCGCTTACCTGCGGTGCGCGGGGTGAGCGGCCGGCGCCATGACAGGGGGAGGCTGTGTGCATGAGGCGCTGCCCCCTTCTGCACTGCTGCTCCCCCTGCCTCCTGCCGCCTGAATGACAGGGCTCACACTGTCCAATGGACGGTGCGGCCCTGCCAATATCTACTGATGAAGCTGTTGGCAAAATGCACACCCCAATATCTACGGATGAAGCTGTTGGAGAAATGCACGCCCCAATATCTACTGATGAAGCTGTTGGCAAAATGCACGCCCCAATATCTACTGATGAAGCTGTTGGAGAAATGCACGCCCCAATATCTACTGATGAAGCTGTTGGTGAAATGCACGCCCCAATATCTATTGATGAAGCTGTTGGCGAAATGCACGCCCCAATATCTACTGATGAAGCTGTGGGAGAAATGCACGCCCCAATATCTACTGATGAAGCTGTTGGCGAAATGCACGCCCCAATATCTATTGATGAAGCTGTTGGCGAAATGCACGCCCCAATATCTACTGATGAAGCTGTTGGCGAAATGCACGCCCCAATATCTATTGATGAAGCTGTTGGCGAAATGCACGCCGCAATATCTACTGATGAAGCTGTGGGAGAAATGCATGCCCCAATATCTACTGATGAAGCTGTTGGCAAAATGCACGCCCCAATATCTACTGATGAAGCTGTTGGCGAAATGCACGCCTCAATATCTACTGATGAAGCTGTTGGCGAAATGGACGTCTAGGTACTGGCAGTGGGCTCTGAGTAGTGACACTTACTGCATTGCATTGTTTGGTGGGTATAAACCCCAGGTCATATGTGGAGCTTTTTGTTGATGGGGATCAGAGATTTATCCTTACTTTAAGTAAAACATAGGGTGTGTGCACATGATCAGGAATTGAAGCATTTTGGATGCAACATATTCTGGCTGCATCCAAAACGCTGCATTTTAGAGTACAAGCATATTGGATGATTTGTAGACATCCCACGCCCACTGTGCTTGTCCGAACCACCGCGTGTTTTCAACTGCGGTGTGGGTTTCCGGACTTCTGCATCTCTGCAGTATTTCAATTTTTTTGCTGCAGAGTGAGAAGAGATAACCATTGGGATATAGGAGGGAGAAGCCACCACCGCAGATCGTGGGTAGAGGGTGGATGTGGTCTCCCTGGGCTCTTCTGCGGGTTCTTGCAGATACGGAGGCACTGCATCAAACAAGTAGTGTCTCCGGATCATGACCACACAGCCTTATATTTCCCCCAGTACCCGGCAGTGGCTGCTACACTTTGAATGGAGCTTCAGCTGTTTACATCATGTGGCCACAGAAACAAATAATAGTTGATCATTTGGGGTCCTGAATGTCAACCTCTGACCCACCTCATGTTGATGAGACCTGTAGAGACATCATTAGTATACTGTGACCACAACAGGTCTTTCAATTCTATGTCATAATACATCATTAGATATGCAAAGCAAAATGATAGGTATTCTTTTGGATATATGAATATTATGTGAAGAATCATAACTTGTGGTTTAAGATCTACTTACAATCTGCAGGTAGTCTTGGGTGGCTGGACATCGAATGTTAATTGTTGATAGGATGTTTCTGAGTTTATAGGTAGTAAAACTCCTAACATAATGTCTCCAGGTCGTCTTATTCCCTCCGGGTCGGACATAGAAAGTAATTTACACATCTGACCAAAGGAGTAGACAACTGACATGAGGTATAGAAATATCTCCAGAACTGATATGGATATACACATCTGAGCCATTACAGTAACTTTCAATTGACAGCTGTGGAAAAAGAACATCACTTACTGCACATTATAATAGGTCAGTTTGTAATACATATATTCAATATATTAATAGAAGTTGTCAATAGAATAGTAGGCACACATCAGAATTTATTTACAGTGACTTCATTAAAAAAAAAAAATATATATATATATATATCTCGTATATACTCGAGTATAAGCCGAGGCCCCTAATTTTACCCTACAAACCTAGGCAAACGTAATGACTTGAGTATAAGCCTAGGGTGAGAAATGCAGCAGACTCTCATCACGGTACACAGCCTCTATCAACATGGTAAATGGCCCCCCATTACTGGTATATAGCCCCCCATCCAGGTATATAGCGGCCACCACTGGTATATAGCACCCTTATCACTGGTATATAGCGCCTCCATCACTGGTATATAGCGCCTCCATCACTGGTATATAGCGCCTCCATCACTGGTATACAGCCCCTCCATCACTGGTATACAGCCCCTCCATCACTGGTATACAGCTCCTCATCAGTGGTATACAGGCCCGCCATCATGGTATACAGGCCCCCATCAATGGTATACAGCCCCCAAGACTGTATACATGCCCCTCATCAGTGGTATACAGCCCCCTATCAGTGGATACAGCCCCCCCATCAGTGGTATATAGCCCCCCCATCACTGGTTACAACCCCCATCAGTGGTATACAGCCCCTCATCAGTGGTACACAGCCCCTCATCAGTGGTACACAGCCCCTCATCAGTGGTGTACAGCCCCCATCAGTTGTATACAGCCCTTCATCAGTGGTATACAGCCCCCTTCAGTGGCATACAGCCCCCCTTCAGTGGTATATAGCCCCCTTCAGTGGTATACAGCCTCCCATCAGTGGTATACAGCCCTGCTTCAGGGGTATACAGCCCCCTTCAGTGGTATACAGCCCCCCATCAGTGGTATACAGCCCCTCATCACTGGTTACAGGCCCCTATGCTGCCGCACATCAAATAATAAACCTTAAACTCACCCTCCGATGTCCTGCAGGCACCATATGTCCTCCTTCTGGTCTTCCTGTCTGTATGTTGGCTTCTATTGCTGTGACCAATGCAGCAGCGATGATGTCATCGCTGCTGCACAGGTCACATGATTAGAAGCCGGCATACAGACAGGAAGATTGGAGGGAGGACATACGGTGCCTGCAGGACATCGGAGGGTGAGTTCAAGGTCTATTATTTCATGTGCGGCAGCACAGGGGGGCCTGTAACCAGTGATGGGGGGCGTGAGTATACATAGTATAGTGTATTGTGCGCAGCTCCCCTTGTCGGTAATGGACAGGGGGATGCAGTTGATACACTAATGAGCGTGGTCACGCGACCTCCTGCTCACTCTGCAGCCTCCCCCTGCCTCCTCCAGCCCCTGGACACTGCTCCCCCCCATACTGACTCGAGTACAAGCCGAGGGGGTTGCTTTTCAGCACAAAAATTGTCGAGTATATAAGGTATATATTAAATATATATATATATATATATATATATATATACATACAGTTGCGGCCAAAAGTTGTGTTATGCCCTTTACTAATTGGATTATTTAATTTTATAATTTGATAGAGCTTTATTTTTAATGGGGCAAAACTTATATTTCTTATTTTTCTTAATATTTTTAACAATTTTTTTTTTTCAATTTTTACCATTCCATTTGAAGGACATGAACCTGTTTTCATCTGATCTCTTGTACCATACATTTCAGTGCATCAGCACTGCTATATGCAGTTGCCGCCAAAAGTATTGATACCCCTGCAATTCTGTCAGATAAGACTCAGTATCTTCCTGAAAATGATTGCAATCACAAATTCTTTGGTTTTATTATCTTCATTTAATTTGTCTTCAATGAAAAAACACAAAAGAGAATGAAGCAAAAAGCAAAACATTGATCATTTCACACAAAACTCCGAAAATGGGCCAGACGAAAGTATTGGCACCCTCAGTCTAATACTTGGTTATACAACCTTTGGCCAAAATAACTGTGATCAACCGCTTCCGGTAACCATCAATGAGTTTCTTACAATGCTCTGCTGGAATTTTAGACCATTCTTCTTTGGCAAACTGCTCCAGGTCCCTGATATTTGAAGGATGCCTTCTCCAAACTGCCATTTTTAGATCTCTCCACAGGTGTTCTATGGGATTCAGGTCTGGACTCATTGCTGGCCACCTTAGAAGTCTCCAGTGCTTTCTCTCAAACCATTTTCTAGTGCTTTTTGAAGTGTGTTTTGGGTCATTGTCCTGCTGGAAGACCCATGACCTCTGAGGGAGACCCAGCTTTCTCACACTGGGCCCTACATTATGCTGCAAAATGTGTTGGTAGTCTTCAGACTTCATAAGCCATGCACACGGTCAAGCAGTCCAGTGCCAGAGGCAGCAAAGTAACCCCAACACATCTGGGAACCTCCGCCATGTTTGACTGTAGGGACCGTGTTCTTTTCTTTGAATGCCTTTTTATTTCCCCTGTAAGCTCTATGTTGATGCCTTTGCTCAAAAATCTTTGCAATCACAAATTCTTTGGTATTATTATCTTCATTTAATTTGTCTTCAATGAAAAAACACAAAAAGAATTGTCCTAAAGCCAAATTGGATATAATTCCACACCAAACATAAAAAGGGGGTGGACAAAAGTATTGGCACTGTTAGAAAAATCATGTGTTGCTTCTCTAATTTGTGTAATTAACAGCACCTGTAACTTACCTGTGGCACCTAACAGGTGTTGGCAATAACTAAATCACACTTGCAGCCAGTTGACATGGATTAAAGTTGACTCAACCTATGTCCTGTATCCTTGTGTGTACCACATGAGCATGGAGAAAAAAAAGAAGACCAAAAGAACTGTCTGAGGACTTGAGAAACCAATTTGTGAGGAAGCATGAGCAATCTCAAGGCTACAAGTCCATCTCCAAAGACCTGAATGTTCCTGTGTCTACCGTGCACAGTGTCATCAAGAAGTTTAAAGTCCATGGCACTGTGGCTAACCTCCCTAGATGTTGACGGAAAAGAAAAATTGACGAGAGATTTCAATGCAAGATTGTGCGGATGGTGGATAAAGAACCTCGACTAACATCCAAACAAGTTCAAGCTGCCCTGCAGTCCGAGGGTACAACAGTGTCAACCATTACTATCCGTCGGCGTCTGAATGAAAAGGGACTGTATGGTAGGAGACCCAGGAAGACCCCACTTCTTACCCCGAGACATTAAAAAGCCAGGCTGGAGTTTGCCAAAACTTAACCGAGAAAGCCTAACACGTTTTGGAAGAATGTTCTCTGCTCAGATAAGACAAAAGTAGAGCTTTATGGGCAAAGGCATCAACATAGAGTTTACAGGAGAAAAAAAGAGGCATTCAAAGAAAAGAACACGGTCCCTACAGTCAAACATGGCGGAGGTTCCCTGAGGTTTTGGGGTTGCTTTGCTGCCTCTGGCACTGGAATGCTTGACCGTGTGCATGGCATTATGAAGTCTGAAGACTACCAACACATTTTGCAGCATAATGTAGGGCCCAGTGTGAGAAATCTGGATCTCCCTCAGAGGTCATGGGTCTTCCAGCAGGACAATGACCCAAAACACGCTTCAAATAACACTAGAAAATGATTTGAGAGAAAGCACTGGAGACTTCTAAGGTGGCCAGCAATGAGTCCAGATCTGAATCCCATAGAACACCTGTGGAAAGATCTAAAAATGGCAGTTTGGAGAAGGCACCCTTCAAATATCAGGGACCTGGAGCAGTTTGTTAAAGAAGAATGGTCTAAAATTCCAGCAGAGCATTGTAAGAAACTCACTGATGGTTACCGAAAGCGGTTGATCACAGTTATTTTGGCCAAAGGTTGTGTAACCAAGTATTAGACTGAGGGTGCCAATACTTTTGTCTGGCCCATTTTTGGAGTTTTGTGTGAAATGATCAATGTTTTGCTTTTTGCTTCATTCTCTGTTGTGTTTTTTCATTGAAGACAAATTAAATGAAGATAATAATACCAAAGAATTTGTGATTGCAATCATTTTCAGGAAGAAACTGAATATTATCTGACAGAATTGCAGGGGTATCAATACTTTTGGCGGCAACTGCATATAGCAGTGCTGATGCACTGAAATGTATTTTACAAGCGATCAGTTGAAAACAGGTTCATGTCCTTCAAATGGAATGGTAAAAATTGAAAAAAAAAATTGTTAAAAATATTAAGAAAAATAAGAAATATAAGTTTTGCCCCATTAAAAATAAAGCTCTATCAAATTATAAAATTAAATAATCCAATTAGTAAAGGGCATAACAAATTTCATAAAGAAAAGATGGCGCTCACCAGATTTGTGTAGCGGTGGTTCTTTATTCCATATTTAGCTGTGGTACATTGTGCAGGGAGGGAGTGGCATTGTAATAATGTTTTCTATTGGCTGTGTGATCCTGCAATTCAAGCCCCGCCTATTTAATCATTTGGAGCTCACACAGCCATTAGCTTGGACCAGTCAAAGCGCATACCAGCGCAAAATGGTGCCGTTGTCCACCCTGCCACTCCCTCCCTGCACAATGTATCACCGCTAAACATAAAATAAAGAACCACCGCTACACAAATCTGGTGAGCGCCATCTTTTCTTTATGAAATTTGTTATGGACTTGTTGTCTCTTGGACCAGATCGTGCTCATTCTGTGTCCAGCATAACCTGAATGCTCAGCAGCAATAACTGTGCTCCATTTCCTCTTCAATTGCGATTAGTAAAGGGCATAAGAAGAAAAAATCAAGACCTCAGAATTAGTTTCTTATTGGCCGCCACAACATAAACACTATTATTATTATTATTATTATTAGTAGCAGTAGTAGTAGAAATAGTAGTAGTAGTATTATTTATTTATTTATAAAGCACCATTGATTCCATGGTGCTCTAGATGAAAAAGGATTTCATACAAACAAGTTAAAAATACAACGAACAAGCTAAAAGTGACAGACCGATACAGAGGGGAGAGAGGGCCCTACCCTTGCGGGCTTACATTCTACAGTGCAATGGGGAGGTAGACAGTAGGTTGGGTCTGCTCTGGTGGTGCTGGAGTGCCAGGTCCGATGGTGGTGGAGTACCAGGTCCAGTGGTGGTGGAGCACCGGGTCCAGTGGCGGTGGAGTGCCGGGTCCAGTGATGGTGGAGCACCGGGTACAGTGGTGGTGAGGAGGCACCGTGGTCATTGCAGGTTGTAAGCTGCTCTGAAGAGATGGGTTTTCAGGTTTCGCTTACAGGTTCCGAGTCAGACTTTTTGAGGTGCAGAATTCTTGGGAATGGGGAATGCTTGTGGGAAGTCTTGCAGGCAGTTAGATGAGGAACGTGCAAGTGTGGAGGAATGAAGGAGGTCTTGGGAGGATTGAAAATTATGAGTTGGATGATATCGGGAGATTAGTTCAGAGATATATGGGGGGACAGATTGTGGACGGCTTTGTAAGTCAGTGTTAGTAGTTTGAATTGGATACACTGGTGAATTGGGAACCATTGGAGAGAATTGCAGAGAGGAGAAATAGAGGGATAGCAAGGAGAGAGGTGAATTAATTGGGCAGCAGAGTTGAGGACAGATTGGAGACGTACAAGAGCGTTACAGGGAGTCCACAAAGGGGAAGGTTGCAGTAGTCAAGATGGGAGATGATGAGGGCATGCACTAGTAGTTTAGTAGATAGAGGGCTGAGGAAAGGATGGATTCTAGAAATATTTTTGAGTTGGAGGCAACAGGAGGTGGCGAGGGCTTGGATGTGCGGTTTGAAGGGCAGGTCAGAGTCAAGGGTTACAGCGGACTTCAGGTACAGGGCAAAGTGTGATGCAAAATGCAAAAAGAGGCGATGGAAACATCCTATCAAAATATTATATCAATAAAAACATGAGCTCAGGATACAAGAAAACGATCCATTTCACAAGAACATTTCACAAAAAATGAAATAGTTACGAGTATTGGAAAATGGCAAAATAAGAAATATATATATATAGTTGTTTTAAATTTTTTAATTCCAAAATATTTGCTTCAGCACTTAAATAATGAAAAACTGTACATCATTGGTATCTGCATAATTTTACTGAACTGGGGAATCATATTGTCAAGTCAGATTGCAGGTAAAAACTACAACAAAAGAATTGTAAAATAGCTCAGTAATGAAGCCCGTTAGCGTATTTAAGTATTTAAATTTGCGTTTCGGCCACATTAAAAAATTCTGAAAAAGAATAATATGTAATACATTACCTATTCCCCTCTTAAGTTTTAATTTTTTTCATAAATTCTAAATAATATAGTTTAATTTATTAGAAAAAAAAGCTGTTGAGTTTTTAATTGTAATCTATTATTTATGAATTTTGAATTTTTTTACATTTTAGATTTTTGTTTAATTTTCAAAAAAGTTTTTCCTTAATTGTGAAATTTGAATTTTGAAAAAGTTTTCGGCCAACCTAAATATTTGTGCATCCTTTAATCTATTAATTTTAAAATTAATATTATAATATATTAATATTTATTGCTATGAAATAAAAAAAATTGGAATAAACAGTGAAAAGATTTTAAATATTATTTAATTTTGCACTGGTTGACATTTTGAGAATTGATAAAAAATTATATTTTGAACTAATTACCAGATTGTTAGGTCATTTTCTATTTTTTTTGCCTTTAATAGTTACAATAGAATTCTAGAATGTGTATAAAAGTACTTGTTTAAAAGATCTCTTCTACTTACAATCCCACGGTCCTCTTGTTCACAGCTGTATTTAGATATACAATCCTTCATAGACAGAACCTTATATACAGGTGAACACTTCACCGGAGTCCCACTAGGGCAACAAAAGTCATTTATTGTGGTTATTATATTATTACTATAATAGCCGCCGAGTCCTGGGTTTCTCAATAGGTTATTTTTTACTTAAGGCATAGGAAGATAATTAAGTCATAATTATGCAGATGTGACCTCTGTGCTATATCACATTTGTAAAGACTATAAACTGAAGAGTCAGTAGATGACTGATGTTTCAAAAAAATGTAATAAAGATGGAAACAATATTACATTCATTGGAGATCAGGAGATTAAAGCCCCAAAAATCTGTGATGGATGTTGGGTGTGGACCCATTGTGCCACTGTCCAGACTTACCCTAGAGAGGCATAACTAAGTGGTTACCTGTTCTTCTCCAGAGCCTCTGGTGGTGTGGATAAGCTGAGCTGTAGGTAGTCGCCAGGCACCTCTTGCATGGCAGTCCCCAGGCCAACAGGTAAAGGCAGGTGTGCAAAGTACATATACACAAACATGGTCAATGAGCAGCAGGACTGAAATCTAAAATTATTAATTCAGTGCATAAAGAGTTAACACACTGAGCTTGCTATGTGAAAATGTGCAATATGAGAGTGTGAAGGAAGCATTAGCATGTCAGACAATGCCCCGTGTGTTCAGACAGCTACATCTAGATTTAAACAACTAGAAAAAATTCTCTGCAGCACTCAGCTACTACCAATGATGTACATCTGCTAACAAGCGGTATATATTTGAGGAAAAAATTGAAAAACTTACGTTTTTTCAAAAAACTCAAAAATTCTTATTTTTTTAGTACATATATTGGCCAATGTCTGTTTGCTCATCAACTGCGACAAAGTGACCCCAGGTCTGATGAGTCCTAACGTTTACATCCCTGCCCTCCTTTTCCTCCCTGTCCCACTTTTAATTTTTTTCCTCAAATATATACTGCTTGTTAGCATATGTATGTACTAAGAACCCCAGAAATAAAAAAAATAAGAATTTTTGAGTTTTTTGAACAAAACTTAAGTTTTTACATTTTTTCCTCAAATACATATCGCTTGTTAGCATGTTTGCACATTGGTAGTAGCTGAGTGCTGCAGAGAATTTTTTCTAGTTGTTTAACTCAGTGTCCCTGCTTGGCACCAGTTTACATTGTGTGCAGTCTTTTCTGTTTTGTTTTACATCTAGATTTAGCTAGAAAAATTGAGGAATGAGGAGAGGAATGAGGAAAGCCTAGGAGAAAATGTGTGCAGGAGTTTGTAGACATCAAACTTGTTGTCTCTTAGTAAACAAAAATTCACTTGAATTGATGATTGTTTTTCTCTTCACTCCTTTTAATATCCAAGAGCCACTATGAACATTATATTTAAAAGGGCACACCACCCAATACAACTACCGTACAAGCCTTAGGCTAGGGTCAGATTGGCGCTATCAGGGGTTCCGCCATGGTAACACGGCATCAGCATTGCCAATTCATCCCTATGGTGCCAGAGCCCTGAGTGCAGCTCAAACGCCGGCATCTGAGTGCCGGAGTTTGAATTCTAGCACTTTTTCCTAGTGCATCAAATGACGCTTCAGAAAGCTCCGGCACCATAGGGATGAATTGTCAGCGCTGACACTGCTTTACCATGGCGGTAACACAGCATCAAGGCTCCCAAATTCTATGTTTTTAATGGAACCCCCCTATAGCGCCAGTCTGACCCTAGCCTTAAAGGTTCTTAAACATCTGACAGGATGCATGGTTAGATATTGGCTTGAAGTCACCTTAGGATTTTGAGGAATATTTGAAGAATCAGCAGACATAAGCAGTGATAATAACAATACAAAAATCATAAATATTTCATCTCTAACAATTTATTGGACATATATGGTACTGTCCTTGCTTTTTCTCATGACATGTTCCCTCAAATTCAGCTCAGGTCTGAACAGTATGAAAAAACACTTTGGAAGAAACATACAAATGACCAAAGCCCAACTTGATGCTTGAATAGCAAAGATCTCCATGGCCACTGTGTATTTGCCTCGAGCACTAAGTGAGGCTGGGATATAAGATATCCAGACACTTAGGAAGGCCAACATGCTGAATGTAATAAACTGGGCTTCATTGAAGCTGTCAGGAAGTCTCCGAGCCAAGAAGGCAACAATGAAACTAATAGTAGCTAGAAGAAAGAGATAACCCAACATGGTCCAGAAGGCAATGAGTGATCCCTCATTGCAATCAATAATGATGATTTCTGGTTTAATATCAGTGTTATATTGTGCAAATGGAGGAGCAGAACACAACCATGTGATGCACAGAATGAACTGTGACAGACAACAAATGAAAATAATAGAATAAGAAACTCTGAATGTCGTCCATTTTCTTAGACTACTTCCCGGTCTAGTAGCCATAAAAGCGAAAACCACCATGATTGTCTTGGCCAATATACATGCAACACAGAGCGTGAAGACCAAACCGAAAGACACCTGACGTAGGAGACATCTAGCATGATCAGGGAAACCAATAAACCCTAAAGAGCAGAAGAAGCAGAGACTGAGGGATATCAGTAGAAGACAACTTAGGGAGTAATTGCTGGCCTTCACAAGTGGTGTATTTTTATGGTGGAAGAATAAAACCAAGATAAGTATTGGGATAATCGAGGACATGATGGCGGTTGCAGCTAAAGTGGCTCCTAACAGATCTCCATAAGACAGAAATTCCAGGGGTTTTTGGAGACACTTTGATTTTTCAGGATTCGGCCATTGATCACTTGGACATCTGAAGCAGTTCAAGGAATCTGTAAATGAAAACAATATGTTTAGAACATGTAGTGAGATTTATGCTAGAAGCAATGTGATGAAACTGAATAGGAGGAGGCACAGACTAGATATAAGAAAAAAAACATTTTGATAGTGAGGGTGTCTTGGAAAAAAAATACTGAAATACTGGTTGTATTGAATGGACTCGAGAAGAAACTTTCTTCAATTAGTCTTACCATGAAGGAAATAGATTGTTGATCCCTTGCTGATTTTGAAAGTTTGCCCACTGACAAAGACATGAACAGTCTATAGTTTTAAGGCTAGTTTAATTTTAACAGTGAGAGATAAAATATCAAAAAAAAATCCATAAAAATCACATTGTCTAAATTATATAAATGTATTTGCATTTTGCAGTACCGTATATACTCGCGTATAAGCCGAGTTTTTCAGCCCAAAAATTGGGCTGAAAAGTCCCCCCCTCGGCTTATACGCGAGTCAATACGGCCCCCCTCATAATTTGGCACCCCCACCTCACTTGCTGGGCCCCCCCGCATGCAGCGCTGCGCATATACTTTACCTGTCTAGCAGCTGTCACCCTCCGATGGCGGATCGCGGCTCCTGGGCTCCGGGCTCCATCTTCCTCTCTGTCTTCCAGCTTGTCAGGTGACCGGCTGGCGTCGCGATGACGTCATCGCGATGAGCCCCGGTCACAAAGCAGGAAGACAGAGAGGAAGATGGAGCCCGGAGCCCAGGAGCCGCGATCCGCCATCGGAGGGTGACAGCTGCTAGACAGGTAAAGTATATGCGCAGCGCTGCATGCGGGGGGACCCAGCAAGTGAGGTGGGGGCGCCAAATTATGAGGGGGCCCTGCTGGGGCCCTGTATACTACCACTGGGTCTGAATATACCACTGGGGCTGCTGTATACTACCACTGGGGCTGTATACTACCACTGGGGCTGTATACTACCACTGGGGCTGAATATACCACTGGGGCTGCTGTATACTACCACTGGGGCTGCTGTATACTACCACTGGGGCTGTATACTACCACTGGGGCTGTATACTACCACTGGGGCTCTATACTACTACTGGGGCTGTATGTATACTACCACTGGGGCTGTATATACCACTGGGGCTGCTGTATGCTACCACTGGGGCTGAATATACCACTGGGGCTGCTGTATACTACCACTGGGGCTGTATACTACCACTGGGGCTGTATACTACTACTGGGGCTGTATGTATACTACCACTGGGGCTGTATATACCACTGGGGCTGCTGTATACTACCACTGGGGCTGTATACTACCACTGGGGCTGTATATACCACTGGGGCTGCTGTATACTACCACTGGGGCTGTATACTACCACTGGGGCTGTATATACTACTGGGGCTGTATGTATACTACCACTGGGGCTGTATATACCACTGGGGCTGCTGTATACTACCACTGGGGCTGTATATACCTTTGGGGCTGCTGTATATACCTCTGGGGCTGTGTGTATATTACCACTGGGGCTGTATATACCACTGGGGCTGTATATACTACTGGGGCTGCGTGTATACTACCACTGGGGCTGTATATACTACTGGGGCTGCGTGTATACTACCACTGGGGCTGTATATACTACTGGTGCTGCGTGTATACTACCACCGGGGCTGCTGCTGCTGCTGTATACTACCACTGGGGCTGCTGTATATACCACTGGGGCTGCTGTATACTACCACTGGGGCTGCTGCTGTATATACCACTGGGGCTGCAGCTGTAACACTGCTGGGGCCTGTATATACCACTGGGGAGGCTGCTGTATACCACACTGCTGGGGGCTGTATTCCTGTGCTGGGGTCCACCCTCGGCTTATACACGAGTCAATAGATTTTCCCAGGTTTTGGGGGCAAAAGTAGGGGGGTCGGCTTATACACGGGTCGGCTTATACACGAGTATATACGGTAAGTAATACGTATTTGATCCCATACCAACCATTAGGAGTTCTGGCTTCTACGGAGCAGTTAGAGGCCCCTAATCACCTCATTACCTGCATTACAGACAGCTGTCTTAGATTTTTAGTTGTGTAAAAGACTTCTGTCCACACACTCAATAATCAGTCAGACTCTAACTTCTACAACATGGGCAAGACCAAAGAGCTTTCTAAGGATGTCAGGGAAAAGATTCTAGGATAAGAATAGAATATGCGGTGTTATGGAGCGCTAGAAGAAAAAGGACCAGGACTGGGACAATTGAAGTTTGATACACCAACCTAATTTATTGTTCAGATAATGGAGCAGACTCTCTATCATGCCACAACGCATTTCGACAGCCGTCACTGTCTTCCTCAGGTGAGAAGCGCGACTGTTGAAACGCGTTGTGGCGCAATAGAGAGTCTGCTCCATTAGCTGAACAATAAATTAGGTTGGTATATCAAACTTCAATTGTCCCAGTCCTGGTCCTTTCTCCTCTAGCGCTCAATAACGCTGCATGTTCTATTCTTATCCACGTTTCTTCTCTCTTCGGGGAGAGCGGTGGGAAGCTGCTCTGAGGATCTGACAGGACCTGGACTGATGTCAGAAAGGAATGCCCCACTGCATCACTCGGCTGGATCACGTGACTTCCCTTGGAGGAGACTGTCACGTTAACCTCACCACACAGCAGCTGTGTCCCCTTTCTCCATCCCAGCCATCTGCCCATTGCTCACCCACGCTGGAATCTCTAGTTGTGCGGAGTCTGCACAACATAAAGAGGTGAGTGCAGTGAGTTTGAAGGATTATAACCTTACTTAATGATCTGCACCTACGCACATTCTCTTTTCATTTTTTTTACAGGGAAAAGATCCTAGACCTGCACAAGGCTGAAATGGGTTACAAAACCATAAGTAAGACAAAGCTGGGGACAAGGAGACAACTGTGGGTACAATGGTGAGAAAATTGGAGAAATACAAAATGAGGTCAATCAACATCGATCTGGGGCTCCATGCAAATTTTCACCTTGTGAGGTATCCTGCATCTTGGGGAAGGTGAGAGATCACTTTAAAATTACATGGGGAATCTTGTTAATGATCTCAAGGCAGCTGGGACCACTGTCACCAAGGAAATCACTAGCAACACATTACTCTGTAATGGATTAAGAATGGCTAAGAGGAAAACACTGGTCTATTGTGAAGTGGCTTCTATGAGCCCCGACCTAAATACTATTGAGCATCTTTGGAAAGAGCTGAAACATGGAAAGGCGACCTTCAAACACCAGAAAACTGGAGCCGTTTGCACTTCAGGAGTCGCCAAAATCCCTGTGGAGAGGAGCAGAAGTCTCATTGATAGTTACAGGATTCGTGTGATCGCAGTGAAGCCTCAAAAGGTCATGCAACAAAATATTAAGTGAAAGGGCATCAATTCTGTCCAGGCCGATTTCAGGAGGTTAATTTTATTATAAACTCTGTGGGCAGCAGGGCTGAGAAGCAACGTCTGACTTTAGTTTTTTCATTTTAAAAGATTTTTTATTTATGACTTTTGAAAGATTTAAGTTTTTTCTGTGACCGTTGTGGGTTTTTCTTTTATTAAACGAGGCTACCAACAATTTTAACCACGTATGTATTAAGTTTTGTTTGCCAAGGGGGGCAAATACTTATTTCTATCTTCAAAGTGCAAATACATTTATATAAATGAGACAATGTGATTTTCTGGATTTTATTTTTGATCTTCTATCTCTCACTGTTGAAATTAACCGACCCTTAAAATTATAGACTGTTTATGTCTGTGTCAGTGAGCAAACTTACAAACTCTGCAAGGGATCAAATACTTATTTCCTTCACTGTATTTCAGATTGTGCTGAGAAAAGTTTGATGGTTTTGTTCAATTGCTCAAGATCATAAAAGGGACCGCTCTCCATTAGGAAGGAGCCCACTCCACCTGCAAATTTATACCTTGCTCATACTGACAACTTCCTTAACAGAGACACACACAACCACAGGGACTCCCCCCCCACAGGGAAACACACACATACACACCCTATAGGGACACATGTACTCACCCCACAGGGACACACACACACACACCACAAAGAGACACACACAACACAGAGACACACACACCACACAGACCCCCACACAGGGACACACACACATACACACCCTATAGGGACACATGTACTCACCCCACAGGGACACACACACACACCACAAAGAGACACACACAACACAGAGACACAGACACCCCACAGAACCCCCCACAGGGACTCACACATACACACCCTATAGGGACACATGCACTCACCCCACAGGGACACACACCACAAAGAGACACACACAACACAGAGACACACACACCACACAGACCCCCCCCCACAGGGACACACACATACACACCCTATAAGGACACATGCAGTCACCCCACAGGGACACACACACACACACACACACCACAAAGAGACACACACAACAGAGACACACACACCACACAGACCCCCCCCCCACAGGGACACACACATACACACCCTATAAGGACACATGCACTCACCCCACAGGGACACACACACCACAAAGAGACACACACAACACAGAGACACACATACCACACAGACCCCCCCACAGGGACACACACATACACACCCTATAGGGACACATGCGCTCACCCCACAGGGACACACACACACACCACAAAGAGACACACACAACACAGAGACACACACACACCACACGGACCCCCCCCCCCACAGGGAAACACACACATACACACCCTATAGGAACACATGTACTCACCCCACAGGGACACACTCACACCACAAAGAGACACACACAACACAGAGACACACACCACACCCCCCCCCCCCAGGGACACACACATACACACCCTATAGGGACACATGCACTCACCTCACAGGGACACACACCAGGGACACACAACACACAGACACAAATGTGCACAACTCGTCTCATACGTCTGGTATCTTTAAATTCCAAAAATGAACATCTGATTAAAAACAGCCAATGTGCAACACATGTGCCATATAGGGAATTAAGGCAGATGTCAGTCACATGAGCTGTCTTTTATGTGTATGTGTGAGGTAACATATACTGCCCGGCCAGGGGGAGGGTTTACTGTTGGCTGGAGATTTATCAGGTTGCCTATAGCCACCAATCACAGCTCAGCTTCTATTTTCCTACAGGTCATTAGTATGACATATTCAAATTCTATTTTGTTATAGCTAACATCACTTATTTATTAACCCGGGCGTAGCCTGGTAGTAAAGCTAGTATATATATATATATATATATATATATATATATATATATAAAATATCTTCTGATTGATTGGCCAGCACATGTTTTGGGCACCCTATTTGAACACCCAAGTGAGGTTTTTCAAAACAACCTACAGGACCTTTGTATATGTCTCGGGACCTTTGGTGATTTTAAGGGCGGAGCCAGATCGCATGATATTGACATCACCACTGGTCCTTTCATGGTCCACGCTTCCCTGTCCCAGCTACCAGTGCTCTCTCCTGCAGCATGAGCGCGAGTATGGGAGGAATCCTCTAACACAGGGGGACAGAAAGACAACACAGGGTGGACAGAGAGATAGCACAGGGAGTGGGAGAGCGACCGCTGCAGAGGACAGATCCACCTCAAAGGGGAACAGCAACCACCATGTGGGGCAGAGGCAGGAGGGAGGGCATAATGACCACTGTGAGGGGAAATCCACCACAGGGGGAGCAGAACAACCACTGTTTGGGGGCAGATACAATACAGGGGGGCAGGGCGACCACCATGGGGAAACAGTGCTACCACAGCAGAGTGGGCAAAACCACCACAGGGGGAGCAGTGCGAAAAATACTAAACAAAATAATTAAAAAATAAAAAAAACGAATAGATTTATGGTTATTCTATCACATAAAAAACTAAAATGGACATTTTGTCTTAAAATAAGGCGAAGGCACACATCATTTCCAGTTTTACAACGGTCGAACCAATAATTAAGAAAAATAGCCTTGTCTTTCCGCTCATGCTCTATTTCGTTCTTTGGTATATTAAATATCTGAACCTTTTTTGTATAATTAATGACATCACTCTTATGTAAAGATAAGAACTTATTAGGACTTATTTGTAACTTGATGTAAATATTTCTTTAACTATTCTGTGACAAGTGATAACCTCCTCTCACCTTAAAAGAAGGGGGAACTGACGTCACACGCCATAGGACCAGTGGAAGCGCCAGACAGGAATGAAACGGCCTGATGTCTGCCGTCATCCATCCCCCCCTCCCTGCCATCTGTAGCACAGTACCGGAATAAAGAAGACATGTAGCACTAAATGGGTGAGTGCCCTTTTCTTTTCTTGATGGATGTGCTGACAAGGTGCAGGGACAGGTAGTGATAGGATAGGGGGCTAAAATGAGCGGACAGGTTCCCTTTAGGCCCCTGAACAATAAGGAGGGACAATAATTGACAGTAATGAACAACCCAATGTGGGGAATTTCTTAATTGCTTTGGACTGATGAAGGTAACTTGAAGTGAAGGAAAAAATCCAGTGAGATTTACCGGAATGTAGATTTATTTTACAACATCAAAAACGTCCAAATTTTAGCAGCAATATGGTGTGCATAAAGCCAACGCGTTTCGATGCAGGGTCTTATTCATGGCTATTGTACACTGAATGAGGGTAACACAAATATATACTCCTCCTCCCTTCATTGCACAGCTGTAGCATTGCAATTAATTTAGAAAGAATAAACATGTGAACATACAAGATCAGAATAAAGTGTTACACTAATTGTTCTTGAATTATTAAACAGTACACAAAAAGAAAATTATATTTAACACAGTAATAGATGACATACAAAAATGGAGTCAATACTGTAGCACCACATCCTGCCTAATATTAAGACCATGGGGTCTCCTTGTCCCCAGGCAAAAAAATCCAGAAAGATCCCTTGTGTAGCAATTTGCACCTGATGTCCCCTCCCCTAAAGGGGTTAATTATATTATCTATTCCTTAGAACAGCATGGCTGAAGTCTTTCCTCCATGTTGGCTAGAAAAATGTCTGGAGACTGCAGACACATTCAGTGCAGTGGGATTACCTGCATCGGAGATAAGTCTGCAGATTCTCCTTTTCAACTCCCCTGAAGTGCATCCCACATATTGTATATGGCACAAAACACATTCAATCAGATACACTACATTGGTAGTACTGCAGTTAATGTATGATTTATTGTTGTGTGTACAACCATTACTACACGGTGAAAAAGTACTGATTCTCCGTACATGAGAGCATGCTGTGCACCTAGTGTGTCCGCATTTATAAAACCCCTTCAGGGCTAGGCAAGTGTTATTGTTCTTTACACTGGGAGAGGAGTAAAAGCTCGAAGAAAGAATAATACCCAAAGTTGGGGCTTTTCTGGCGCTGAGGCTAGGTTCACACTTACGTTGTGACCTTAGCATGATGCATCCGCTTAAAACCTAGAAATATTCCACGCAGCGCATAGCGTTAATGCTATGCGCTGCCAGACAAAGCAGCCCATAGTAACCCGATGTTTACCTTGCCAACCAGCCACACATAAAGCTCCAGAAAGTGCACTTTACAACAGCGCACAGGAAACGTGTCCTGAATGTTTTCCTGTGTGCTTTTGAAAGCACACTTCCCGGAGCTTTGTGTGTGGCCGGTTGACAAGGTAAACATCGGGTTACTATGAGGCTCCGTTGCGGGGGATATTTCTAAGTTTTAAGTGCTTGTGTCATGCTAGGGTCACAACGCAAGTCTGACCCCAGCCTAAATCTGACTGGGGACTGAGCAAGGACTTGAGAAAGTTTTGGGTCTTTTCTAAGAATGGGTAGGTATTTCTTCAGTATTCCAACAATTTTTTTTATGTAACACTTTATTCTGATCTTGTATGTTCACATGTTTAACCTTTCTAAATTAATTGCAATGCTGCAGTTGTGTAATGAAGGGAGGAGGGGTATATATTTGTGTTACCCTCATTCAGTATACAATAGCCATGAATAAGACCCTGCCTCGAAACGCGTTGGCTTTATGCACACCGTACTGCTGGTAAAATTTGGAAGTTTTTGATGTTTTAAAATAAATCTCCATTCCGGTAAATCTCGCTGAATTTTTTCTTCACTTCGATTTAAAGCCTGGAACCAGGGTGGTGTCTTTGCAGGATTGAACTAGATGAGTCAGAGCTCAACTACTATATCGGTGAGCTGCTACTCCCATCACCCCTTTCCTTGTTACTGATTAAGGTAACTTGGGTTCAAGAATAAATAGTCTTTTTGGAACTTGTGGTAAAGTGAGTATACCTGTGTGATTGGAGATCTCTCCTTGCAGGCATGGAATACAGGCATGGCAGCAGGATGGTTTCCCTTGTAGGGCGGCCTTCCGGAATCCCACGGTGCAGTTTTCACTACAACTTGAACTTGGGACCTGAAGACATTACAAAAATTATTTTTTTGACTTCAAGATTTTATATATTTAAATTCAGAGAATTAAAATCTATTGGACATAGTGCCCAACACAGGCTGTCTAAAATGAAATCATGGCTTCATAAAAAAGATAATAGTTTGCTAAATTATTGCTCTCTTTATGAATCATTGTAGTATATACAGTTGTGGCCAAAAGTATTGACACCCCTGCAATTCTGTCAGATAATACTCAGTTTCTTCCTGAAAATGATTGCAATCACAAATTCTTTGGTATTATTATCTTCATTTAATTTGTTTTCAATGAAAAAACACAAAAAGAATTGTCCTAAAGCCAAATTGGATATAATTCCACACCAAACATAAAAAAGGGGTGGACAAAAGTATTGGCACTGTTAGAAAAATCATGTGATGCTTCTCTAATTTGTGTAATTAACAGCACCTGTAACTTACCTGTGGCACCTAACAGGTGTTGGCAATAACTAAATCACACTTGCAGCCAGTTGACATGGATTAAAGTTGACTCAACCGCTGTCCTGTGTCCTTGTGCGTACCACATTGAGCATGGAGAAAAGAAAGAAGACCAAAGAACTGTCTGAGGACTTGAGAAACCAAATTGTGGGGAAGCATGAGCAATCTCAAGGCTACAAGTCCATCTCCAAAGACCTGAATGTTCCTGTGTCTACTGTGCGCAGTGTCATCAAGAAGTTTAAAGCCCATGGCACTGTGGCTAACCTCCCTAGATGTGGACGGAAAAGGAAAATTGACGAGAGATTTCAACGCAAGATTATGCGGATGGTGGATAAAGAACCTCGACTAACATCCAAACAAGTTCAAGCTGCCCTGCAGTCCGAGGGTACAACAGTGTCAACCCGTACTATCCGTCGGCGTCTGAATGAAAAGGGACTGTATGGTAGGAGATCCAGGAAGACCCCACTTCTTACCCAGAGACATAAAAACACCAGGCTGGAGTTTTCCAAAACTTACCTGAGAAAGCCTAAAACGTTTTGGAAGAATGTTCTCTGGTCAGATGAGACAGAAGTAGAGCTTTATGGGCAAAGGCATCAGCATAGAGTTTACAGGAGAAATAAGAGGCATTCAAAGAAAAGAACACGGTCCCTACAGTCAAACATGGCGGAGGTTCCCTGATGTTTTGGGGTTGCTTTGCTGCCTCTGCCACTGGACTGCTTGACCGTGTGCTTGGCATTATGAAGTCTGAAGACTACAGCACAATGTAGGGCCCAGTGTGAGAAAGCTGGGTCTCCCTCAGAGGTCATGGGTCTTCCAGCAGGACAATGACTCAAAACACACTTCAAAAAGCACTAGAAAATGGTTTGAGAGAAAGCACTGGAGACTTCTAAGGTGGCAGCAATGAGTCCAGACCTGAATCCCATAGAACACCTGTGGAGAGATCTAGAAATGGCAGTTTGGAGAAGGCACCCTTCAAATATCAGGGACCTGGAGCAGTTTGCCAAAGAAGAATGGTCTAAAATTCCAGCAGAGCATTGTAAGAAACTCATTGATGGTTACCGGAAGCAGTTGATCACAGTTATTTTGGCTAAAGGTTGTGCAACCAAGTATTAGGCTGAGGGTGCCAATACTTTTGTCTGGCCCATTTTTGGAGTTTTGTGTGAAATGATCAATGTTTTGCTTTTTGCTTCATTCTCTTTTGTGTTTTTTCATTGAAGACAAATTAAATGAAGATAATAATACCAAAGAATTTTTGATTGCAATCATTTTCAGGAAGAAACTGAGTATTATCTGACAGAATTGCAGGGGTGTCAATACTTTTGGTCACAACTGTAACTAATTCACTTCTCTCCCTTACTTCTTACCTCGATCCCATTCTCCTTCCCTTCCTCTCTACCTTCCTGCCTGTCTCTCTTCATCAGTTCTTCCTTCAGAAGGTCACTCCCACTTCACTCACTTCCAGCCCTATCACTGCTATGTAAACTATAGACATGGCTGTGATAGACCGGCGCACATGTGAAAAAAAATGAAATGAAAAATTAAGTGAGTTCCCCACGCTTCTTTTGATAATAAGCACAGGTAAAACAGCAGCTATGGATCGTAACTTCAAGTGGTGAACGTTACAGCAGCTGTTTATCAACCTTAGAGGGGATGCCATATTAAAAATGGCATGTGTTCCCCCCCCCCATTTTTCATACTCAGCCATGGTAAAGCGTTGGGGTTGCTATTCTCAGACTGGGGAGCCCCATGGTTATTCTCATTCTTGTTAAAAATAAAAGCCCCCCAGAGTTTGATGCATCCATTAGATGTGCCAAATCTTGCGCTTATCCAGCTCATTCTGATTGCCCTGATGCGGTGGCAATCGGATTAATTTAATGAATTAAGGACAGCAGTGATATGTCTAAAACAGTAAAGGGCCTGTTACACACTTCAATGTATCAGCGATCCGACCAATGATCCGACTTGACCTGGATCGCTTGAGCGACGTTCTTTGATTGCTAGTGAGGTGTCACATGTATAGATATAGTGAACGACGCAGCAACGATTCCGCGAAAGCAAACGATACTTGAGGTTATTTGGTTGCCTTTGTGCTTCAGTTCTGAATAGGCAAAGTTGTAAATGAGATCGTTAACAAAGTGTCACACAAGACATGTCGATGCAGCAGATCGAACGTACGATCAATTACTGGTTTATGGTCCTGTTCATAAACCTGCGATCAACGGTCAGCCGACTAATCGTTGGTCGTATCTACGTGTCACACGCAACTACGTCGTTGTTCCGACCCAAAACCCATGACGTACCAACGATATCGTTAAAGATATCATAACATGTAACGGGCACTTAACATTAACCTGTAAGTAAAAAAAATAAACACATAAAAAAAATCTTTTATTTGGAATAAGAAACACACACCCCTTCATTAACCCCCAAAATACCCCTGCAGGTCCAATGTAGTCCACAAGAGGTCCCTCGATAAATCTGAGTCTGCTACAATCCAGAAGCTACATCCCAGACTTAAGACCCCATTACACATAACGATGTCCCAGTGACCCGATCGTTATCTGATTGCTAGTGAGCTGTCACACAGGCAGAATCACCAGCGATCAGAACCAGCGACAATGCTGGTTACCAGGGTAAATATCGGGTAACTAAGCAGATGGCTGCGCTTAGTTACCTGATGTTTACCTTGGTTACCAGCCTCCCAGCATGTACTGTGCGGCGCTGGGAGCTCGTTGATCGTTGGTTTCCCGCTGTCACACACGCAAAATGCTTGCCACCCAGTGAGTGACTAAAAAAATGGTCGGACCCGGACCCTCCGCATATAGTACGTGAGCTAAAGTGGGGGAAAGATTTGACAGAAAACTGTTAATAAATTAATTAGAATAGAATAATGCAAATTAATTATTTAACAGACAAATAATAAAGTCCTGAATTGTAAACGGTGTAGTGAGAATGCTGATGAGGGAATGGCAGTTATGGGCAGGGTGACCAAGAAAGACTAGTCTGACTCTAGTCTAGAAAGCTTGGTCTAGGAACCCTGGATGGCCCTGACCCTGAAGGTATCTCTGATGGTGAGAAGGTTCGGGCCTCCAGCCTCTGCCTAAACTCCTCCACCAGCTTTGCTCTATTACCCCCTCACCTCCCTCCACAGAACCAAGATACTGCAACTCCAAAGGTAAGGACATCAGCCACACAAACACACAGGTCAGCACAGCATGGCTTCCAGGTATAGAGTGAAACTCTATCAGCAGCACCACCTGGTGAAAGGAGAGGCTACCTAAAGGCTAAGGGGAGAGGACTTCAGGTGAGTCACACCCAACCCTCCCATCAACCTCATGCAGCTCCTAAAGAGATACAAACATGAACACAGCAGCATCCAGCAAAGTCAGCACAATGTAAGCGTGACACATATTTCTGTGAGCAGACACCTGTGTGCTCGCAGCAATAACAGGCGTAGCCTGAAAACTGGCCATGAAAAAGGTCATCTAAGTTCATGGCTGAACTATGTCAAGCGTGAACTCAGATGACCCCATGACTTGCATCACATGGCACACGTATCCCAGCTGTAAAGTGAGCGCTTCTCTCACTCACTTATGGCTGTTTACCATGTACTATCATATTGTTCATGGGGTAATCTGAGTTCATGCCTGAGGGCGCTCAGCTGGTTACTTAGATGATCTTTCTCATAGCCGGGTGCCAGGCTGAGCCTGCTATCGCTGTGAGCAGAGGTGTGTCTGTTTACAGAAATATGCAGCAAAGCTGAAGATGGTGGCTATTAAAAAGGTGAACCAGAGATGTGTTTTGTGTTTTATTTCAATTTAAAAATCTTTGTCTCTATGTTGTATTTATTTCTACTGTTTACTATAAATTTATAGTGGCTGAGTCAAATATTGGCCTGAAACTATGAATTTCAAGCTCAGTATCAGCTGCCAGTACAAAGCTGGCATTAAACCCTTTCCTACCCAACATGCCACCACCACCTGGGCCTCTGAAAGAGTCTGAATATAACGCCAGAAAATGGCACTACTATGAATGCGCCATTTTCAGGGGTGGTGGCAGGCAGCAATTTGCAACAGTGGAGGGGCCCAAGATGCTTGTTGCCCTCAGCTGCCTAGTTGAAGCTGACTGGAAAACAAAAATATGGCAAAGCCCCACATCGTTTTTTGTAAAGAAACACAAATAAAAAAAAAAAAACATTAATCCTCATACGCTGATTCCATAACATTCCTGAAAAAATAACGCTATACCTACACGCTTACTATATGCTCTCCTTCTCTCTCCTACACTGTCCTGAAAATAATGGTATTTCATTGAACTGCTTGGGTGACATCACATCCTGTCTTTTTGGTTACAAAAAATAAGCACTAAAACCGCAACGTGGTTTTTGCTGGGATTTTCATGCTTTTTTAGTGAAATTTTGGCACAAACTGCATGCGTTGTGTTCAATGTATTCATCTTTATCTGCTGGCCAAAAAGCACCAAAACTGTGACACAGTTGAGCCATTTATAAAATTAGTCCTTGAAATATTTAAAAAAAATAATGTGGGGCTTTGCAACAGTTTTGAATGCCAGCCAGGCACAGAAGGCATAATTAATAATATGGGTGACTGGCATCTAACCTCTAAGTGTGTTGGGGACGCTTTTCCACTGACTTATATTTTCTTTATATATTATTTATTTTTATTAATGCTCTAGATGAGAAAAAAAAAGTTTTTCCCTTAATCTAGTATCCAATAGATATAGCTGTCTGCTGAGAAGAAGGTGCTGTTGTGTTTGGATGGATGAGAACTGAGAAGATAAGATGTCCTTGGATGCCTGTGTCAAGGAGTATCAGGAGAAACCTGAGATGTCCTATATGCCAGGAGCCCAGAGATGGCATCGTGTCAAGAAGGATGGACTCAGCAGAGAAGACAAGGACTAATTATTACTAACAGGGATAGATATATTAGCCTAACTCCACCTAACCCCCATCTAATCCCACCTTGTTCTGGCCAATTCACGCCTATTCCCTAGAGTATAAAATGCTGTGTACCCGGAAATAAAGTTGTTGTTGCTGAGACCATTGCCATTGCTTAATAAAGCAACGAACATATTATAAGTTTGAACCAGATTCTCCGTCTGATTTACTCTTATCTGGTACCATATGTTCATAGTCTAATCTGGAGTGACTGGTGAAGGAGTGTATTGTCGCAACGACCCCGACAAGTGCAGGTGCAAGCAGAAAAAATACATACTAATGAAAATAGGAGATATCTGCTGCAACACTGACACTAAATGTGTACAATTCATGAGTATAATGAGTGGCCGAGCTGCACAGCTAATACAAGTAAAATGATAAAATTTATTATAACAATCACTGCCCTGGAATATAATGCAAATAGGAAGACTTAGCTTTAGCAGTGGCCACTGCGGAGTGCCCGGTGACCGACGCCAAGGTGCTTCCATCTCACTATTCCTTCGTCTGTCCATGTTTGTTATCTGTCTGTCATCTGTAAGCTATCCATGTGTACGTGTGTCACGTCCATGTGCCATTCATGGTACACGCACTGAAAAAAGTGCATGTCATTGAAATTAATCTTTTTGTATGGGTAGAACATGTGCAAAGATAGATAAATGATAAATGATGATAGACAGATAGATGACAGATAGATACATTTGCAAATAAAGTTGCAGCACTCAGGTCCTTTCTTGTGCAAAAGGGCTTTTTTATTGCAGCATAGTACACAGCGCGACGTTTTGGGTAATGTTACCCTTCCTGTAGCCGAAACCTCGCGCTGTGTACCATGCTGCAAAAAAAAAGCACTTTTGCACAAGAAAGGACCTGAGTGCTGCAACTGTTTTTGCAAACGTATGTATTGGGAGCTGGAAGTAATGATGATTTTAAAAAAAAGCATGGGATGGCCCCTCTTTTGGATTCTCCACTCAAGGAAAAGCACTAAACTGGGGTCTGCAGGTGGCAGCTGTCTGCTTTACCTTAGCTGGCTATAAAAATATGGTGAACCCCATGCTATTTTTTCCAATTTTCTATATATTTTTACATTAGTGTGTAGGGCAACCAATCACATACACTGGCAAAGAGAGTGAGAGTGCAGTCTGATTGCAACCAGTCACAGACAAAGTCACAGAGGGTGGGCAGGACAAGCAGGGAAATATTCTCAAGGTTAATGCGTGGATCCGGAAGCAGTGTGACAGTGGCGCGGAAACTTGGTAACACTTGGTAAGTCTTGCTTTAATCTCCATTTTGCTTCTTTTGCAGTCCCCTAGCTTTTCGCATTTTATAGCACCAAAGTTTGGGTCCCAATTCAGTTCGTGGTCTGGCCTCAAGTTCAGGTCAAGTGTGATATTAAACTGGAATTTTTTTTTAAGTACGACCAGTTCTAGTTAACCTGAACATCTGTGAGTTCACCCATCTCTAGTTACAAATACTGAAATCCATACGGTCTGCCACCTTAGTAAAACAGGGCTTACAATCCTTTTACAGTTGGTGCGGACAGTATTCAGACCCCTTTAAAATTTTCACTTTTTGTTTCATTGCAGCCATTTGGACAAATCTAAAAAGTTCATTTTTTTTTCATATTAATGTACACTCTGCACCTCATCTTGACTGAAAAAACAGAAGTGTAGATATTAGTGCAAATGTATTAAAAAAGAAAAACTGAAATATCACATGGTCATAAGTATTCAGCACCTTTGCTAAGTATTGAGTAGAAGCACGTTTTGAGCTAGTACCGCCATGAGTCTTCTTGAGAATGATGCAGTTTTCCCCCCTGGATTTGGGGATCCTCTCAAGTTCCGTAAGGTTGGATGGTGAACGTTGGTGGACAGTCAGTTTCAGGTCTCTCCAGAGATGTTCAATTGGGTTCAGGTCAGGGCTCTGGCTGGGCCGGGCAGGAATGGTCACAGAATTGTTGTGAAGCCGCTCCATTGTTATTTTAGCTGTGAGCTTAGGGTTATTGTCTTGTTGGAAAGTGAACCGTCTGTAAAGACTGAGGTGCAGAGCACTCTGGAAGAGGTTTTCCTCCAGGAGATCTCTGTACTTGGTTGCATTCATGTTTCCTTCAATTGTAACCCGTTGTCCTGTCCCTGCAGCTGAAAAACCCCCCATAGCATGATGCTGCCTCCACCATGTTTCACTGTTGGGATTGTATTGGGCAGGTGATGAGCAGGGCCTGGTTTCTACACCGCTTAGAATTATCACCAAAAAGTTCTATCTTCATCTCATCAGACCAGAGAATCTTATTTCTCATAGTCTGGGAGTCCTTCATATGTTATTTTGCAAACTTTATGCAGGCTTTCAAATGTCTTGCACTGAGAGGCGTCCGTCTGGCCACTCTGTCATTAAATCCCGACTGGTGGAGGTTGGCAGTGATATTTGACTTTGTGGAACTTTCTCCCATCTCCCTACTGCATCTCTGGAGCTCAGCCACACTGATCTTGGGGTTATTCTTTATCTCTCTCACGAAAGCTCTTCTCCTACAATTGCTCAGTTTGGCTGGACGGCCAGGTTGAGAAAGGCTTCTGGTGGTCCCAAACTTCTGCTATGTAAGGATTATAGAGGCCACAGTGCTCTTACGAACCTTGAGTACTGCAGAAATTCTTTTGTCACTTGTGCCTTTCCACAATTCTGTCTCTGAGCTCCTTCGGCAGTTCTTTTGACCTCATGATTCTCATTTGATCTGACATGCACTGTGATCTGTGAGATCATATAAAGACAGGTGTGTGCCTTTCCAAATCAAGTTCTATCAGTTTAATTAAACATAGCTGGACTCCAATGAAGGAGTAGAACCATCTCAAGGAGGATTACGAGGACATGGATAGCATGTGGCTTAAATATGAGTGTCTTAGCAAAGGGGCTGAATACTTATGAACATATGATATTTCAGTTTTTCTTTTTTAATAAATTTACACAAATATCTACATTTCTGTTTCTTTCCAGTCAAAATGGGGTGCAGGGTGCACATTAACGAGAAAAATTAAACTTTTTTGAATTTACCAAATGGCTGCAATGAAACAAAGAGTGAAAAGTTTAAAAGGGTCTGAATACTTTCCGTACCCACTGAAGAAAAGCTATTCACCTTTGCATCAGAATAGTTGCATTGTCCATTCAATGATTAATGAGAAATCTAGTGAAAAATAATTGCATATTGTTGATTGCGGCAAGACTCACAAGCAAATGAATGCACAATGTAACCCTAAATTACAATATAGTGTATGTAATGATTAATTTACCAATACATAATGCTTTAGTAATTTTACTGGGCCCAATAAATATATTTATTTACCTGCCATGGTTTGAAGCTCCATATGTCAGCACACGCCCTGTTAATAAATGGACCTTCACCTTTTTTACAGGTTTTAAGATCATCTAAGGCTTTGAATAAGACGTGAACAGCAGCAAAGATATAGTAAGTTGTCTTAAGGCTAGAGACATAGTTTGAAGTGTTCCTGATATCTTCTATATGTTCGGATCCCGTACAAACCTTCACCGGGTTCCCAAAGGAAACATTTTGGTTCTCAGTAAGAAATTGGCATTTGAACACCATCTCCCACATCATCCTGGTCCACTTTACTGTCAAGGAAGCTGATGGATTTATCTTGGCCAAGAATTGACTTAAGCCTGGGACAGAGCGATCATAGGTGGTTAAACTAACACTACCGGATAAAGTCATAAAAAATGTATTGATTGTCAATAACAGCGACCTCGACCAACCGTTGTTTCCAATGAACGTTCTTCCTGTGACATTCTGCTTCACCATCTCATTCAATATCGGAACAAATTCAATTTCAGTAGCAAAAACAACTACCACCGTAGCGGTGGACTCTTTTATGACCTTGACTATACATGGAGCGTTGCGATCTGGTTGGCCAATTTTTATATATTCCATGAAGGCCACACACGCTCCGGCTTTTATTATTTCTTCTTTTATTGGCTGAATACCTTGCAGGCCATAATCAGTGTCGAGAGCAAGTAGGCCAATCCAGGTCCAGCCAAAGCTGAGAATAAGCTGGGCCATGCCTTTAGACTGATCATTGTCATTCGGGCAGGTCCTGAAGAAGGATGGAAACATTTTCTTGTTACTCAAGAGGGGAACACTGGAAAATGGACTGACCTGGAATAAAAGGAATGTATACATAATAGAATTAGAATTAAAGCAGAAAATTCCATATGGTGAATTTCACAAATAATTAAGCAAGAGGGAAAACATTTTTACCTAACGTGATTTTAAGATTTAACACAAAGTGCAACACGTCTAGTTAAAATATGATGCAAAATGTTTTACTGATGACTGGTGCCAAATAGCACCACAAAGTATACATCCAGCACATTAAAGTATTAAGGTGGCTTCTGCATGATCAAACACTTCACACATAGTTACAGACATGTTAGTCACATATTACAAAGAAACGAAGTACAGATTTACATAGTTCAATTAGGGTACAAGCAAAAGCCCGAAAGATCCCCATGAACAAGCAAATGAAATAAACACATGAAACGTGTATTGGGGTTGACCGTGAAGGGGGTCCCTTCCTTTTGCCCATCCCTTTAGCACCTGCAGAGTACTTGCACTTCCAGTATGCCTTGTACCCTGGCTATACTATGTTGATCTGTATTCGTTTCTGATTTATAATATGTGGCTATTGTGTCTGTAACTATGCATGAAGTGTTCAATCATGCAGATGTCACTTTAAAGGAACCTGTCAGCTCATTTTTTACCCCCAAACCTATCACTATCTGTCCCTGCACCTTCCTACTACATCCCTAACAATCTCTGTCTGACGTAAAATTGTCCTATAATGGTTGTAAAAAATGACTTTGATATTTACATCTTCATATGGTAATTAGTCTTTGTGGGCTTTCTCCAAAGCTGCATTCTTCCCCCTTCGATGCTGCTATCCTGCCCTAGTGGGCGCAATCGTTCAGTCAAGAGTGCGCACCTGATTTCACATTCATTGTCCTCCTTTTGGGTATGATGCGCTGCCGGCATGTCATTTCCAGTCCTGCACAGTGTGTGTGGGGTATATTGGCATACAGGCCGGCTATGCAGCATGCGCAATATGCATTCTGAAGCCGGCCGTACACCCGATAATCCCCCACAATGCACCAGACTGGAAATGAATCGCGGCCGGCAGTGCTTCATACCCGGAAGGAGGATCATGAATTTTTAACCAGGACCGTGGTTCTAGCTATATGATCTCGTGCACTGGGGCATGATGGCAGCATCGAGTGGGGGATAATGCAACCGTGGAGTACGCCCAGTGTGACTACATATGTAGTCACGAAGCCTAATTACCATACGGAGATGTAAGTATCAAAATCATTTCTTACAATCATTATAGGACAGTTTTAGGTCAGACAGGGATGTACTAGAAAGCTGCAGGGGCAGGTAGTGATAGGTTTGGGGGTAAAAACAAGCTGACAGGTCCTATTTAATACTTTAATGTGCTGGATGTATACTTTGTGGTGCTACTTGGTACCAGTCAGTCATCCTTAAAACATTTTGCATCATATTTTAATTATATAAGATAAGATAAGATAAGATAAACTTTATTGATCCCGGAGGAAATGACAGTATTACAGCAGCAGAACAAAGATCAAGAACATTACACACTTTACAAAATAAGTCTATATGGACAGCAGATGCAGGTAGACTGGTACATGTACCTCACCTATTCCCCCCATACCCTTAGAACTTCACTTAGTCTTGGGATGCTTTACACTTATACATTTGTTAAACATCCCCACAGCTGTCGGAACAAACAATTTTCTGTATCTTTCCTTTTTACACATTAGTTGGATTAGACGCTTGCTGAATTTGCTCTTCTGCTTCGCAAACAGTTCAGAGAGCGGATGTGTATTGTTGCTCATTATAGCCTTGCATTTCTTATTAATTCTATCCTCTAATACCTCCTCGAAAGTCTTAAGTTGTAGACCCACCGCCGCACTAGCCTTCTTGATAAGTTTATTCAGCTTATTAGCGTCATCTGTGCGCACACTACTACCCCAGCATATTATTGCAGCAAAGATTGCACTCGCCACAATAGATTGGTAGAACATTTCAAGCATTTTGCTACACACATTAAATGACCTTAACTTCCTTAGGAAGTAAAGTCTACTCATCCCTTTCTTGCAAACCTTCTCCATATGGCACCTCCAATCAAGCTTGCTGTCCAGGTGAACCCCCAAATATTTGAAATTCTCCACATCCTGACCATCAATAGTGATAGGTAAGCAATCCTTCATGCACCTTCCATAACTCAACACCAACTCCCTGGTTTTCTTTACGTTGAGTTCTAAATGGTTAGCCTGGCACCAGTCAGCAAAGTCCAAAACCACCCTTCTGTATTCCTCCTCCCCCCGGCCTCTCTCAATACCTCCGACTATCACTGAGTCATCAGAGTACTTCTGAAGGTGACAAAGGTCTGATTTATACTGAAAATCAGCTGTGTATAACGTAAAAAGGAATGGCGACAGCACCGTTCCCTGAGGGGCTCCAACACTGCTCCGAACACTATCCGATACAGCCGCCCCCAACCTTACGAACTGTGGCCTGTCCGACAGGTAATCAATGATCCAATTCACTAATCCCTCATCAACCGCCATTTCAAGCAGCTTTTTACGTAATAATAGTGGCTGTAAGGTATTGAATGCACTGGAGAAATCGAAGAACATGGCACGCACAGTGGTTCCATCATTGTCCAAAAAGGAATGTACTGTTTGTAGCAGATACGCTACAGCATCGTCCACCCCCAGACTCTGCCGATACGCAAACTGAAGGTGGTCCATAAAAGCAGACACCCTCGGACACAAGTAGGCAAGTACAATTCTCTCCAAGGACTTCATCGCATGCGATGTTAAGACCACCGGTCTATAGTCGTTATGGGAGCTCGGGAAGGTAGTCTTGGGAACCGGCACCAGGCAAGAAGTCTTCCATAGAACTGGTACTCTCTGTGATTGTAAGCTCCAGTTAAACAGGTGCTGGAAGACAGTGCACAACTGATTTGCACACACTCTGAGGACACGTGGACAGATACCATCAGGTCCTGCTGCTTTACCAATGACCAGCTTACTAAACTGTTCCCTCACATCATTTTCGGAGATCAAGAAAGTCTCTAACTTCCTCCCCCCAGTTGATATTGCTTGTCGCTCCCCGACCCTCTCCCCTGTTGACATCGCACATTTATTGTTGAATCTGTTGAAAAACTCATTCATTTCATTAGCCATGATCAGCCCCCCACCACCCTGATCTGACCTTGCCTTAAACCCAGTCAATAGCTTCATTCCCACCCACACTTCTCTGGAGTTGTTGTGTGACAATTTATTTTCCAATTTAATTCTGAATGCTTCACGGGCAATCTTAATTTTCCCCTTTAAGTCTCGCTGTACAATTTTCATTTCCTCCTTGTCCTTCCTTTTAAAAGCTTTTTTTTTCCTGTTTAGTAGATGTTTCAATTCTATTGTAATCCAAGGCTTATTGTTTGCATAACACCGAATCTCATGAATAAGTACAATATTGTCAGTACAAAAGTTGATGTAATCAGTAACTCTCCCGGTAACCTCATTAACATCATCATTAGGTTCCCTGGCACATAACACCTCCCAGTCTGTGCAATCAAAGCAGTCTTGTAACCCCTTCTCTGCTGCTGGAGACCACTTCCTTATCTGTTTAATTGTCGCTGGTTGTTTTCAGACAACTGGTTGATAGGCTGGAGACAATAGTATGAGGTTGTGGTCAGATTTACTCAGGGGGGGCAATGCAGATGATGAGTAAGCATCCTTAACACTGGCATAGAGGAGATCCAATATATAATTGACCCGTGTAGAACATTTGACATATTGGTAGAACTTTGGTAATGAGATCTTGGCTCGATTAAAATCCCCAGAAATGACAGTTAGAGAGTTAGGGTGTTTCGTCTGAAGCCGGGCAATCACCCCAGACAGTACTTCCCCAGCTGCTATATGTGTTGCACTTTGTAATAAATCTAAAAATCACTTTGTTTATAAGTAAATCTACTAAATCTACTTCACTGTTGTTTCTCCTTTTTATAAATATTAGATAGGAAAGCAAAATAAATAAGTTCTTAGCAGAGTTATCCAAAATGCCTCTCTTTAGAAGACTCTTAAGTGATCAGGTGATCGTTGGTTGTACCACTAGGTCCTTGAGCAAAACCTTGTAGTCTTTGAGGGAACCTAGTAGTAAGAATCCAGTTTACCTGCAGCAGGACGACAAGAAATACAAAGAATTGCACAGTTCACATGGAATCATTGAACTTTCCATGCAATAGGTAGACATGTTATGATAGGGTACAGGAAAAAAGGGGGGGTTTTATCGACTTGTGGAGCGCTAATTGAATCACAAGCATCAAATAAAATCAGACCTTTATTGGCCCCTTGTGCTGCCATAACATGTTTTAACAGTACTCTACTGTCTTCCTAAGGTGGTACCACTAGAGGAAGACAGTAGAGTACTGTTGAAACGCGTTGTGGCAGCACAAGGGGCCAATAAAGGTCTGCTTTTATTTGATGCTTGTGATTCATTTAGCGCTCCACAAGCCGATAAAACCCCCCTTTCTTCCTGTATGCTATCACTCCCTCTAGGAGTTCGGCAGGTGCTGCTCTAGTGGATCTCAATAACAAGCTGAAGGACCTCTGGTCTCCGTTGCAACCGCCTGGTGGATTCAAGGACCTGCGGTGACGTAATTCTGGTAGTAGTGGTCACGTGACGGGGAACCCGGAAGCATCACGCTGAGGAGCTGCAGGACCTATACAGGAGGACACCGCCACCCAGGCACTGCGACCAGAGGACATAAGTTCAATAGCCGGCTTTATCCGGGGTTGTGCGGGGGCGCACAACCCCCCAAAGTGAGCGGCTCTTATTCTAATTTCTGGAAGGTCTTTCACAGGGAGCGCTCGCCTGTCTTTGTTTTTTCTGTCTATGTTATGATAGGTTGACCTACTGCCTGAACAGAAGAAAAATGAACATCTCCAGCTCCCACAGAAATTTAATGGAACTCCATCTATAAAAACATCACTTATTTTATAGATATTAAAAATTCTTGAAAAATTAACAAAAAAATATTTAAACAACAAACACTTCTCCAATGCGTTTTGAGCATCATAGTTTAACAGCCGTTTATGCTCAAAACGTGTTGGTGGAGTTTTTGCTTTTTAAATTTTTTTTTTAAATGCATGAAATAAATTATGTTTTTAGAAGAACTTGTTAATTTGTGCGGGAGCTGGGGATTCTCTGTTTTCTTCTGTTCATTGTGTGTCCGGGAGTCGGCCCAGAAAAAGACCCGTGGAACGCACCTTGGTTTAAATGCTTACCTGAATTGGTGAGCTGGTGTTTTCAAAGTCCCTTGTGTAGATCACCTCCCTCAAATAATGATTCCATAAATCATGGAAAATTTTACTTGCAGATATCTAGTTATAGCTATCACATGATTCCATGTGTAGTTATCATAGTAAAGCTTTCATTCGGTGCACTGTGAAGCAAGAGGAAATATGGGGAAAACTGAGAAATGGCCTTTTTTCTTGATCCTCATGTGTACAACATGTAAGTACTTTATTCTCTGGATAGCAAATTCAGAAACCAGGAAAAGTAAAGGAAAAGATAGATGAAAACGTGAAGCAAAAGCCTAGGTAAAAAATGTTTATCCCGTGTTACCCAGTAGATAGAAAAATGTTAGAATCTGAGAGTTCTCAGTGGTCGATACCTTTTAATCGCGAACTGAAAAGATGGTAAGAAGAAGCAAAGCAAACGTCTGAGAAACTAAGGTCTCTTCATCAGGCTCATAATGACACAAATTCTCAAGACACACACATATATACATATGCAGGGTGTGATGATGCAGTAAATACGACAAGTGACGTAAAGCAGAAAATAGGAGCCAGTCTTGGGAGGGGGAGAGGAGCTGGGGAGGTAAATTAAAATTCTGTGATAAGAGGAACAGACTGTATTTTTGTTCTATGATTAGTGGAAGGTCGAGACCTGAAAATTCCTCAGTGAATGTAGAAAGACATAAATCCATGCGAGACAGATCATGTGAGAAGTGTCAAAAGTTCATTGTCCTCTAATTGGGGTCTGTTCAAAAATGTAAAATCCCCAAATGACCTTTCAATTGATAAAAAAATGCATGAATCCATGTGAGACATTTAATCCTGTTTTGAATGTGTCAAAGGTCGTTATCAATTTCTATTCCCAAATTCTTCTCTCTCTCTGTGATTTGAAGTTACTTTTTAAAATGAGCAGCCTCATGTCTGTTACCCTGTGGTCAGAGCTGCAAAAATGCTTTGCTACAGGTAGAGCCATACGCCTTTCTTTTATTGAGTGGCAATGAGAATTCATTCTTGTTCTGAATTTTTGCCTGGTCTCCCCTATATATATGCCACCTGTTGGATATTTGGTATATATAATTAAGTACACCACATTGCTTGTGGTGCAACTGAAGTTTCCTGGGACCTTGCAGTCCTGATCTGTCCGTGAATCTTTATCTTGTCCATTGTCATTATAGATGGACAGGTTTTGCACCTATTCTGGTTGCAGGGAAAGGTTCCTGTAGCTGCTGAAGATGACAGGACACTTCTGACAATGATGCTTTTTAGATTTGGAGGTTGTCTATGTCATGATGTATGCCTTTTCCCTGTCCTGTATTTCTGCATAATATGTCATTTGATGTGGTGTAACTTTTCTCTGGTTGTATTTGCTGTATACTTTGCAATGTCTTGTGGTGTAAGTAACCATGCCTCCTTCCCGCAGGACTTTGTTCCTGGACCATGATTTAATTCAGTTTGGTCAACACAGCTAGGGAATTCCCCATTTTTCTCCTGAGAAGGGGATGACTTCCAATACACATCCTCGCAGACACACCGCAGCCTACCATTCTAGACTCTTCTGATGGACCAAACCATTGAATAGGAAAGGTGAACCCTACTCCCCTTCACATGGGCTGATCCCAGGAGCCCAAGACAATAGACCCATGTGTGACCTAAGCAGATGAGAGTTGACTGTGGACGGGAAGAGAGTGAGACTTGCGTTGAGGCCAGGCTCGTCATCCGTGGGATGGTGTTGGATTACTTGGACTCTGAAAAGGACTATTGTTTTGTTATTCTGGCGCAGGATTACCGGACAACGCCTCCGGATCGGTTTCCGTTGTTTGGACGTATTGTGGACTTCTCGTGGACTAGAAGGACATTATGGATATTTGATGTTGTATGCTCCCAGCCTTAATAAATCTCGTTGGATCGACCCTCGGCCTGTTGTCACTTCTTGCTCTGTCGTATACCCAGTCACAGTCTAAAACACAAGAATGGGGGATCCGGAAATATTGATTTTAGTCGGGCATCTTTTTGTAGGAGTGGTTGCAGTTTCCGTGCAGCTCCTCTTAACACCTCCAGACTCGGATTGTAGGTGACTACGAGAGGAACTCTGTTGTTTTCTTCTCTAGTTTTGTAATGTAGGAGATGATTCCTTGATATTCTGGTGGCTCTTGTAATCTGGTTCTCGATTGCTCTTGGATGGTCCCTGGTTCAAAAAGGTCTTTCTGAGGTCCTCAAGGTGATTGTCTCTCTCTGTAGGGTTGGAATATATCCAATTGTATCTGATGGCCTGGCTGTACACAATAGAGTTTTTATGTGTTTTGGATGAAAACTGTCCAATCGGAGATATGTTGGACGGTCAATTGGCTTTTGGTACAGGGATGTCTCTACTTCATTGTTCTGTAGCTTAATGATGGTGTCCAGAAAGCTGATATCAGTGCAGGAGTAGTTGAGTGCTAAGTTGATGGTGGGACGAAACTGATTAAAGTGTTCATGGAACGTCTTCAGCTGTTGCTCCAACTCTGTCCAGATGATTCAATTGTCATCAATATAACGGTAGTAGGCCAGAGGTCTGATAGGACAAAAGGATAAAGAGTCACCTTCAAGCTTGGCCATGACAAGATTTGCACATTGTGGTGCCATTTTGCTTCCCATTGCTGCTGTCATCAAATGTAAAATACTTGTGTGTGTGAGGATGAATTTTGTAAGCTTCACCACAGAGTTGGCATCAATCCCTGCATTTTCCAGGAAGGTTTTTCAGGCATTTAATCCATCCTAGTGTGGGATGTTGCTGTACAGAGATTTTACATCCATGTTGTCGAGGATGGCTCCTTCTGGTAGAGAACCTATAGCTGACAGGTTATTCAATAGGTCAGTTGTGTCCTGAATCTAGCTGGGTGAGTCTTTTACCAGGAGTTTGAGAACACCCTCTACCCACTCAGAAATCTGTTCATTGAGGGTGCCCACACATGAAATGATTGGTCTCCCTGGATTTCCTGATTTGTGAATTTTGGGAAACATGTAGAATGTGCCTTGGACTTTCTGGTAATAGGTCATCAGGTGTCAAGCAAAGACCATATTGGTCGAAACATTGCGCCACTGAGGGCAGGATTAAAGTTGTGCACATAATTTTTAATTGAATTGCTGCTTGTTTTTTGGACCTAGATAAATAGATGATAATACATAGATAGATGATAGGATATATTGAAGGATAGCTAGATAGATAGATAGATAGATAGATAGATAGATAGATAGATAGATAGATAGATAGAAAACATGAAAAAACTGCACAGCACTCACAGACACAATGTGAACTGGTGCCAAGCAGGGACACTGAACTAAACAAATAGAAAAAATTCTCTGCAGCACACAGCTACTACCAATGATGTACAAATGCTAACAAGCTGTATATATTTGAGAAAAAAGTTTAAAAACTTACGTTTTTTTCTAAAAACTCAAAAATTCTTATTTTTTAATTTCTGAAGTTCTTGGTGCATACATTGGCCAATGTCTGTTTGCTCATCAACTGCGACAAAGTGTGTGTCTGTTATTTGTTTATTTGTAGATAGATAGATAGATAGATAGATAATTAGGATAGCTGGATTGATTTTACCATTCTCTCACTGCTTCCTTCTGGGAATGATCATTAAAGGGAACCTGTCACCTGGATCTAAGCCCCTACACTATCACTACCTGTCCCTGCACCTCCCTAGCTACTCCCTATCTATCCCTCTCTGAGCTAAATCCGCCCTATAAAACAGCAGAAAAATAATTTATAACTTACAGAAGTCCCTGAGGCTGGGGACTGAGAAGGCGGCGCCAGGCTCCATTCTGCCCCTCCACACACAGAAAATTCCATTTTTAGAAAGAAAACACAGAGAAAACTCGTTCATTAGAAATAAAGCACACTGACAACCCTCATTTACCCATTTATTAAAGGTTCCAACACCAAACCTGATGATAATCCACCACAAGCTCCCATGTTACAATCTCAGCTCAGCTGTACTAGAGGCCGCGCTGAAGAAACATCCTTTCATTGCGGCATCCAAGTGCAGAATAAAGAAACCAATGGCTGCAGCTGTGTGAGCGGTGCGTGAGGTCCCCAAGGACAAGTATCAAGTATCATCAAAGCAACAAGGAAACCATAAGCAAATACACGAAAATAAATGAAAGTAAAATGCTATAGTGCATAAAAATAAATAGAGTACTTGGTAACATTGTTTTGATCAAAAAAATGCACAAGCCATTTTTAGCAAATAAGTAGAAAACTTTTCAAAATGACTTCGAGAAATGCTTAAAGAGGACCTGTCACCCTCCTGCTGCATGGCAATCTAAATGCAGCACCGAATGCAGCATGCCTGCTGCATTCAGAGAAGGGGTCCCCCATGTGTCTGGGTGCTGGGTAACCTGAGATATAAGCTTAGAAAGCTAGGGAGGCAGTCCCTGTGGCTGGAGTGAGCTAGATTGACTTATGGGCCATTCCCTCCCCCTCTCCCTGTCTGTGCCACCTCCTACTGTGCTGTTTATACTTTGTTCAGACACCAGGGCAGGAATCTGGACCTGATGTCAGGACAAATGATTTGCATGCTGTGTGTGGCCGGATGAGTAACAGAGAGGAGGAGGGCAAAGCCAGCACAGCAGAAGCAGCACAGAGAGGCAGAGGGGGAGGGAATGGCCCCCAGTCAATCGAGCTCACTCTTTCCACAGGGACTGCCTCCATGGCTTTTAACTGTAAGTTTTTCTAAGGCTATATCTCGGGGCACACAGCATACAGACACATGGGGGACCCCTTCCCTGAATGCAGCAGACATGCTGCATTCAGTAGTCCATTTAGATTGCCATGCAGCAGGGGAGTGACAGGTCCTCTTTAAGGAAACAATATAAGTTCCCCAAAAATGAGCAGTTTACGAAACGGTTTCCATTTGAATACTCATTGTTTTGAACTCCTCAAAAAACTCTACCGGCCCATTGCCTTAAGGCTGCTTACTTTAAGAGCTCGCTCATACTAGCACAAGTTTTATCTGGTGTTTTATTGAAAAGCCCTTAGACCAATGTTAGTCAATGGGACAGTGCCGATCATTGTTTTCCTTCTCCACAGGCCCATAACCTTAATGCTGCCCACTTAAGGGCTCACTCGCAACAGCATAAGTATTATCTGTTGTTTTATTGAATAGCCCTTAGACCAATGTTAGTCAACAAGGCAGTGCCGATAAAGGGTTTTTTCTTTTCATGCCAGTTTGAAAATTTGTAGCATGTTGCGGTTGGCGACATAAATCTGCACAACCGTATTCAAAAGGGAGTGGATCTGCATTGCTGAACTTAAGAGGGTCAAGTTTTACCATTTCTGCCTTTTAAAGCTGATTTTTAAAAGCTTTTTACCTGTGGATATCTGAAGCTCCCCAACACATGAGCCAAGAAGATAGAATTGGCAGAAACTGTGGCCCCAATAGCAACAGGGAACAGTAGTCGAGAATTGCACTGGCTATCGGAGGTTGGTGAACTGGAGTCAGTCAGGAACTGTAAAGCCCCTTGTAATTCATAGTGAGGTATATCACACGTGTCGTACATCTGAAATCCCACTGTGTTGTTTGGCAGAATAGTTGGGTCTCTGTTGAGTAGTTCGGCTGTGTACAAGAATGTCTGAAATCGATGATAATATTCCAGGCTGAATCTTCAAAAAAGAAGAAAAAGTAGCAAATCAGACAAATAGATTTATCAAGGAAGCCAATAATTATCTCAAGGGATACCAGGCTTAGCTAAGATAAATGATTTCATATGAGGAACAGAAAATTACCAAAGTACAACTATAGAGGAGCACCATTGAGGACACACTAGTGTATGGGAAATTCTCTTATGGCCGCTTTACATGGCACGATATCGTTGTCCAACAATAATAAAATCACGTGGTTCGTGCGTTGCCGCCGATATCGTTTGTGCGTTGTATGGTGTAAATGAGCAATGTGATGCAAGAACGATGCCAAATCGATATCGTTGGGGAATTGTGCAGGTTCTCCAACTGGCTGATATTGGCTTGACAATCTGGCAGGATCGTGCTGTGTGACAGCGCAACTACGATTTGGAGCACAACTTCCCCTATTCACTCCCGTGTTAAATGATCGTTCCCTGGGTCGCTCGTACACAGCGTAAAGGAGGGGGCGCAGACATCGCAGTTGAGTAGCCTGACGATATCTCCCTGTGTAACATCTCCTATGCCATCTTGGACTAGTGCCAAAAACAGGCGCACTCCCGTGCCATTGTATCCAATATCGTAACAATATTGGGACATGTAAAGCGGCCATTACACATTTGGAATATTATCTCAAGGTGAGATACTGTAAACCACAAGTGGCTCCATTATTTCTGACAGAACAATAATATAGGAAATATATACTGCATGTATATAGGGTTAGCCACTAGATAGAAAAATATTACATATACAGAGTCTTCAATGCTTGATACCTTATAATCGCTAACTGAAAAGATGATAATAAGTAGCAGCTTTCAAAACAACTCAAGTCTCTTCAACAGGCAAAATGGCTAAGGCTGTGGTCACACATAGAAATCCGTTTTTGGAAGTGATTTTCATCACCAATCCGTTTTTTTCTGGGTGCTTTTTGAGCCTCCTGCACTCCTGAACGGTTTTGGAATTTTCATTAAAAAAACGCATGCGCGAACGCATGCGCAAACGCAAGTGCGCGTTTGCATGCGTTCGCGCATGCGTTTCCCATAGGGCCCCATGTTAAAAAAAACGCATGAAAACGCATGCGTTTTTTAACTGATGCCAAAAACGTTGCATGCAACGTTTTTGACTCAAAAACGGACAGGGCAATGTTTGGAGCTCCAGAGAAAAACGGACAGGGTGTTTATTAGGCTGTGGTCACAGTACCATTTTTCACATGCATTTTTGGAGACCTGCGTTTTCAAAAACGCATGTAAAAAACGCACCCATAGGCCCCCATGTAAAAAAACGCATGCCCTAATAGCCAAAAAACATGTGTGACTGTCCCATGCGTTTTTGGAGCATATCAAAAAACGCATGCGTTTTTATAACATGGGTTCCTATGGAAAACGCATGCAAAAACGCATGTACAGTTAGTACCTTTTAGTGGCATACAAAAACGCATGCGTTTCCCATAGAAGCCCATGTTAAAAAAACGCATGCGTTTCCGGAAACGCATGCGTTTTTTTTAACATAGGCTCCTATGGGAAACGCATGCGTTTTTGAATGGCACTAAAAGGTACTAACTGTACATGCGTTTTTGCATGCGTTTTCCATAGGAACCCATGTTATAAAAACGCATGCGTTTTTCAAAACGCTCAAAAAAATACTACAAGCACTATTTTTAGGTGCAGATTCAAAAATGCACCCAAAAACGCAGGGAGCCATCACACACCTTACAAAACTCATGCTGACATGAAAAAAAGCATGAGTTTTGTTAAATCACTTAAAAAAACGCATGGCAACTGTGACCACAGCCTTACACCCAATCCGTTTTTCTGTCAGTTTTTGGACTTAGAAAAAAAAAATGAGAAAACTGAAGCCAAAAACGGACTGAGGGCTTATGTGGAACCCCAGCCTAACTGAAAAAGATTGTTAAAAAAACAGCTTTTGAGGCTACTCAGATGTCTTCATCAGGACATAAGAAAAAAGTGCAGAGTCAACCAGTTATGACCGTGGAAAACTAATAATGCACTTGCTTTATAGTGTTGTGCAGGCACAGGCACTACACTGGAAGACACGTCTCTTCAGTGGCCATGACGTCCAGCCACGGAAATCAGCGCTCCGGACCAGATGAGGATAGTACATAATCAGATGCCACTTACAGGAAGTATTCACCCTCTTTCCTGGTAATACCCACTGGCAATAAGCCGATAGGTCAAAATCTGGTGCCGCCTTGCTCCAGCACACCCCAGCTCTCCCAAGGGAGAGAATGGTCAAAGGAGGAGGATAAATCAATAAAACATAAGTGAGCACTGGGGACACAAATTATTTAAAAGATGGCCAGAAACACTGCCCTAGTATCTCCTGATGAAGCTGTTGGTGAAACGTGCGTCTAGGTACTTGTAGTGTGGTCTGTATAGTGATGCTTACATCATGTCATTGTTTGGTGGGTATAAACCCCAGGTTATATGTAGAGGTTTTTGCTGATGGGGATCATAGATTTATCCTTACTTTGAGTGAAACTTATATTTTCCCTTATAAAGATCGCTGTACAGGACTAGCACTTTCTTGGAGCGTGGCTCTATTCAATGTGTACAAGCCACTGTTCATTCTGCATTACTACACTTTAAATGAAGCTTCAGCTTGTTACATTTAGTGACCACTGAAGCCAAGACAAGTTGATTGGTCGGTGTACGGAATGTCAAACCCTGACCCACCACACGTTAACGAGACCTTTGGATAGATCATTGATATGTTATGACCACACTAGCTCTTTAAATGCTAATTTATAATCTTTCGATAAAGAAAGACAAATTATAAAATTTTTTGGATATATGAATATTATGTCGATAATAATAAATCATGGTGGAAGCCGTACTTACAATCTGCAGGTTGTCTTTGTTGGACGAACATCAAATGTTAATTTTTGATACATTTTTTCAGAGTTCATAGGTAGTAATACTCCTATCATGATATCTCCAGGTTGTCTCATCCCCTCCAGGACTGGCATAGGTGGTAATTTGCACAACTGATCCATGGAGTAGACGATGGACATGAGGTGTAGAAAAATCTCCAGAACTGACAAACACATATAAGCCATATTATAGTAGCTTTTGATTAAGCTGTGGAAAAAAAGCATTATCACCTAATGTACATTGTATAAAATTATTATTATTATTTATTTATTTATTTTAACTATACATAGCAGTGCTCATGTGCTTTGTATAGTACAAATGAATAGATAATAGCAGGTTCAAGTCCCCAAGTGGACTAAAAAAAACTGGAAAAAAAAGTTTTTACATTTCTGAAAAATATTAGCTCCTTTTGTCCCATTAAAAATAAAGAAAAAGACAAGAAAAAGTCCTGCTGCATTCACAGATAAATGGTCTGCATGGATCTGCCCTGACTCTTGCTGTAGGTCTACATAGAAGAAGGAAAGTTGTATCAGGTGTCAAGAGGCTGAGGTTTTAATCCAAACATCTGGTTTTGTTGCGGTAAAAACACTATTCCAGACAGTGCGTATGGAAAGTATTCAGACCCCTTTATATTTTTCACTCTTTGTTTCATTGCAGCTATTTAGAAAATTCAAAAAAGTTACTCTCTGCACCCCATCTTGACTTGAAAAAAACAGAAATGTAGTTATTTTACCAAATTTATTTAAAAAAAAAACCCTGAAATATCACATGGTTATAAGTATTCAGACCTTTTGCTCGGACACTCATATTTAAGTCACATGCTGTCCATTTCCTTGTGATCCTCCTTGGGATGGTTCTACTCCTTCATTGAAGTCCAACTCTGTTTAATTAAAGTGGTAGGACTTGATTTGGAAAGGCACACACCTGTCTATTTAAGACCTCACAGCTCACAGTGCCAAATGAGAATCATGAGGTCAAAGGAACTGCCCAAGGAGCTCAGAGACAGAATTGTGGCAAGGCACAGATCTGGCCAAGGTTAAAAAAGAACATCTGCATTATTCAAGGTTCCTAAGAGCAAAGTGGTCTTCATAATCCTTAATTGTAAGATGTTTGGGACCACCAGAATCCTTCCTAGACCTGGGCGTCCAGCCAAACTGAGCAATAGTGGGAGAGAGGCCTTGGTGAGAAAGGTAAAGAAGAACTTCAGGATCACTGTGGCTGAGCTTCAGAGATGCAGTAGGGAGATGGGAGAAAATTCCACAAAGTTAACTATCACTGCAGTCCTCCATCAGTCGGGCCTTTGCATTACATTGGCCTTGCGGATGCCTCTCTTCACTTGCAAGACATATAAAAGCCTGCATAGAGTCTTAAAAAACACATTAGGGACTCCCAGTCTATGAGAAATAAGATTCTCTGGTCTGCTGAGATGAAGATAAAACATTTTGGTGATAATTCTAAGTGCTATGTGTGGAGAAAACCAGGCACTGCTCACCACCTGCCCAATACAATCCCAACAGTGAAACATGGTGGTGGCAGCATCATGCTATGGGGATGTTTTTCAGCTGCAGGGACAGGACGACTGGTTGTAATTGAAGGAAACATGAATGCGGCCAAGTACAGAGATATCCGGGATGAAAACCTCACCCAGAGCTCTGGACCTCAGACTTGGCCCATGGTTCACCTTCCAACAAGACAATGACCCTAAGTACACAGCTAAAATAACAAAGGAGCGGCTTCACCACAACTCTGTGCCCATTCCTGACCGGCCCAGCCAGAACCCTGACCTAAACCCAATGGAGCATCTCTGGAGAGATCTGAAAATGGCTCCACCAACTTTCACCATCCAACCTGATGGGACTGGAGAGGATCTGCAAGGAAGAATAGCAGAGGATCCCCAAATTAAGGGGTGAAAAACTTGTTGCATAATTCTCAAGAAGACTCATGGGTGTACGAGCTCAAAAGGTGCTTCTACTTAATACTGAGAAAGGGATCTGAATACATATGACCATGTGAGATTTCAGTTTTTATTTTTTAATAAATTTGCAAAAATTTCTACATTTCTGTATTTTGTAGTCAAGATGGGAAAAAAATGAACTTTTTTGAATTTACCAAAAGGCTGCAATGAAACAAAGAGGGAAAAATGTAAAGGTGTCTGAATACTTTCCGTACCCAATGTAAGCACCCCAAGTAACCACGATGCATTTTGGTGTAGCCTTAACCCTGTTATCCATATAGTATGAAGGCTATCCCGAAATGTGCCGGTCTCAGGGGGGTTGGTGGGTAATCTACCTGTGGTGGTTATGGCTGGAATGGTGTTTTTACTGCAAAAAATTTAGTTGTTTGGACTCAAGGCTCAGTGCTCCTCTTATCATCGGATACATCTTTCTTTCTTCTATAAACATGAAGCAATTAAACAAATACACATATTTGATATTGCTGCATTCATAAAAGTAAGTCTATTCAAATATAAAATTATTCATCCAATTGGTAAATGGCGTAAGAAAAAGCAAAAGATCACAAGTATCATTCTTTTCTGCATTGAGCATGCTCAATACCCTAGACCACTCCCAAAACCTCCCACAGCCCTCCCCCAGCCATTTAAATCGGATCCGAAAAAAAATCGGATTGGATAGCATCCGATGGCATCCGATTTTGAGCATCCAATGCTGTCTGATTTTCATCGGACAGCATCGAATTTAACAAAATCGTAGTGTGAAAGCAGCCTAAATTGCATTTTGTCACATTTCACAAATTCTGAAAATAAAATAGAAAAAGTAACATACTCAATGAGTTAGAATATCATCAAAAAGTTAATTTATTTCAGTAATTCAATACATAAAGTAACACCCATGTATTATGTAGAGTCATTGCACACAGAGGGATCTATTTCGTGTGTCTCTTTCTGTTAATGTTGATGATTATGGCTTACAGCCAATGAAAACCCAAAGGTCATTATCTTCTAACACATTGAGATGCACTAGTACAAAACACAACTTTCTGGATTTTCATAGGGACTTTCATAGGGACAGTAGAATATAGTATGAGAATAAAAAAAGTGTTTTAAAAGATCTCTTCTACTTACAATAACACGGTCCTCTAGTTCACAGCTGTATTTAGATACAAAATCCATCATAGACAGACTCTTATATACAGGTGAACACTCCACCCTAGTCCCACTAGGGCAACAAAAGTCATTAATTGTGGTTACGACATTATTACTATAATAGCCGCCGAGTCCTGGATTTCTCCAAAGGTTATTTTTCACTCAACGCATAGGAAGATAATTAAGTGATAATTATGCAGATGTGACCTCTGAGCTATATCACTTTGTATAGACTGTAAGCTGAAAAGTCAGTAGATGACTGAGGTTTCAAAAAATGTAATAAAAATAGAAACAATATTCTAGGTGATCATTGGAGATCAGGAGTCCAAAATCCCAACAAATCTGTGATGGATGGTGGATGTGAACGCACTGCACCACTGGACAGGTTTTCCTTGGAGTGGTGAAAGTAAGACATTACCTAATCTTCAACAGAGCTTCTGGTGGTGTGGAGGGGATGGGCTGTAGGTACCACTCGCAGGGCAGTCCCCAGGCCTGCAGCAGCTGGCTAGCGGGTCAAGGCAGGCATGCAAAGTACATGGGCGCAGGCAGAGATGTAGTCAAGAAAGCCAAAGTTGAAGAAGGTAGCACAGGCTAAGTAAACATGGCCAGAGTCAGAAGAGGGATCAGGATAAATGGGAGACACGCTGGGTCAAGCACAAAGAAGAAGTGACAAATACTACAAATACTCAGGCAAATGTGTGGAGGGAGGAGCTATTTGATATAGCACCAGCAGACCAGGGATAGGCCAGGGAAGCAACAACAATTTCCAGGAGAGTCAGGCCAAGCACTCATATAGCAGAAAGAAACTCCCCAGCTGCAAACAAAAATGCAGAAGGGCCAGATGACATCTCACAGAGAGGTGAGACTGATGGTGGGGTTACACGTAGCGATATCGTCCCGATATCGCTATACAACGGCGCGGGAGCGCGCATTTTTAGTGCGCTTTTCCCGATATCGCATCGGCGGTTTACACGTTGCGATATCGGGAAACAACGTCCCTACGATGTGTACGCCCACCAACCCAGTAACGACCATTTAACATGGGAGTTAATGGGTAGCGTCGGCGTACACATCGGAGTTGGATGTTTACACGCAACGATCCGGCTCCAACAGGCATCCGATGTCGGCCGGTTGAATAGCACGGTCATTCGACCCCCGATTAGGATTACCGTCGTTCCTGCATCGTATTGTACCTTCAAACAGTACAATGCAGGAACGATATCGGGTCCAACTCACGAACCACGTGACTTTTTGTCGGAGGAGTTGGACGCCGATATTGCGGCGTGTAAACCCACCATCAGGGATGAGATGCACGGTGACTGTGGTGAGTAGCACAATGCCCAGAAGTTGCACCAGTCACAGGTAGTTAATTTTTTCAGAAAGACGTCAGCAATTATATTCAAGAGGAATAGAATATTGAATATTATAAAAATCTGCATTTTCAAAATGTGCAATGTTGTATTTGTTCCCATGGCAGGCTCCCATTTTCCTAAAGTGGTACATCAAAAGATTAAAAAACTTTTTAAAAACACTTAACACTAATCATCTGCTCTTCACTCCTAATTGTCACACCTTTGGCCTTTGGCATCTCTTCTTATCATTGCTGCTCAGCACTGAATCCTCATCAGAGCCATGTCCTGACTCGGATGATAGGACCATGATGGATTGTGTATTCAAGCAAAAGGTGATGACATATGTTTTGATGTTATGACTGATGTTATGACCTTATGCATGCTTGATCAGAAAGGGGCGAATCAATAACTGTGTTAGCTAATTAGGAAGAGGTACACATGAACATAAATGAGAAAAGCAGGCTTTTCACATGCTCCAATAAACCTGCTCCTAATGCAGATATTGGGTTTTTGAAAATTGCTCCATATACCACCTCATAGAAGGCAAGAGAAGTTCTGATAGGGGTGACCGTGGAGTGGTAGAACGACTTCCGTACTTTTTTTGCAAAAAACGTACTAACTAAGAACCCTGCTGTTAACACAATTTTGCACTTGATTTTACTTATATAGCAGAGATATATATTTGGACGTTTTTTACACTGTCTTTTTTTGTGATATAGAAGTACAGATGAGTAAAGATGAGCGAACGTTCCTCAAACATGTTCGCCAAGTTCAAAATCAGCACGAGAATTGCAGATTTTGTTCGAGATCAGAAACACGAGAAATTTCCACCAAAAATATTGCTGAACATGACTTTGTTCCTAAAATGAATGGACAAAAAACTTTACTGCTTTCAATTGATTCTTTTCTCCTACCTTCTGACAGAGTGGGATAGCGGGCAGGAGGAGTTTGATGAGTAGCGTCGGACTCCATCTTTTTTGCTTGGCATTTTCTGCTTTGATGCTTCTGGGCTGCAGCCACTGAGGGTGCATACAACATCAAAAAATTCTAAGTCCTCTGCAAAACACGCAGGGGACTCAGAATTGTGCCAGTGTGACCCTAGCCTCACATTGCTACAGTGATTTTTTGGACAACCAATTAACCAATTGATATGTGATGTGCCAACATGGTGGAATTCCACTCAGCACATGTTGCAGTGACTAGAAGCAGCGACAAACTCTGGCACTGTATGTAATGACATGCACAATGACTCAAAGCCAGCCGAATCTGTTGCAAATGACGCTTGCAGAGTAAACACAGGTCATGGACCTCTGCACTCTGGCTACTAAGAAGATAAGCGCTGATGATGCCATTAAAGGCATCACTATTCCAGCCATCTTCATCCTGAGCAAACTTTGAAAAGTCTGGTGGTACCCCAGGAAAAGGAGGAGGAAGAAAAGTAGGATGTGGAAAGGCTATCAATATCTCAAAGGTCCAGACTCTCATCACACAGCTGGGTGGCATTGCAGGGTGAAGTAGGGCAAAAGAGGGGGGCTCATGGCACCAGACAAAGTATTAGTGAAGGTCACAAAGCCGAGGGACAAATGGAGGAGGTAGAGGATAGAGATGATGTGCTTCCTGTTGTCCAAGGTTGGTGGGAGAGGACGGCGTAAGGAAGCTCGATTTTTTATTCATCATCAACACAAGAAAGACTTAGGCCTCATGGATGCATCAGACACATTAGTACCTTTTTGCTGCACTATCTGCAAAAGTATGCCCCTATCATTAGGATTCATATTAGTGATGACAACTGAGTGTCCATACTGTAGTATCTGCGGTTCAAGAGTAAATTTTGTCAGTTGCTTCCCACCTTGAATAGGGACACTCACATGCTGCAGTAACAAAAAAAGCTGGTAAACCATCTTAGGACTGCACCCTTCAAATATCAGGGACCTGGAGCAGTTTGCCAAAGAAGAATAGTCTAAAATTCCAGCAGAGCATTGTAAGATGGTTACCAGAAGCGGTTCATCGCAGTTATTTTGGCTAAAGGTTGTGCAACCAAGTATTAGGCTCAGGGTGCCAATACTTTTGTCTGGCCCATTTTTGGAGTTTTGTGTGAAATGATCATTGTTTTGCTTTTTGCTTCATTCTCTTTTTTTTGTGTTTTTTCATTTAAGACAAATTATATGAAGATAATAATACCAAAGAATTTGTGATTGCAATCATTTTCAGGAAGAAACTAAATATTATCTGACAGAATTGCAGGGGTGTCAATACTTTTGGCCACAACTGTAAGTATCACTTTTGTGATTTTGTGACACTTTTTTGAGTACTACAGGACGAAGAATTCAGGTGGGTCAGTGACATATGTGAGTATAATGCTCACAAAATTGACTGAGCTGGTTGCATAAGGTTTGAGGGCCACCTGCCCTTTGACATTATCACTGACCCAGCTGAATAATTCTTTCGGTAGTAGTCCATGAAACAGATAGTTGTACCAACTGACTGTTGAGGAGTATAACATTTACTGGAGTGCCTACTGGGCCTATGCAGATCAATGACACACCTCAATCCTTCTACTTGTAGTAATACTTGAGGTTGATACTCATGCCACCTGATTGTGGTGAGGCAAAAATTGAATAGAGTGGTTGCATGAAGTTTGAGGGCCCCCTGCCCACATAGCCTATATAGGTCACTGATCCATCTGAATCCGTCTATCAGTAGTAGTCCATGAACCTAATACTTGTGACACCTAAGCGTAGTGGAGCATAACATTAATTGGAGCTTTTGCATGAGGTTTAATGCACTCTTCCCAACGGTCCTACACCTGTCACTCATCCTGATCAATGTTTGTCCTTGCTAAGCCAGGCCTTGTTCCAGACCCCGTGCTATGTTTTCTATGCCCTTCATTTTGCTTCCCATTGATTTGAATAGGCTTTGGAACTTCAGCAAACTGTTTGCCAAACAATTCGGCAAACTTATGCCTGTTCTGTGAAGGAAACCAAATCCGAACTTCAAAAGGTTTGCTTATCTTTATTAGAAAGACATTTTTTGCCTCAAAGAAGTGATTGCAAAATCTTTCAGATTCTCCTAAAAAAACTTTGTTTGGCCCCCAACCAGTAATTGCCAAATCCTTCAGTTTCCTCCAAAAAGGCTGTGTTTAGCCTCTCACCAGTGATTGCCAAATCCTTCAATTTCCCCAAAAAAGACCTGTTTTTGCCTCAAAGCAGTGATTGCCCAATCCTTCAGTTCCCCTAAAAAGGCTTTGTTTGGCCTCTAACCAGTAATTGCCAAATACTTCAGTTTCCTCAAAAAGTCTTTGTCTGTGCTAAAAGCAGTGATTGCCAAAGCCTTCATTTTCTCTAAGAATGCTTTGTTTGGCCTCTAACCAGTGATTGTTTGGCATCTAACCAGTTTCCACTAAAAAGGCTTTGATTGGCCTCAAAGCTGTGATTGACAATTACTTCACTTCCCCTAAAAAGGCTGCATTTGACCCCAAACCAGTGATTGCCAAAGCCTTCATTTTGTACTACAAAGGCATATCTTACCTCAAGCAAAACCTATAACTTTCCCTAAAAAGGCTGTTTTGGCCTCAAAGCAGTGATTATGAAATCCTTATTTTCCCTTAAAAAGGTTGTTTTTGGCTTCAAACATCTGATTGTTAAATATTTGTGTTTACCCAAAAAAGATTGTCATTGGCCTCCAAAAAACTCATTTCGAAATCTCTTTCTGTTGTAAAATAACCTTTTACTGGGCCTAAAACAAGTGCTTTCTAAATCTGTGTGCATTAAACATGAGTGGTAAACCCCGAGGTCATGGTGGAAATGGCAATAAGCATGGTGAAAGGAGAGTAAGACAGATGAAAGGGGTAAAATGCTAGGTGTTGGATAGTTATGTAGGATAGGTGTTACTGCTAATGGTACTAAAAGCTGTACTGACCAAACACCGCCTTGTAATACTCTGGACAACCTACTCCAGTCTCTTTGTTTACCAGTAGCAGAGAAATGTGTAGTTTGGATGAGGCCAAGAAAGAGATTTTGCTACCATTCATGGCAAGTGCATCAAGTGGCCTGTCCTTCTATTTCTCCATCTCAACATAACACACAGTACAGTCCTCAGAGGTGGCATCCAAATTATCCATGCCATATGTCACTCAGTTTCCTAACTTTCCAACCGTACAACTGTTTGTGGGGAAACACAGATGGGTGATGCTGCAGAGATGTTCACACATTATATTCCATGTATATCAGAGGTCTGTTTCAAGGATTCCCCCACTACAGTGGAGAAAAGCATCTGAACTGATACCCAAAATCTCTTGGAGTTTGGTCCGAGGATAGATAAAGTAAGGTTCCAGCAGTATCCTTACCCGTGTACCCAGACATCAACCTCTAGGTGTGGAGGTGGTGATGATGATGAGAATCAGATAGATGAGGAACTTCCACACTGTATGGGGTTGTGAAAACAAAACAAAGAGAGCGCTCGTCTGCAAAAACACCTGATTGTCAAGTTGGGTGATGTTTAAGGTGGTTGCTAACCTAGTAGGGGTGTGCAGCCTGCACAACCCGGATAGAAGATTCTTGACACCATGGGGCTCAGCCGCCGTGTCCATAGCTCCGCAATTGTGCGGCAATCTCATGATCCCCATTCCATTCACGTGATCACGGGCCCGGTCACACGGGCGGATATGACATCACCAGGTCCTTAAACTTTAACCTCCATTCTGCCATCCTGACGCTCCGAGCCACAATCCCAATAGGGATGTTAACAATAGGAATAAAAGATCTGTGGTCAACATCGGGTGTTGGGGGCTAAGAACAGCAAGGGGAGCAATTTGGAGTTAAACAAACCTCTTTGTTCAGTAGATAACACCACAATGCGTTTCTGCAGTGGTTTGCTGCCTTCATCAGGTAAATTTTTTACCTGATAAATGCAACAGACTGCTGCAGTAATGTGTTGTGGTGTTATCTTCTGAATAAAGAGGTTTGTTTACCTTCAAATTGCTCCCCTTGCTGTTCTTAGCCCCCGCGCCCGAGGTTGACCACAAATCTTTTGTTCCTACACTGTATGCAGTTGTCAGAGCAGGAAGAGGAGAAAAGTAACTTTCAGGGATAGGAGTGAGACAACAGAGAGGATAATGATGAGGTTCCAAATGCCACTTGGAAGAAACCCAGAGTCAAAAAGCTGAGTACCGTGTTTCCCCGAAAATAGGGTGCCCCTGAAAGTAAGGCATGCTTGGGGGCGCCCTACTTCCTAATATATGGCACCTCCCGATTATAAGGCGTACCTCCTCAGCATGCCACCAATCACAAGACATGCATCTGTGTCTCGCTCCCCGCTGTCCCCGCTGTCCGGTGCCTGCTACTCTGTACCGCTCTTCTGCCGTGCTGCAGTGCTCACAGTCCAGGAGCGCAGCCGTGAATCACAGCTCCTGAGCTCTGTGCCGGTCACCGCCCATGAGCCCGGCGGCAATCACAGCGCAGAAATCATGGGCCAGCTGACGTCAGTAGCATCTGATTGTTCCTGGGTTGTGATTGTCCCAGAGCTCCTGCTCTGTGACTGGCCCAGGGCTCCTGCGCTCTGATTGGCCCAGGGCTCCTGCGCTCTGATTGGCCCACTGTGCACCACCAAAGAAGCACCGCAGAGGAAAGAAAGTGAAAAGAAAGTAGTACGGTAAGAAAGTGAAAGTGTGTGTGTGTGGGGGGGGGGGGGGGGTGGTGTGTGGTGTGTGTGTGTGTGTGTGTACACACATGGGAGGCTGCAGTGGGATACGGTACTGGAATGGGAGGCTGCTGCATTGGGATATGGTACTGGGATAATGGGAGGCTGCTGCAGTGGGATACGGTACTGGGATAATGGGAGACTGCTGCAGTGGGATACAGTACTGGGATAATGGGAGGCTGCTGCAGTGGGATACGATGCTGGGATAGGAGGCTGCTGCAATGGGATACAGTACTGGGATAATGGGAGGCTGCTGCAGTGGGATACGATGCTGGGATGGGAAGCTGCTGCAGTGGGATACAGTACTGGGATAGGAGGCTGCTGCAGTGGGATACAGTACTGGGATAATGGGAGACTGCTGCAGTGGGATACAGTACTGGGATAATGGGAGGCTGCTGCAGTGGGACACGATGCTGGGATAGGAGGCTGCTGCAATGAGATACAGTACTGGGATAATGGGAGGCTGCTGCAGTGGGATACGGTACTAGGATGGGAGGCTGCATTTCTGTCAATTTTTTTTGGCTAATATAAGACACCCCCTGAAAATAAGACATGGTGCACCTTTTGGAGCAAAAATTAATATAAGACAGTGTCTTATTGTTGGGGAAACACGGTAGCATAGCAAGAGGGGGGGTGCAGGAAGATAAAGAGGTTAGGTTGCTGTTTCCTGCACAGAGATTGAGTGCTGCAACAACAAGTACTGCATCCTCAGCCACAAGTCTGGCTCTGAGCAGCAGCAGTTGCGGCCCATCTGCAGTTGTTAGGGGTGGCAAGGATTGCCGACCCTGGGTCTTTTTTGACACCACAAGGATGACACAACTCACTTTATTTGAAATGTTTGTAAATAAAACTTCAATAGAAGCATGAAAAACAACAATTTGACTACTATATGCATGAATGAGTACATGGCCAATAACCATGTGTTAGACTGCTTTCACATCAGCGTTTTTTGCCGATCGCGGCAGTTGCAGTGAGTTTTTTTTTAGCGGCCACACCTGCCGCAAGTGCCAAAACCGCACTTTCCGCACACTTACCGCAAGCCCATAGACATTGTATGGGACTTGCCGCAAGTGTGCCACAAGTGCAGCCATTATGCGTTAATCGCGGCAGTTGCGGTTTTCTCACCGTAACTACCGCGATCGGCAAAAACCGCTGATGTGAAAGGGGCCTTACTCTGGCAAAATTATTGTGCAAAAATTGGGCCTATTGGGCGTCACTAAACATCGTTGGTGACATCAACCGCATCTACTGCTTCTTCCTCCTCTGTCACCATGCCAAGTATCATCCGACAGGTCTCCAGCCACAAAACCTCCACTTGTTTACCCGCTGTAGTTGAAGTGAGTGACAGCCCCTCAGCTGTTACGGAAGAGGACACAGATGCTGGTTTTGACTGATCGCAGACACCGAGCACATCACTTGTTTGTCAACCCACCATAACAGCTGCACCTGCACCTTCTTCACAGCGCTGCAGTTTGTCAGATACACCCTACTCCACCGTCTCTCAGCATAGTAGCCAACCCTTGGTCCCGCAGTTGTGGTCACGTAAAATATTATTTCTTCCTACACATCCCGAAGCAAACAGTTTGAAATTTACCATTTCCAAATTGTTGACCACAGAAATGCTGCTTTTCAGCCTGGTGGATACAGATGGCTTCTAAAATCTGATGGCCATCGCAGCCCTTCATTATCAGTTGCCTAGTTACCATTACTTCTCGAAGGAAGCTTTGGGAGAAATTAAATGCATATAATATACAGATACATGGTCAATGAGTAGAAGGACTGAAATCTAAAATTATTATTAATTCAGTGCATAAAGAGTTAACACACTGAGCTTGCTATGTGAAATTCTGCAATATGAGAATGTGAAGGAAGCGTTAGCGTGTCAGACAATGCTCCATGTGTTCAGACAGCTATATCGAGATTTAGCTAGAAAGAATGAGAAGAGGAAAGAGGAAAGCCTAGCGGAAAATGTGTGCAAGATTTTGTAGACATCAAACTTGTTGTCTCCCTGTAAACAAAAATTCACTTGAATTGATTGTTTTTTCTTCATTCATTTTAATATCCAAGAGACACTATATATATTATATATTGAAAGGGGCATACCACCCAATACAACTACAGTACAAGCATTACAAGTTCTAACAGCATTCATGGTTAGATATTGGCTTGAAGTCACTTAAGGTTTTTGAGAAATATATGAATAATCAGCAGACACAGGCACTAAAAAAAAAACTTAACAATTTTTTCTCTAACCATTTATTGGACATATATGATACTGTCCTTGTTTTTTCTCATGACACTTTCCCTCAAATTCAGCTCAGGTCTGAACAGTATGAAAAAACACTTTGGAAGGAACATACAAATGACCAAAGCCCAACTTGATGCTTGAATAGCAAAGATCTCCATGGCCACTGTGTATTTGCCTCGAGTACTAAGGGAGGCCGGGATATACGATATCCAGACACTTAGGAAGGCCAACATGCTAAAGGTAATAAACTGGGCTTCATTGAAGCTGTCGGGAAGTCTCCGAGCCAGAAAGGCGACAATGAAACTAATAGTAGCTAGAAGAAAGAGATAACCCAACATGGTCCAGAAGGCAATGGGTGATCCCTCATTGCAATCAATAATGATGATATCTGGTTTAATATCAGTGTTATATTGTGCAAACGGAGGAGCAGTAGACAACCATGTGATGCACAGGATGAACTGTAAAACACAACAAATGAAAATAATAGAATAAGAAACTCTGAATGTCGTCCATTTTCTTAGACTACCTCCGGGTCTTGTAGCCATAAAAGCGAAAACCACCATTATTGTCTTGGCCAATATACACGCAACACAGAGAGTGAAGACCAAACCGAAAGACACCTGACGTAGGAGACATTTATCATGATCAGGGAAACCAATAAACCCTAAAGAACAGAAGAAGCAAAGACTGAGGGATATCAATAGAAGACAACTTAGAGAGTAATTGCTGGCTTTCACAAGTGGTGTATTTTTATGGTGGAAGAAGAAACCCAAGATAATGATTGGGATAATCGAGGACATGATGGCGGTTGCAGCTAAAGTTGCTCCTAACAGATCTCCATAAGACAGAAATTCCATGGGCTTTGGGAGACACTTGGATTTTTCAGGATTTGGCCATTGGTCCCATGGACATCTGAAGCAGTTCAAGGAATCTGTAAATGGAAAATAATATATTTACAATATATTGTGAGATTTAGACCAGAAGCAATGGGATGAAACTGATTGGTAGGAGGCACAGATTAGATAATAATAAAACCTTTTTGACAGTGAGTGTGTCTTGGAAAAAATTACTGTTTGTATTGAATGGACTCAAAAACAGGCGTCAAGAGGCAAATGTGTCACTGAAATATTGGTTGCCCACAAATTTCTACAGTTAGTCCTATTTCAAATTGTGATGAAAAAACTTTGATGGTTTTGTTCAATTATCCATTAGTAAGGAACCAACTTCACCTGCAAATTTATACCTTCTTCATACAGGTGACTTCCTTAACTTATTTATGCAAAATGACAAATCATTTATAGTCAACTAAGATCTCTATATACTGCAATACTTGTGGCATCCATAATACACTTCCACTATCATTGTGTGCTCCTATCCCTTGATTGGTCAGCACAAGTTGTAGGTGCCATATTTGAACATCCAAGTGATGGCTGTTCGAATATCGTGCTTGCTGGCAGTATTGGACCACCAGCGCTACTGCCGATAGTCGACAGCAACGCCACCTGAAAATGCCCCCTAACAAACTCATCACCACAGACCGACATCCTCCACAAAAAACCTACAGGACCTGTGGGGATGGCATAGGATATTTGGTGATGTCACGGTCATGGGAGGAGCCTGATCACATGACAGTGACATCACCACATATGTTTCCCGATTCATGCTCCCCTGTTCCAGCTCCTGGCGCTTCCTTCTGGAGCATTGAAGTGAGTACAGGGGGTAGATCCACCACAGGGTGCAGAGACAGAGCACAGGGGGCAGAGAGACAGCACAGGGGGAGCAGAGCAACCACCGTGGAAGGGGTAGATCCACCACAGAATTGGGGCAGAGCGACAAACAAGAGGGAAGATCCATAACTGGGGGCAAAGTAACCACTGAGAATTCAGATTTACTAAAGGGGGGCAGAGCAACCACCATTGGGGGGCAGATCCACCACAAGAGGGCCAGAGCAACCACCGCAGGAAAGGACAGAGACAATGTCATATCCGGACCGGTGTATTGCGAGGGCTGATCGCGTGTACGGCCGGCAACTCGCATATTGAAGCATCATAAGTCCCCACAACACACCGGGCCGGATATGACGTGTGCGGCTCGGCTTCAATATGTGCACTGCATATGTGCAGGAAGAAGGCCGTACACTTGATCAGCTCCCAAAATGCATCAGACTGGATATGACATTCTGGCTGGAGCATATCAGTAGCAGAGGGGGCGGGAATTTCAAATAGAATGATGACGCCCATTGGGGCTTCCTTAGAGCCAGCGAGTGGGGGTTGACAATGAAGCCCTAGAGACCACCTTTCCAGTCTCCTCATGGAGACTGCATGTGAGTTTATACAGCATTTTTCTGAAACTTTATAAGGCACTTTTAGGTCAGTGCAGAGACAGGTAGTAGTGGCATAGCGGGGTAGAGAGAGCTGACAGGTTCCCTTTAAGTAAAAATACATTTATTTACATATATTAGGAGAGAACAAGGCAGGGAAAAGCGCACGGGGGGAGAGATGGCCATTGCCCCAGCGCCACAACACCACACCTGCCTACAAAATTAAACACAAACAACCAAACCATAATATAAAGCCCAAAATTGGTGTAGATGGAGCTATTAATTTAACGTACGAGAAACGAGTCGTCACACTGCTCAACTGACAGAAATATAAACCAATTTTATAGGTCTCTGAAAATGGTGACACAAACCAAAGTTGGTTTTTGTTTTTACAAAATTCCAATGTAAAACCTTTGGAACTTTGGCAATGTTTTAATTGTACCGACCTGAGAAATCAATTTTACAATACAATGAACCTGCTAAAAGCAAAGCTTCCCAAAATATGTTTTCTTTTCGTCCTTTCATTCCAACTTTTTTCCCTATCTTTAATAAATCATCAATTAATAGCAAATAGTCCTATAATAATAGTTCCTCATGCAACTATGTCAATGGAAAAATATAAACATGTATGGCTCTTGAAAAAGGGGTAAGACAAAATACAAACTTCAAAAGTGAAAATGGCTGAGGAGTGAACTCCGGTGACACCGTTACCACATTCAGGTGCAACCATATATGAGATTATCCAGATAGGAACAATGAGCTGCACTCACCATGGCAGACTTCAAGTCTTTATTGCGGTGAAATAGGTAACATGCAGTCATACAGGAGAATACGGGATATGTTCATGAAACGTACCCCAGATCTTCCTGTATGCCTCCATGTTACTTGTTTCACCGTAATAAAGACCATGATGAATGCAGCTCATTATTCCTATCTGCATATGTCTTGTACTGAGGCCCAACCCTTTACAGCCTTGTAGACATGGCCACACCAGTTACACCAGGAACTCTAGTGCTACAAAAATGCAACAGGCTCTTTAACCCTCTAATATTTTAAGAAGGGACAATAATTGACAGTAATGAACAACCCAATATGGGGAATTTCTAAATTTCTTTGAACTGATTAAGGTGACTTGGGTTCAAGAATAATTAGTCTTTTTGGAACTTTTGGTAAAGTGAGTATACCTGTGTGATTGGAGATCTCTCCGTGCAGGCATGGAATACAGGCATGGCAGCAGGATGGTTTCCCTTGTAGGGCGGCCTTCCGGAATCCCATGGGGCAGTTTTCACTACAACTTGAAGTTGGGACCTGAAGACATTACAACAATTATTTTATGACTTCATTTCAGGGAATTCAAATCTCTTGGACATAGTGCCCAACACAGGCTGTCTAAAATGAAATCATGACTTCATAAAAAGATAATAATTTGCTAAATTGCTGCTCTCTTTACGGTATTACTTATTGCAGAATGTTACTACTTTACTTTCCTCAATCCCTTCTTCCCTCGATCCCATTCTCCTTTCTTACCTCTCTACCTTACTGCCTCTCTCTCTTCATCAGTTCTTCCTTCACAAGGTCACTCCCACTTCAGCAGGGTCAGACTGGGACCAAAAAGCAGCCCTGGAAAACAAGCCCTACCAGCCCACATACTATATCACCCATGAGCCACGATCAGCGATATTTGCTTTTACGTTGTTGGGCCTCATCACTTTCTCAAAGGTGTTATTTGAAGAGCCACATGTGAATGGTGCAGAAGAGGGAATAATCAACCACTGCTCCATTTACATGGTGATCTTCAAAGCCACGTTTCTCGGGATTGTGGATCTCAGCGGTGAAATCCAGAGCGAAGGGCAAGTCATCACCTATACAGAAGAGAAGTGATGACTTCCATATTGGGGATAATCAATTTACACAACAGTTAAATGCTGAAAATCAAAGTCCAATATCACCTCTGACAACAGGACAGGAGAAGTGGTACTGTGCAGAGTATATATACAGAATAATACAGATACTGAGGATTACACCCAGTATACAGGACAGAAGAAGTGGTACTGTGCAGTATATATATACAGAATAATACAGATACTGAGGATTACACCCAATATACAGGACAGGAGAAGTGGTACTGTGCAGTGTATATATACATAATAATACAGATACTGAGGATTACACCCAGTATACAGAACAAGAGAAGTGGTACTGTGCAGTGTATATATACATAATAATACAGATACTGAGGATTACACCCAGTATACAGGACAGGAGAAGTGGTACTGTGCAGTGTACAGTCATGGCCAAAAGTTTTGAGAATGATACAAATATTAATTTTTACAAAGTCTACTGCTTCATTTTTTCTAATGGCAATTTGCATATACTCCAGAATGTCATAAAGAGTGATCAGCTTAACAGCAATTACTTGCAAAGTCAATATTTACCTAGAAAATGAACTTTAACCCCCAAAACACATTTCAACATCATTGCAGTCCTGCCTTAAAAGGAGCAGCTAACATCGTTTTAGTGATTGTTCCATTAACACAGGTGTGGATGTTGATGAGGACAGGGCTGGCGATCAATCAGTCATGATTAAGTAAGAATGACACCACTGGACACTTTAAAAGGAGGCTGGTGCTTGGTATCATTGTTTCTCTTCAGTTAACCATGGTTATCTCTAAAGAATCACGTGCAGCCATCATTGCACTGCACAAAAATGGCCTAACAGGGAAGACTATCGCAGCTAGAAAGATTGCACCTCAGTCAACAATCTCACCAGAACAGAGTATAGAAGGAAGCCTACACCCCTGCTTGCTGTGGAAACTCCAAGAGTGTCAACCTCATCACCCGGTCGAGAGTACCTGGTGTCAGCAGTAAAGGTACCAAAAGACTCTATGTGTCCGTGCATTACTTCTGGACTAACCTGCAGTAACTACTGAGCTGTCATATTCCAGCTAGCGCAGCTCCTGGCCCCGGGGACCCCCGCTCATCCTGTGGGGAGCATCCCATCTAGCTGCCGCACATCCCCCGGAGGCCCAAGCAGCGCCGGTGCAATCACCGGAATCCCACTGGTGGCGTCACGATAACAAGAATTATTCCCATCAGTTCATCCCCTTTTGATCTGACCACCGGGCCCCACAGCCTCAGGCGCGGAACCGTGACAAGTGCTGCATCACCTGAGACGTGAGCATGCGGCAACGGTGAGTCACCAGCATGTTTAGTGGCTGCAGAGGAGGCACCAAAACTTCAGGGCGGGACATCCGAATATAGCGAGGTGAGTACACAAAAACTCGCAGAATAAAGAGTAATGCGAATACCGTACTATACGTGCGAATAGTAACGAATACACTAACTCATCATTATTGAATATGCTATGGATAGTGATTATTTGAGAAGTTAGGAAAAACCTGTACTTGTGATTCATGTCCACTTTCCTAATATCACTCACATTCACCTCTGGTATTTATCATTATTTTCTTTATTTTCTCCTACCTGTTTTCTGCCCAGATTCCACAAAATGAGACTTGAGTTCAGGATAAGCGCCGAATGAGAAGGGGCTGTAGCATTATAGATGCCAATCTTATCATGTGTCAGGGTACCATCTGCCTTCAGCTGCCAGTTGATAACAGAGTAGAGTCCTGGTGCATTTCCATTTTCATCAAAATATTTTTCATTTTCCACACTTATGTTAACCCGGACCCTCTTTATATAGTACGTGAGCTAAAGTGGGGAAAAAATTTGACAGAAAACTGTTAATAAATTAATTAGAATAGAATAAGTCAAATTTCTTATTTAACAGAAAAAAAATTATAAAGTCCTGACGTAAACATTCCCTCCTATACTAAATACTAAATACTCCTGCACTGTTAAACAAGCACTAATGAGCCATGCACACAGTGAACACATCTGTAGGACAGTGTTCACACCACCAAAAGACTGAGTCACAAAAAACAGTCAAACAAACGTGCAAAAATACTCTGTTGTAAAAAAAAAAAAAACAATGAAAAGCAACTGCTGCTAAAAAAGTTGTAAAACACAGGGTATTTAGTTGATAGATTTTTTGCAAAAAATGTGTACTAAGCCCCTCTACCTCAACAAGGTAACCTGCATGAGAGCAGTCCCTATCTGATGTATTTAAAAACCTAACTATTAGTGATGAGCGAGTATGCTCTGCGCTGCTCGGTACTCGCACGAGTATCACTGTACTCGGGCTACTCGGCGAGTACCGAGTAATCTCGTGATACTCGTGCTGTGCTCGTGGTCCTCATCCCTGCATGTTGGTGCTCTTTAGAGAGCCAGCCCACATGTAGGGATTGGCTGGCAGACCACTGCAGTGCAACTGCCCTGTTAGTTGTGGCATTGCAGTGATTGGCCGGCCTGCACAGCGTGACTGAGCCTTTATAAGACCCGGCCGCGCTGTGCTTTGCACACAGCCATCCAGACAGTGAGTGTAGGGAGAGTGTCTGCTGCTGCTTAGGGACAGATTTGCGGCCCTCATAGGTAGATCCGGAGAAGGGCTGCAAACTGCTGCTGACCACAACAGTCCTTCTCAGGACTAATCAAGGAGGATATAGGCAGGGTGATCCAGATCACAATCCAAGCTTTTCTGTGACCATAACAGTCACCAGACTGTTGTACTTACTACCTTGATACAGGTTAGGGACTAAAATCCTTCTCTCCTGTGACCATAACAGTCACCAGACTGTTGTACTTACTACCTTGATACAGGTTAGGGACTAAAATCCTTCTCTCCTTTGACCATAACAGTCACCAGACTGTTGTACTTACTACCTTGATACAGGTTAGGGACTAAAATCCTACTCTCCTATGACCATAGCAGTCACCAGACTGTTGTACTCACTACCTTGATACAGGTTAGGGACTAAAATCCTTCTCTCCTGTGACCTGAACAGTCACCAGACTGTTGTACTTACTATCTTGATACAGGTTAGGGACTAAAATCCTACTCTCCTGTGAACTGAACAGTCACCAGACTGTTGTACTTACTAGCTTGATACAGGTTAGGGACTAAAATCCTACTCTCCTTTGACCATAACAGTCACCAGACTGTTGTACTTACTACCTTGATACAGGTTAGGGACTAAAACCCTACTCTCCTGTGACCATAACAGTCACCAGACTGTTGTACTTACTACCTTGATACAGGTTAGGGACTAAAATCCTACTCTCCTTTGACCATAACAGTCACCAGACTGTTGTACTTACTACCTTGATACAGGTTAGGGACTAAAATCCTACTCTCCTGTGACCTGAACAGTCACCAGACTGTTGTACTTACTACCTTGATACAGGTTAGGGACTAAAATCCTACTCTCCTGTGACCTGAACAGTCACCAGACTGTTGTACTTACTACCTTGATACAGGTTAGGGACTAAAATCCTACTCTCCTTTGACCATAACAGTCACCAGACTGTTGTACTTACTACCTTGATACAGGTTAGGGACTAAAATCCTACTCTCCTGTGACCATAACAGTCACCAGACTGTTGTACTTACTACCTTCATACAGGTTAGGGACTAAAATCCTTCTCTCCTGTGACCATAACAGTCACCAGACTGTTGTAATTACTACTTTGATACAGGTTAGGGACTAAAATCCTTCTCTCCTGTGACCTGAACAGTCACCAGACTGTTGTACTTAATACCTTGATACAGGTTAGGTAATAAAATCCTACTCTCCTGTGACCTGAACAGTCACCAGACTGTTGTACTTACTACCTTGATACAGGTTAGGGACTAAAATACTACTCTCCTGTGACCATAACAGTCACCAAACTGTTGTACTTACTACCTTTATACAGGTTAGGGACCAAAATCCAACTCTCCTGTGACCTGAACAGTCACCAGACTGTTGTACTTACTACCTTGATACAGGTTAGGGAACTAAAATCCTACTCTCCTGTGACCATAACAGTCACCAGACTGTTGTACTTACTACCTTGATACAGGTTAGGGACTAAAATCCTTCTCTCCTGAGACCTGAACAGTCACCAGACTGTTGTACTTACTACCTTGATACAGGTTAGGGACTAAAATCCTACTTACCTGTGACCTGAACAGTCACAAGACTGTTGTACTTACTAGCTTGATACAGATTAGGGACTAAAATCCTACTCTCCTGTGACCATAACAGTCACCAGACTGTTGTACTTACTACCTTGATGCAGGTTAGGGACCTAAATCCTACTCTCCTGTGACCTGAACAGTCACCAGACTGTTGTACTTACTACCTTGATACAGGTTAGGGACTAAAATCCTACTCTCCTTTGACCATAACAGTCACCAGACTGTGTTGTTACTTTACTAACCTTGATAACAGGTTAGGACTAAAAATACCTACTTCCTGTGACCATAACAGTCACCAGACTGTTGTACTTACTACCTTGATACAGGTTTAGGGACTAAAATCCTTCTCTCCTGTGACCATAACTACAGTCCACCAGACTGTTGTACTTACTACTTTGATACAGGTTAGGGACTAAAATCCTTCTCTCCTGTGACCTGAACAGTCACCAGACTGTTGTACTTACTACCTTGATACAGGTTAGGGACTAAAATCCTACTCTCCTGTGACCTGAACAGTCACCAGACTGTTGTACTTACTACCTTGATACAGGTTTAGGGACTAAAATCCTTCTCTCCTGTGACCATAACAGTCACCAGACTGTTGTACTTACTACTTGATACAGGTTAGGGAAAAAAATCCTTCTCTCCTGTGACCTGAACAGTCACCAGACTGTTGTACTTACTACCTTGATACAGGTTAGGGACTAAAATCCTACTCTCCTGTGACGTGAACAGTCACCAGACTGTTGTACTTACTACCTTGATACAGGTTAGGGTCTAAAATCCTTCTCTCCTGTGACCATAACAGTCACCAGACTGTTGTACTTACTACCTTGATACAGGTTAGGGACTAAAATCCTACTCTCCTGCTGACACTTTATACAGTCACCAGACTGTTGTACTTAGATACCTTGATACAGGTTAGGGACTAAAATCCTTCCTCCTGTGACCATGAACAGTCACCAGACTGTTGTACTTACTAACCTTTGATACAGGGTTAGGGACTAAAATCCTTCCTCTCCGTGTTGACCCATAAAACAGTCACCAGACTGGTGTACTTACTACCCCGATACAGGTTAGGGAATAAAATCCTACTCTCCTGTTACCTGAACAGTCACCAGACTGTTGTACTTACCACCTTGATACAGGTTAGGGACTAAAATCCTACTTACCTGTGACCTGAGCAGTTACAAGACTGTTGTACTTACTAGCTTGAGACAGGTTAGGGACTAAAATCCTACTCTCCTGTGACCAATAACAGTCACCAGACTGTTGTACTTACTACCTTGATGCAGGTTAGGGACCAAAATCCTACTCTCCTGTGACCTGAACAGTCACAGACTGTTGTACTTACTACCTTGATACAGGTTAGGGATAAATACTACTCTCCTGTGACCATAACAGTCACCAGACTGTTGTACTTACTACCTTGATACAGGTTAGGGACTAAAATCCTACTCTCCTGTGACCTGAACAGTCACCAGACTGTTTTACTTACTACCTTGATACAGGTTAGGGACTAAAATCCTACTCTCCTGTGACCTAACAGTCACCAGACTGTTGTACTTACTACCTTGATACAGGTTAGGGACTAAAATCCTACTCTCCTGTGACCATAACAGTCACCAGACTGTTGTACTTACTACCTTGATACAGGTTAGGGACTAAAATCCTACTCTCCTGTGACCTGAACAGTCACCAGACTGTTGTACTTACTACCTTGATACAGGTTAGGGACTAAAATCCTACTCTCCTGTGACCATAACAGTCACCAGACTGTTGTACTTACTACCTTGATACAGGTTAGGGACTAAAATCCTTCTCTCCTGTGACCTGAACAGTCACCAGACTGTTGTACTTACTACCTTGTTTACAGGTTAGGGACTAAAATCCTACTCTCCTGTGACCTGAACAGTCACCAGACTGTTGTACTTACTACCTTGATACAGGTTAGGGACTAAAATCCTACTCTCCTGTGACCATAACAGTCACCAGACTGTTGTACTTACTACCTTGATACAGGTTAGGGACTAAAATCCTACTCTCCTGTGACCTAACAGTCACCAGACTGTTGTACTTACTACCTTGATACAGGTTAGGGACTAAAATCCTACTCTCCTGTGACCATAACAGTCACAGACTGTTGTACTTACTACCTTGATACAGGTTAGGGACTAAAATCCTACTTCCTGTGACCTGAACAGTCACCAGACTGTTGTACTTACTACCTTGATACAGGTTAGGGACTAAAATCCTACTCTCCTGTGACCATAACAGTCACCAGACTGTTGTACTTACTACCTGATACAGGTTAGGGACTAAAATCCTCTCTCCTGTGACCTGAACAGTCACCAGACTGTTGTATTATACCTTGATACAGGTTAGGACTAAAATCCTACTCTCCTGTGACCTGAACAGTCACCAGACTGTTGTCTTACTACCTTGATACAGGTTAGGGACTAAAATCCTACTCTCCTGTGACCATAACAGTCACCAGACTGTTGTACTTACTACCTTGATAAGGTTAGGGACTAAAATCCTCTCTCCTGTGAACCTAACAGTCACCAGACTGTTGTACTTACTACCTTGATACAGGTTAGGGACTAAAATCCTTCTCTCCTGTGACCATAACAGTCACCAGACTGTTGTACTTACTACCTTGATACAGGTTAGGGACTAAAATCCTTCTTCCTGTGACCATGAACAGTCACCAGACTTTGTACTTACTACCTTGATACAGGTTAGGGACTAAAATCCTACTCTCCTGTGACCTGAACAGTCACCAGACTGTTGTACTTACTACCTTGATACAGGTTAGGACGAAAATCCTTCTCTCCTGTGACCATAACAGTCACCAGACTGTTGTACTTACTACCTTGATACAGGTTAGGGACTAAAATCCTACTCTCCTGTGACCTTGAACAGATCCAGACTGTTGTACTTACTACCTTGATACATGGTTAGGACATAAAATCCTACTCTCCTGTGACCTGAACAGTCACGAGACTGTTGTACTTACTACCTTGATACAGGTTAGGGACTAAAATCCTACTTACCTGTGACCTGAACAGTCACCAGACTGTTGTACTTACTACCTTGATACAGGTTAGGGACTAAAATCCTTACTCACCTGTGACCATAACAGTCACCAGACTGTTGTACTTACTACCTTGATACAGGTTAGGGACCAAAATCCAACTCTCCTGTGACCTGAACAGTCACCAGACTGTTGTACTTACTACCTTGATACAGGTTAGGGACTAAAATCCTACTCTCCTGTGACCTAACAGTCACCAGACTGTTGTATTTACTACCTTGATACAGGTTAGGGACTAAAATCCTTCTCTCCTGTGACCTGAACAGTCACCAGACTGTTGTACTTACTACCTTGATACAGGTTAGGGACTAAAATCCTACTCTCCTGTGACCTGAACAGTCACCAGACTGTTGTACTTACTACCTTCATACAGGTTAGGGACTAAAATCCTACCTCCTGTGACTGAACAGTCACCAGACTGTTGTACTTACTACCTTGATACAGGTTAGGGACAAAAATCCTTCTCTCCTGTGACCATAATAGTCACCAGACTGTTGTACTTACTACCTTGATACAGGTTAGGGACTAAAATCCTACTCTCCTGTGACCTGAACAGTCACCAGACTGTTGTTACTTACTACCTTGATACAGGTTAGGGACCAAAATCCTACTCTCCTGTGACCTGAACAGTCACCAGACTGTTGTACTTACTACCTTGATACAGGTTAGGGACTAAAATCCTACTTACCTGTGACCTGAACAGTCAACAGACTGTTGTACTTACTACCTTGATACAGGTTAGGGACAAAATCCTACTCTCCTGTGACCTGAACAGTCACCAGACTGTTGTAGTTACTACCTTGATACAGGTTAGGACTAAAATCCTACTTACCTGTGACCTGAACAGACAACAGACTGTTGTACTTACTACCTTGATACAGGTTAGGGACTAAAATCCTACTCTCCTGTGACCATAACAGTCACCAGACTGTTGTACTTACTACCTTATAGCAGGTTAGGGACTAAAATCCTACTCTCCTGTGACCTGAACAGCCAACAGACTGTTGTACTTACTACCTTGATACAGGTTAGGGACTAAAATCCTACTCTCCTGTGACCATAACAGTCACCAGACTGTTGTACTTACTACCTTAATGCAGGTTAGGGACCAAAATCCTACTCTCCTGTGACCTGAACAGTCACCAGACTGTTGTACTTACTACCTTGATACAGGTAAGGGACTTAAATCCTACTCTCCTGTGACCATAACAGTCACCAGACTGTTGTACTTACTACCTTGATACAGGTTAGGGACTAAAATCCTTCTCTCCTGTGACCTAAACAGTCATCAGACTGTTGTACTTACTACCTTGATACAGGTTAGGGACTAAAATCCTACTCTCCTGTGACCATAACAGTCACCAGACTGTTGTACTTACTACCTTGATACAGGTTAGGGACTAAAATCCTACTCTCCTGTGATGATTACAGTCACCAGACTGTTGTACTTACTACCTTGATACAGGTTAGGGACTAAAATCCTACTCTCCTGTGACCTGAACAGTCACCAGACTGTTGTACTTTCTACCTTGATACAGGTTAGGGACTAAAATCCTACTCTCCTGTGACCATAACAGTCACCAGACTGTTGTACTTACTACCTTGATACATGTTAGGGACTAAAATCCTTCTCTCCTGTGAAATGAACAGTCACCAGACTGTTGTACTTACTACCTTGATACAGGTTAGGGACTAAAATCCTACTCGCCTGTGACCTAAACAGTCACCAGACTGTTGTACTTACTACCTTGATACAGGTTAGGGACTAAAATCCTACTTACCTGTGACCTGAACAGTCACCAGACTGTTGTACTTACTACCTTGATGCAGGTTAGGGACTAAAATCCTACTCTCCTGTGACCATAACAGTCACCAGACTGTTGTACTTACTACCTTGATACAGGTTAGGGACTAAAATCCTTCTCTCCTGTGACCTGAACAGTCACCAGACTTTTGTACTTACTACCTTGATACAGGTTAGGGACTAAAATCCTACTCTCCTGTGACCATAACAGTCACCAGACTGTTGTACTTACTACCTTGATACAGGTTAGGGACTAAAATTCTACTCTCCTGTGATGATTACAGTCACCAGACTGTTGTACTTACTACCTTGATACAGGAATAGGTACTAAAATCCTTCTCTCCTATGACCATAACAGTCACCAGACTGTTGTACTTACTACCTTGATACAGGTTAGGGACTAAAATCCTACTCTCCTGTGACCTGTACAGTCACCAGACTGTTGTACTTACTACCTTGATACAGGTTAGGGACTAAAATCCTACTCTCCTGTTACCTGAAGAGTCACCAGACTGTTGTACTTACTACCTTGATACAGGTTAGGGACTAAAATCCTACTCTCCTGTGACCATAACAATCACCAGACTGTTGTACTTACTACCTTGATACAGGTTAGGGACTAAAATCCTACTCTCCTGTGATGATTACAGTCACCAGACTGTTGTACTTACTACCTTGATACAGGTTAGGTACTAAAATCCTTCTCTCCTGTGACCATAACAGTCACCAGACTGTTGTACTTACTGCCTTGATACAGGTTAGGGACTAAAATCCTACTCTCCTGTGACCTGAACAGTCACCAGACTGTTGTACTTACTACCTTGATACAGGTTAGGGACTAAAATCCTTCTCTCCTGTGACCTGAACAGTCACCAGACTGTTGTACTTACTACCTTGATACAGGTTATGGACTAAAATCCTACTCTCCTGTGACCATAACAGTCACCAGACTGATGTACTTACTACCTTGATACAGGTTAGGTAATAAAATCCTTCTCTCCTGTGACCATAACAGTCATCAGACTGTTGTACTTACTACCTTGATACAGGTTAGGGACTAAAATCCTACTCTCCTGTGACCTGAACAGTCACCAGACTGTTGTACTTACTACCTTGATACAGGTTAGGGACTAAAATCCTTCTCTCCTGTGACCTGAACAGTCATCAGACTGTTGTACTTACTACCTTGATACAGGTTAGGGACTAAAATCCTACTCTCCTGTGACCATAACAGTCACCAGACTGTTGTACTTACTACCTTGATACAGGTTAGGGACTAAAATCCTTCTCTCCTGTGACCTGAACAGTCACCAGACTGTTGTACTTACTACCTTGATACAGGTTAGGGACTAAAATCCTACTCTCCTGTGACCTGAACAGTCACCAGACTGTTGTACTTACTACCTTGATACAGGTTAGGGACTAAAATCCTTCCCTCCTGTGACCATAACAGTCACCAGACTGTTGTACTTACTACCTTGATACAGGTTAGGGACTAAAATCCTACTCTCCTGTGACCATAACAGTCACCAGACTGTTGTACTTACTACCTTGATACAGGTTAGGGACTAAAATCCTACTCTCCTGTGAGCATAACAGTCACCAGACTGTTGTACTTACTACCTTGATACAGGTTAGGGACTAAAATCCTTCTCTCCTGTGACCATAACAGTCACCAGACTGTTGTCACTGTATACAGGCAAAATGCGCAAGGTCGTTGGCAAGGGAGTTGGCAAGGAACAAGGAAGTGGACGTGATGGTGGTGCAGGCAGAGGCCGAGGTCGTGTGCAAGCACTAATTTCGCAACAACAAAGGGGCACATCTACTCGCTCGCACGTCCTGTCCCAAATTATTGGGGCCCGCAGCAGTACACCGCTCTTGAACCAAGACCAGTGTCAACAGGTTGTTACTTGGATAGCGGATAATGCTTCAAGTCAGATGGGCACCTCCACAAACACCCTGTCTTCCACACGGTCAAGTGTCAGTAGCCGTGATACTGCATCGCACATTTCCCAACCTGATCCTCCCTCCTACCACCAGGCCGAGTACACGTCCACGGACATTACTGATCGCACAGTAGGACACTCGGAAAAGCTGTTCACATATCTATTCGCAGAATCTGGCCTCATCGTGGGTGATGAGGAGATGGTATGTACAGATACCCAAATATTTGAGCAGCCACGTTCTCACGAATGGAACTTTGGCAACGTGTTTCAACAAGGGGTGGACGATGATGAGACACAATTGCCAGGAAGTCAGGAGGAGGATTAGGGTGCGGAAGAGGAAGACGACGTGGTGGATGATCCAGTAGCTGACCCAACCTGGCAGGAGGATATGCAGAGCAAGGCCAGCAGTGCACAGGGGGAGGGAGGCGTAGCATCCCAACAGGCAGTACGAAGCAGGGTCGTGTCCGCAGGCAGAAGGCAGGCAACCGTTCCCCGGAACAACAACACGACTCAAGGTGCCTGTGCAAATGTTAGGTCTTCCCGAGTCTGGGAGTTTTTTAAGTTGGCTCCAGATGACTCTAAAAAGGCCATTTGCAACACCTGCCATGCCAGTATCAGCAGGGGTATGAAAACTAGCAGCCTGACCACCACCAGCATGATCAGGCACATGTCAGCCAAGCACCCGACTTTGTGGGAAGTACAACAGAGTCGAGGAGCGGTGCTTGCTGATGTCACTGCTACGTCTTCGCGTGTTGTGCGTGCGAGCCAATCCCCTGTCCATGCTGGCCGCGAACAAGCCTCCGGCCCTGCACCTGAAGTTGCCCACGCACAAATAACACCACCATCAAGCACGTCCTTGTCCCAGCGCAGCGTTCACTAATCCATTCAGCAAACCTTTGAACGCAGGCGCAAATACGCTGCCAACGCCCCACATGCCACAGTCCTAAATTCTCACATTTCGTGACTCATAGCGCTACAAATGTTGCCTTTCCGGCTGGTGGAGACGGAAACATTCTGCGACCTGATGGCGGCTGCTGTCCCACGTTACTCGGTCCCCAGCCGACACTATTTCTCCTGATGTGCCGTCCCCGCATTGCATAACCACGTGTCCAACAGCATCACAAATGCCCTGAACAACGCTGTTTCAGCCAAAGTCCACCTAACTACAGACACGTGGACAAGTGCTTGTGGGCAAGGCCGCTACGTCTCCTTGACGGCACACTGGGTTAATATTGTGGAGGCTGGGACCCAGTCTGAGCGAGGGACGGAACACGTCCTTCCCACACGAAGGATAGCAGGCCCTACCTCTGTCAGGGTTTCAACGACACTCTACAGCTCCGGAATGTCATGCTCCTCAGCATCCTCCTCCTCCTCCTGCGCATCCTCATCCACTGTACCCTCCACACCAGTCCCAAGCTGGAAGCACTGCAGCACTGCCTCTGCGAAGCGGCAACAGGCTGTGCTGAAGCTAGTCTGCATAGGTGACAAACCCCACAATGCAGAAGAGGTGTGGACAGCTCTGAAACAGCAGGCAGATCACTGGCTCACACCTCTGAACCTAAAGCCAGGAAAGGTCGTGTGTGACAATGGCCGGAACCTGGTGGCAGCTTTGAGGCGAGGCCAGCTGACGCATCTTCCATGCGTGGCCCATGTGCTCAACCTGGTGGTTCAGAGGTTTCTAAAGTCATACCCAGAGCTGTCTGAACTGCTGGTAAAAGTTTGCCGTCTGTCTGCACATTTTCGCAAGTCACCTGCTGCTTCAGCCGGCCTTGCCAGCTTTCAGCGCCGTTTGCGTCTTCCGGCCCACAGACTGGTGTGTGATGTTCCCACGCGTTGGAATTCAACTCTGCACATGTTGGTCAGGATATGTGAGCAGAAGAGGGCAGTTGTTGACTACCTGCATCACCTAAGCCGTCGGGAAATGGGTCAAACTCCACACATAACACCTGAGGAGTGGAGATGGATGTCCGACCTATGTACCGTCCTCCAAAACTTTGAGGACTCCACCAAGAAAGTGAGCGGCGATGAAGCCATTATTAGCGTCACCATACCACTACTCTGCCTTCTAAAACGGTTTCTGCTGAAAAACAAAGAGGATGCATTGCAGGCGGAGCGCGATGACTTGGAGCAAGAAGCAGTAGTGGGTGTGGGTGATAACACACAGCCCAGCCTCATCTCATCACAACGTGCAGTGGAGGACTATGACGAGGAGGAGGAGGATGAAGACATGGAGCAACTCTCTGGCCAAATTGAGGATATGACATGCACACCAGTCATACCCTCGATTCAGCGTGGTTGGCCAGAGGACAGGTGAGATGAGGAGGAGGAGGACAGCATGTTCAGTCATCGTGTTGGTCTGGATACTGAAGTGATGGCTGTTAAGAGTCTGGCGCATATGGCTGACTTTATGGTAAGCTGCCTGGCTCGTGACCCTCGCGTTCAGAACATCTTGGCCGACAATCAGTACTGGTTGGCAACACTGTTAGAACCACGCTACAAGGAGAACTTTATGTCTCTCATTCCTGAGGCGGAGAGGTCAGCCAAAATGCAGCAGTTCCAGAAGGCCATAGTCACGGAAGTAAATAAATCATTCCCCTCACAAAACGCTAGCGGCATAGGTCAGGAATCGGTGGACAACCAAGGCGTACGGCCGAGAGGGACACAAGTCCAATCCGCCAGAGCTGGGGGAACAGTCTTTACGATGTGGGACAGTTTTCTCAGCCCCTCACGTACCACAGCCCCTGAGGTGCGGGGTAGTGCCACAAGAAATGCTAAGTTTGCCCAGATGCTGAAGGAGTACCTTGCAGATCGAACAACTGTACTGCAAGATTCCTCTGTGCCTTACAATTATTGGGTCTCCAAGCTGGACACGTGGCATGAATTGGCTCTCTACGCCTTGGAAGTCCTGGCCTGCCCTGCCGCGTAGCGTTTTGTCAGAGCGTGTTTTCAGTACCGCAGGTGGAATCATTACTGATAAACGCACCCGCTTGTCAACTGAAAATGCTGACAGGCTGACTCTGATCAAGATGAACAAGGGTTGGATTGGGCCAGACTTCACCACACCACCAACAAATGACAACTGAATTTAAATTTTGTTATTGGAATTTGCCATGTACCTCCACTCACCCATGGGTACACACTTCTGGACTTTGGCTAATCGCTGGACTGCTCCTCCTTCTCCTCATGTGCCACCATGATGACCGTTACAATAGTTAGGCTGTTGTTTCAGGTATACCCCCAGTGGTAAATTTTTTCGCCCATTCTTTTAGAATGGGCATTACAACGACAGGAGACCCGCTCCTTTTCAATGGGAAAAATGTTTTGAGGCCCTCATGCACGTCTCTATCCAGGGACAATGTGGAGCCTCCCAATTTTTGGCTGCCCTGCCAAAGAGCTATACTACAATACACCCACTTGAGGTTTACAGGCCCTACTGCATGTCTGTATGCATGGGTCATTGTTGAACCTCCCAATTTTTGGCTGCCGTGCCAAAAGGCTATACTACAATACACCCACTTCAGGTTTACAGGCCCTCCTGCACGTCTCTATCATGGGACAATGTGGAGCCTCCCAATTTTTGGCTGCCCTGCCAAAGGGCTATACTACAATACACCCACTTCAGGTTTACAGGCCCTCCTGCACGTCTCTATCATGGGACAATTGGAGCCTCCCAATTTTTGGCTGCCCTGCCAAAGGGCTATACTACAATACACCCACTTCAGGTTTACAGGCCCTCCTGCACGTCTCTATCATGGGACAATGTGGAGCCTCCCAATTTTTGGCTGCCCTGCCAAAGGGCTATACTACAATACACCCACTTCAGGTTTACAGGCCCTCCTGCACGTCTCTATCATGGGACAATGTGGAGCCTCCCAATTTTTGGCTGCCCTGCCAAAGGGCTGTACTACAATACACCCACTTCCGGTTTACAGACCCTCCTGCACGTCTCTATCATGGGACAATGTGGAGCCTCCCAATTTTTGGCTGCCCTGCCAAAGGGCTATACTACAATACACCCACTTCAGGTTTACATGCCCTCCTGCACGTCTCTATCATGGGACAGTGTTGAGCCTCCCAATTTTTGGCTGCCCTGCCAAAGGGCTATACTACAATACACCCACTTCAGGTTTACAGGCCCTCCTGCACGTCTCTATCATGGGACAATGTGGAGCCTCCCAATTTTTGGCTGCCGTGCCAAAAGGCTATACTACAATACACCCACTTCAGGTTTACAAGCCCTCCTGCACGTCTCTATCATGGGACAATGTGGAGCCTCCCAATTTTTGGCTGCCCTGCCAAAGGGCTATACTACAATACACCCACTTCAGGTATACAGACCCTCCTGCACATCTCTATCATGGGACAATGTGGAGCCTCCCAATTTTTGGCTGCCCTGCCAAAGGGCTATACTACAATACACCCACTTCAGGTTTACAGGCCCTCCTGCACATCTCTATCATGGGACAATGTGGAGCCTCCCAGAAAATTAAATAACATTTGTAAAAAGCAAATCAAGGCAGCAAAGATTGAGACAGAGAGACTCATTGCCAGAGAAAGTAAAAAGAATCCCAAAATATTTTTTAACTACATAAATAGTAAGAAACTAAAAAATGATGGTGTTGGCCCCTTTAAAAATAGTCTGGGTGAAATGGTGGATGAGGATGAGGAAAAAGCAAATATGCTAAATGACTTTTTTTCAACAGTATTTACACAAGAAAATCCCATGACAGACAATATGATCAGTGATAACAAAAATTCTCAATTAAACGTCACCTGCTTAACCCAAGAGGAAGTACGGCATCGTCTAAAAATCACTAAAATTGACAAATCCCCGGGCCCAGATGGGATACACCCCAGAGTGCTGCAGGAATTAAGTACTGTCATAGATAGACCATTATTTTTAATATTTAAAGATTCCATAATAACAGGGTCTGTACCACAGGACTGGCGTATAGCAAATGTGGTGCCAATATTCAAAAAGGGGACAAAAACTGAACTTGGAAATTATAGGCCAGTAAGCTTAACCTCTACTGTGGGTAAAATCCTAGAGGGTTTTCTAAGAGATGCTATACTGGAGTATCTGAAGAAAAATAACCTCATGACCCATTATCAACATGGTTTTACGAGGGACCGTTCCTGTCAAACTAATCTAATAAGCTTCTATGAAGAAGTAAGTTCTGGACTGGACCAAGGAAATGCAGTGGATGTGGTGTATATGGACTTTTCAAAAGCTTTTGATACGGTGCCACACAAAAGGTTGATACATAAAATGAGGGCAATGGGGATAGGGGAAAATATGTGTAAGTGGGTTAAGAACTGGCTTAGTGATAGGAAACAAAGGGTGGTTATTAATGGAACACACTCAGAATGGGTCACAGTTAACAGTGGGGTATCACAGGGGTCAGTGTTGGGCCCGCTTTTATTTAATATATTTATTAATGACCTTGTAGGGGGCATACAGAGTAGAATCTCAATATTTGCAGATGACACTAAACTCTGCAGGGTAATCAATACAGAGGAGGACAATTTTATATTACAGGAGGATTTATGTAAACTAGAAGCTTGGGCTGCTAAATGGCAAATGCGCTTTAATGGGGATAAATGTAAAGTCATGCACTTGGGCAGAGGAAACAAAAGGTATAATTATGTGCTTAATTGTAAAACACTGGGCAAAACTGTCACTGAAAAAGACCTGGGTGTATGGGTAGATGACAAACTCACATTTAGTGGCCAGTGTCAGGCAGCTGCTGCAAAGGCAAATAAAATAATGGGATGTATTAAAAGAGGCATAGATGCTCATGAGGAGAACATAATTTTACCTCTATACAAGTCACTAGTGCGACCACACTTAGAATACTGTGTACAATTCTGGTCTCCGGTGTATAAGAAAGACATAGCTGAACTAGAGCGGGTCCAGAGAAGAGCGACAAAAGTTATTAGAGGACTAAGGGGTCTGCAATACCAAGACAGGTTATTAAACTTGGGGTTATTTAGCTTGGAAAAACGAAGGCTTAGGGGTGATCTTATAATAATGTATAAATATATGAGGGGGCAGTACAGAGACCTTTCTAATGATCTCTTTACTCTTAGGCCTGAGACTGGGACAAGGGGGCATCCTCTACGTCTGGAGGGAAGAAGGTTTAATCATAATCACAGACGCGGATTCTTTACTGTAAGAGCAGTGAGACTATGGAACTCTCTGCCACATGATGTTGTAATGAGTGAGTCACTACTAACATTTAAGAAGGGCCTGGATGCCTTTCTTGAAAACTATAATATTACCAGTTATACATACTAGATTCTTTGATAGGGCGTTGATCCAGGGAATTAGTCTGATTGCCGTATCTGGAGTCAGGAAGGAATTTTTTCCCCCAATGTGGAGATTAGTGTTGCCACATGGGGTTTTTTTTGCCTTCCTCTGGATCAACATGTTAGGCTATGGGTTGAACTAGATGGACTTAAAGTCTTCCTTCAACCTTAAAAACTATGTTACTATGTTACTATGTTACTATAATTTTTGGCTGCCCTGCCAAAGGGCTGTACTCCAATACACCCACTTCCTTACAATGGGCACTTCAGGTTTACAGGCCCTCATGCACGTCTCTATCCAGGGGCATTGGTGAACCTCCCAATTTTGGACTGCCCTGGCAAAGGAAAATACTACAATAGACCCAGTTCCTCAAAATGGGCACATTATGTCAAGACAGGGCTTCATGTACGTCTCTTCTGAGGGACATCGGAGTGCCGCACAATGTTTTCACGTAAAATCTTTCATGTAATCACAAAAAGTAACATACACCAGCTGTATCTCACTATTGGGTATGTGCCCTTAACATTTCCACCCTGAATATTCATTTTGGTGTCATTTTGGAAGGTTTTCTGGTGACTCCGTAAAATTGGCGTGAAACTCGGACAAGATTGTTCACAGCTGTGACTTTTGAGTGAGAAATGCTTCCAGGGGTCTTCCCCATGGTGTTGCCATGTCATTTCAGCACTCTTCTGAGACTTTTGTGACATTTTTAGGGTTTCTACATGCTGCCAGCAGTCATTTCATAAAAATACTCGGGTCTCCCATAGGATAACATTGGGCTCGGTACTCGGGCCGAGTGCACGAGTATCTCGGGATGCTCGGCCCGAGCTTCGAGCACCCGAGCATTTTAGTACTCGCTCATCACTACTAACTATGTGTATTGGTATCTGTATGAGCAGGATCCAGACAGGTCCAATGTCTGACATGGACTGGCTGCAGAAGATGGCTTTTTTTGTGCAGTGTTCAAAGGGAGGGGTGGGAGACTCCCCTATCTTGCAGAGACAAGAAACAAATTAGACAAAAACGAATGAGCCATGCACACAGTGAACACGTCTATAAGACAGTGTTCACACCACCAAAAGACTGAGTCACAAAAAACAGTCAAACAAACAGGCAAAAATACTCTGTTGTAAAAATTAAAAAAAAGGGGGAAAGCAATTGCTGCTAAAAAAAAATAGTAAAAAACAGGGTATTTAGTTGATACGTTTTTTGCAAAAAATGTATACTTAGCCGGTTTTTGTCTAATTTGTTTCTTGTCTCTGTAAGATAAGGGAGCCTCCCACCCCTCCCTTTGAGTCCTGCACATAAAAAAACGCCTTCTGCAGACAGTCCATGTCAGACATTGGACCTGTCTGGATCCTGCTCATACAGGTACCAATAAACATGGTCAGGTTTTTAAATAAATCACATAGGGACTGCCCTGATACGGGTTACCTTGTCGAGGTAGAGTGACTAGGTATACATTTTTTGCAAAAAACCTATCAACTAAATACCCTGTTTTTTACTACTTTTTTAGCAGCACTTGCTTTTCACTTTTTTTTTTACAACAGAGAATCTTTGCACGTTTATTCGACTGTTTTTTGTTCCTGCACTCTTAAGATGCCATTTTGCTGTGGTCACAGTTCTCTTATTAAAGCATCAGCAGGCGGTAAGTATGCAGTACCTTCGATCTGGCACACAGAATTTTCGATCTCATCCATGTAATTTTAGTATTCATGCTCTCCGGATATATCCTTTGATTGCACCAGCATTGAGCTACAGGTATCTATCCTCACAGCTAGTGATTTGCGAACCTAGCCATGTTCGCGTTCGGTGGACTTGCTCGGGCTTTTTTTAAACTCCAAGTTTGGGGCCAAATGGGACTCTAACTTAAGTATGAACCCTGAACCCAGACTTTAAAGTTATGGGGTAGGGGCAGGGGATTGTAAAAGATGGCAGATAGTTTTTAAACAGCAGCTCACACTTACTGCTTACCGCATCTTTCTGTCCAACTGCTTCAACTTCCCGAGCCACTTCCTGGAAATTCACTGCAGAGTTACCCAACATCCAATCACAGATGCTGTCAGAGAGAGTGGGTATCTGTGATTGGCTGTTGGAGTAATCTGGAGAGTATCCATACATTTTAGATGCTAGAATGTATGGGCTGCATTTAGTTTGCTCCAGCAGCCAATCACAGATGCCCATACTCTGTGACAGTACTTGTGATTGGCTGTTGGACATTATAGTACTGTAAAAAGAAATAATTTAAAAAAATTTCAGTAGTGCTTAGTGACATTTTTGATTCTCAGATAAAGCTGACTTCTACTGCTCCCAGGCTTTACTTTGGCTGGCAATCAAAATACAGGGAAGCCCATTATTTTTTTCTATTATTTAATTGACTAGTGTAAAAAGAAATGCGTGGGATTTGCCCTATATTTAATTACCAGCCAAGGTAAAACTCAGGCAGCTGGGGGCTGGGATTCTCAATGTGGTAAAGCCCAAACGTTCTGGGCCCTCAACGATGAAAATTGCAGCTCCCAGCCGCCCCTGAATATGGTGAATTTTTTTGCAGAGCTATTTTCAGGCGCTTTACCTGACTCTTCCAGTGGCCCTGGTTGGGTGGCACACTGGGTTATTAAGGAGGCAATGTCAGTTTTGCATTGGCAGGTGGCACTAAGCTCAAAATGTATAGTGTCAGGCTAATATTAGACCCAACTACTATGAATTTCTAGTAAACATAAAAAACACAACACAGAGAAAAAACATTTTAATTAAAATACAACCCAAAACACACATCCCTGGTTTCCATCTTTATTAACCAAAAACCGCCAATATAATCCACAGATGAACATCTTCAATTCTGCTTCATATCTCTGTGAGCAGACACAAGTGTGCTCTCAGAGATAGCAGGTTTAGCCTGACAACTGGCCATTAAAAAGGTAATCTAAGTACACAGCTGAACTGTGTCAAGCATGAACTAAGATGACCCCATGAGCTGCATCATATGGCACACAGACCCAGCTGTAAAGTGAGCGCTTCTCTAACTCACTTATGGCTGTTTATCATGTACTGTCATATTGTTTATCTGGTCATTTGAATTTATGTCTGAAGAGGCTCAGCTGTTAACTTAGTTGACCATTCTCACAGCCGGTTGCCAGGCTGAGCCTGCTATCGCTGTGAACAGATGTGTGGCTGCTCACAGAAATACGCAGCAGAGCTGAAGATGTTTGCCTGTGGATTATGTCGGAGAGTTAGTTTTTTGGTTGCTAAAGAGGTGAACTAGGGATGTTGTTTTCGATTTTATTTCAAATAAACTGGTTTTTTTTCTCTGTGTTGTGTGTTTTTACTGTTTTCTAGAAATTTATAGTGGCCGGATCTAATATTGACCTGACACTATGAATTTTGGGCTTAGTGCCAGCTGCCAGTACAAAGCTGGCATTAAACCCTTTCCTACCTAGCATGCCACTGCCACTTGGGCCACTGAAAGAGTCGGAGTATAACACCATAAAGTGGCACTTCTATGAATGCGCCATTCTCTGGGGCAGCTGCGGGCAGCAATTCGCAGTGGTGGGGGGCTCAGAATGCTTGTTGCCCCAAGCTCCCTGCTTGAACCTGGCTGGAAAACAAAAATGTGGAAAAACCCCAAGAAACAAACTCATATTAAAAAAAAAAAAACATTATTGCTCATACAATGATACTATGACATTTCTAAAAAAAATAACTCTATCCCTGCACACTTACTATACACTTTCCTTCTCTCTCCTATACTGTACTGAAAATAATGGTATTTCATTGTACTGCTCATCAGTGGCGTAACTTCAGGCCTCGAGGCCCCGATTCAAAAGCTCCCACGGGGCCCCCAATTATTGCAAATCTTTAGTAGTATTAGTCTTTTTCTATGGGCCAAAGGGACATTTGGGGCCCCCCTAGGCTGCAGGGCCCGGGTGTGATCGCAACCCCTGCACCTGTTGTAGTTAAGCCCCTGCTGCTCATGTGAAGTCACGTCCTGCCTTTTTGGCTACAAAAAAAAGCATCAAAACTGCAACATGGTTTTTGCTGGGATTTTCATGCTTTTCGGTGCAAATTTGGCACAAAACTGCATGCATTGTGTTCAATGTGTTCACCTGCATCTCCTGGCCAAAAAAAGCACCAAAAACATGAAGTGGGTTTTGTGAGCATTTTATGCTTTCTTAGTGCAATTTTGGCACAAAACTGCATACATTGTGTTCAATGTGTTCCTCTGAATCTCCTGGTCAAAAAAGCACCAAAACCAGGACAGAGTTGAGCAGGTTTTTTGTCATAAAATTAGTCCTTGGAATAATTATTAAAAGATGAAGCATGGCTTTGCAGTATTTTAAAAGGCCAGCAGTCATGTATAGGCTGCCCCTACCCAGCTGCTTATTTTTACCTGGCTGGAAACCAACAATATAGGGAAGCCCTTTTTTTAATTATTTCATGAATATTAAAAAAAAAAAGACGTGGGACTTCGCCATATTTTTGGTTCCCAACCAGGTACAACTAGGTAGTTGGGGGCTGGAATCCTAAGTGCGGAGTGGCCCAAGATGTCTTGGCCCCACTGCTGAAAATTGCAGCTTGCAGCTGACCCAGTAAACTTTTACAGTGGCCCTGGTTGCAATCACATGCTTGGTAATAAAGGAATAAATGGTACAAAAACTATTAGAAAATAAGCAGCATCAAAAAACCTTACCATCCATGCCAAAAACAGAAACCAAATGCACTCTCAGGATGCAGTCAGAGCCCAAAAGTGAAGCAAGCCCAGGTGCAGGCTAATAAATCACCTCAACCAGCAAGGTGTGGGAGGCGACTTGCCATGCATACAATGGGCCTGCATAGAGCACCATTCACACTGATACATATGATACAGAGTGTCTGAAAGCTACCCAACCGCTCTGCTGCCTGAGCATTGGGCTGCACAGTACGATGCTTCTGGACCACTAGATGAATAGCGCCCCTAGGGGCCCAACTGCACCCTGGATGGATAAAAAAGTGCAAAAAGTTTTTTATATGATAAACAAAAAACGTTTATAAATGGAATATTGGTTCATATATTAGCCAAGACATTTAAGCTGATGATCCACGTCACGGATTCCCATGCTCATCAGTCCTATCTAAATTGTACAAAAACTACTAGAAAATAAGCAGCATCAAAAAACCTTACCATCCATGCCAAAAACAGAAACCAAATGCACTTACAGGATGCAGTCAGAGCCCAAATGTGAAGCAAACCCAGGTACAGGCTAATAAATCACCTCAACCAGCAAGGTGTGGGAGGCGATTTGCCATGCATACAATGCCAGTTTTGCATTGGCAGCTGGCACTAAGCCTGAAATTCATAGTGTCAGGCCAATATTACATCCAGCCACTATAAATTTCTAGTAAAAAGTAGAAAAAAACACGGCACAGAGAAAAAAATATTTTAATTGAAATAAAACACAAAACCTCTGGTTCACCTCTTTTATAATCAACAAGAAATCCTCTGATGTAATCCACAGGAAAATATCTTCAGCTCTGCTGCGTATTTCTGTGAGCAGACACATGTCTCCTCACAGCGATAGCAGGCTCAGACTGACAACCAGCCATGAGAAGAAAGATCATCTAAGTTCACAGTTGAGCAGTGTCAGACATGAACTCAGATGGCCCCATGAACAGCATGATGGCACAAGGTAAACAGCCATAAGTGAGGAATATAATTACTCACTTAATGGCTTGGACCCCTGCGCCATGTGATGTTGTTCATGAGATCATCTGAGTTCACACCTGATGTGGCTCAGCTGTAAACGTAGATGACCTTTCTCATAGACATTTGTCAGTCTGAGCTATTGCTATGAGCAGATGTGTGCCTGCTCACAGATATATGCAGCAGAGCTGAAGGTGTCCACCTGTGGATTACGTTAGAAGGTTTTGGGTTAATAAAGACGACAACCAGGATTTTGTTTTGAGTTGTATTTCAATTTAAATGTTTATTTCTCTGTGATATTTTTTTTAATGTTTACTAGAAATTCATAGTAGTTGGGTCTAATATTGGCCTGACACTAAAGAATTTCGGGCTTAGTGCTAGAATTACCGGATTGGTGACAGATTACCTGATTATGTGCAGAAATATCTGCACATAAGCCCCTTTCAAATGTCAGTTTAAAACATGCACGTTTTGAACCATTCATGTTTGACAACCATATGGCCATCTATGTGTCCATGTTTGTCTGTCATCCATGAATTATCCATGTGTTTGTGTGTCATATCCGTGTGGCATGCACCGGAAAAAAAATGCATGTCGTTAACACATTTAGTTTTTTAAATAATTAATTAATTTATTTTAAAAAAAGTCATTTAAAAACAGCATGTGGTGATCCTTTTTTGAAAATCCTCAGTCAAGGTATAGTGGTCAGCTGGAGTCTGCAGGGGCAGCTGTCAGCTTTACCTTAGTTGACTATAAAAATATTGGGGACCCCACACTGTTTTTTCCAAATATTTATATATTTTTACACTAGTTTGTCGTGAAACCAATCACATACACCGGCAAAGAGAGTGAGGGCACAGTCTGAGTCTGATTGCAACCAATCACAGACCATGTGATAGAGGGTGGAGGGGAAAAAAGGGTAATATTCATGAGGTTTAATAAATGGATCCTGAGGTAGTATGTGTTAGGTCCCCTGGCACCTCTTCCCAGCTCACCTCTCCCAGGTTGGCATCTCCTGCTCCTATGCCGACCGGGCGTCCGGCATCCAGGCGTGCTGTGTCTCGGAGCCGTCGCCATGTTCCATTCCTGTCAGCTGACCGCCGGGTTTGCACATGAGCACATTACTATGGTCGTATTCATGTGACCAATCAGCGGTGCGCTAGGTGCACTCCTTCCCTGTGACTCTAGGGGCCGGCACAGTCCAACCTGACACTCCCCTTGACCAATAGCTGCTCTTCCCATGGTATATCAGGCCACCTCCTCTGATGGGAGGTGCCTGATTATTAAGTCAGTTTGCTTCTGCCTTTCTGACTGTTCGTCAGTCCTTCCTTGTGCTCTGTGTCCTGGAACCTTGCTGTGCTCTTCCCCGGTAGCACCATTCCTGGTCTCCTAGCCTTGTACCCTGTTACCTGGAATACTTCTCTGTTCCTTAGTATAGGCTAACCTTACGAGCCACCCCCCCTGGTGCTAGCTGCTGTGGTATTTAGACCCCTTGGCTTGCCCCTGACAATCCCTGTATAGGGGTTGGGTAAACTAGGATCAGATCACCCAGGGGAGTTCGGTACCACGGCCCAGTGGGTCCACTCTAAGGCGCCTTCTCCCGGAAGTGTGACAGAATGACAGTGGCATCAAAATTTGGTAGGTATAATTGTCTTGCATTAATCTCCATTTTGCTTCCTTTTGCAGCCCTCTAGCCATTACATACCCTATGTTATAGCACCAAATATTGGGTCCCCATTGAGTTTGGGGTTCAGGCTCAAGTTCGGGTCAAGTCCGGACCACAAACTATTTTTAAGTACGGCTAGTTCTGGTGAACCTTAACATCTTCGGGTTCACCCATCTCTACTGTAGTTACAGATAAACCATACAGTCTGTCATCCTAGTAAAACAGGTTTACAATCCTTTTATGTATAGGGGAAACTATCCACCATTGCATGAGAATAGTTGCATTGCTTTAAATGGATTAAGAGAAATCGAGTGTAAAATGATTGCATATTATTAATTGCGACAAGACCCAAAAGTGATGTACCTCTAAGTACCGTAACAATGTAGTGTATGTAATGATTGGTTTACCTATAAATAATTGTTTATTGATATTATGAGACACAATTAATATGTGTATTTACCTGCCATGGTTTGAAGCTCCATATATCAGCACAGTTTCTGTTATAAAATGGACCTTCACCTTTTTTGCAGGTTTTCAGATCATCCAATGCTTTGAATAAGACGTGAACAGCAGCAAATATATTGTAAGCTGTGTTAAGGCTGGTAGCGTAGTTTGAAGTGTTCCTGATATCTTCTATATGTTCTGATCCCGTACAAACCTTCACCGGGTTCTCAAAGGAAACATTTTGGTTCTCAGTAAGAAATTGGCATTTGAACACCATCTCCCACATCATCCTGGTCCACTTTACTGTCATGGAAGCTGATGGATTTATCTTGGCCAAGAATTGACTTAAGCCTGGGACAGAGCGATCATAAGTGGTTAAACTAACAGTACCGGATAAAGTCATAAAAAATGTATTGATTGTCAATAACAGCGACCTCGACCAACCGGCGCTTCCAATGAATGTTCTTCCTGTGACATTCTGCTTCACCATCTCATTCAATATAGGAACAAATTCAATTTCAGTAGCAAAAACAACTACAACCGTAGCGGTGGACTCTTTTATGACCTTCACTATATGCGGGGCATTACGATCAGGTTGGCCAATTTTGATATATTCCATGAAGGCCACACATGCCCCAGCTTTTATTATTTCTTCTTTTATTGGCTGAATACCTCGAAGACCATAATCATTGTCGAGAGCAAGTAGGCCAATCCAGGTCCAACCAAAACTGAGAATAAGCTGGGCCATGCCTTTAGACTGATCATTGTCATTAGTGGCGGTCCTGAAGAAGGATGGAAACATTTTCTTGTTACTTAACAGGGAAACACTGGAAAAGGGACTGACCTGGAATAAAAGATATGCATAGATAATATAATAATATAAAAAAGCAAATAAAACAATTTTTAACAGGGTTATCCAAAATGCCATCTAGATTGGACATTTCCTTGATTTCAGTTACCTTTGTGTAGATCTACTCCCTCATTTAAAGGGGAACTCCAGTAAGAGAAAACGTTTTAGTACAGTTCCTGCCCTCCTACATGATAAAGCAGAGCTGGTCACTACAGTTCTAGGATCTATAGATCTCTTATAAACCAACAAAATCATATCTGCTCCTCAGCTCTGAGCCCCTCATGGGACAGACATTTTTCAACCTGAGAGCTTTATGCTGCTGATGAGAAGAGAAGGTGTGTCAGGGGTGTTGGTGCTGGGGGCTGCAAGATCATCTTACATTCCAGCCCCCTCATGCATCTCTATAGGGAATCGCAGGGAGCGTGGCCACTGGTCCGATGCTCACACATACTATCCTGTCCCTGATATAGTATCCTCACAGCTCACAGTGCAAATGAGAATCCTGAAATCAAAGGAACTGCCCAAGGAGCTCAGAGACAGAATTGTGGCAAGGCACAGATCTGGCCAAGGTTACAAAACAATTTTTTGCAGTACTCAAAGATCCTAAGAGCACAGTGGCCTCCATAATCCTTAAATGGATGACATTTGAGACCACTAGAAGTCTTCCTTGAACTGGCCATCCAGCCAAACTGAGCAATTGTGAGAAAAGAGCATTAGTGAGAGAGGTAAAGAAGAACCCCAAGATCACTGTGGCTGAGCTTCAGAGATGCAATAGGGAGATGGGAGAGTTCCACAAAGTCAACTCTCACTGCAGCCTCCACCAGTCGGGCCTTTATGGCAGAGTGGCCTGATAGAAGCCTCTCCTCAGTGCAAGACATATGAAAGCCCACATAGAGTTTGCAAAAAAACACATGAAGGACTCCCAGACTATAAGAAATAAGATTCTCTGCTCTGATGAGACGAAGATAGAACTTTTTGGTAATAATTCTAAGCAGTGGAGAGAACCAGGCACTGCCCATAACCTGCCCAATACAATCTCAACAGTGAAACACGGTGATGACAGCATCATGCTATGGGGATGTTTATCAGCTGCAGGGACAGGACAACTGGTTGCAATTGAAGAAAACATTAATGTGGCCAAGTACAGAGATATCCTGGATGAAAAACCTCTTCCAAACTGAGTGCTCTGGACTTCAGACTTGGCCAAAGGTTTGACTTCCAACAAGACAATGACCCAATGCACACAGTTAAAATAATGAAGGAGGGACTTCACAACAACTCTGCTACCATTCTTGACTGGCCCATCCAGAGCCTTGTCTTAAACCCAATTGAGCATCTCTGGAGAGTCCTGAAAATAGCGTCCACCAACGTTCACCATCCAACCTGACAAAACTGGAGAGTATTTGCAAGAAAGAATGGCCAAGGATCCTCTAATTAAGGGGTGGAAAACATGTTGCATCATTCCCAAGAAGACTCATGGCTGTACGAGCTCAAAAGGTGCTGCTACACAACACTGCACAAAGGGTCTGAATACTTATGAACATGTGATGTTTCAGTTTTTCTTTTTTTTAATACATTTGCACAAATATCTACATTTCTGTTTCTTTCAGTGAAGATGGGGTGCAGAGTGTCCATTAACCCCTTCCCGACCTATGACCTGCTCCAGAGATACCGCGATAGTATCGCGGGATCTCCGGTGTTGACGTGACAGCCAGGCTAGACCCAGGATGACGTCACTGAGATGTTCCATGTTGTGGTTGGCAGGCGCTGCCAACCACAGCAGGTCCGCAATTCTGGGAGATACAGATGAGCTGCAGCTCATCTGTATCTCCCAGAAGCAATCGGACTGTGCAGCAAGGTGCCTCTTAAAGAGGCAGTGTAAAAATAAGAATTAATAAAAAAAATAAAGCTTTTAAAAACCTGTAAAAAAAATATATAAAAGTTCAACTCACCTCCTTTTCCCCCAATCACAATAAAAGTATTAAAAGAAAAAATACACATGTTTGGTATCGCCACATTCAGAATCGCCCGATCTACCATCGTATTAAATCCGTTAATGAGAGCCATAACGCCAAAATTCCATTATTTTGGTCACCGCAACATTGTTATAAAATGCAGTAACGGGCGATCAAAACTGGGATCCCCCCAAAATTACATAATTAGAAATGTTAGCTCAAGACACAATAAATAAGCCATGACACAGCCCCCGATCCCGAAAAATGAGGGCGCTACGTGTCACAAAACATGGCGCAAAAAGTCAGGTTTTTTTTCAAATTTCTGAATTTTTTTTCACCACTTAGATATCAGCACAGGTATACATGTTGGGTGTCTACAAACTTGTACCGACCCGAGGCATCACCCCGTCACATTGGTTTTACCATATAGTGAAAATGGCGACTAAAATACCCAAAAATCAAATGTGTTATTGCACTTTTTTTGCAATTTCACTGCAGTTTGATTTTTTTGCAATTTCCCTGTACACTATATGGTAAAATAAATTATTGCATATGAAAGTACAACTCATCCTGCAAAAAGCAAGCCGTCATATGTCTATATTGACGGAAAAATAAAAAAAAGTTATGGCTCTTGGAAGCAGGGGAGCAAAAACCGAAAATTAAAAACGAAAAATTCCGGGGTCATGAAGGGGTTAATGAGGAAAAAATGAACTTTTTCAAATTTACCATGGTTACAATGAAACAAAGAGTAAAAAATTTAAAAGTGTCTGATTATAGGCTAGGGTCACACTTGGGCTGTCACCCATGTTTCATGGACCCGCTAAAAACCTAGAAATTGGAACCGTAGCGCGCAGCGTTAACGGCAAGCCCTTCCAGGTAGCGCCACCCCATAGAAACCCGCTGTTTACCTTAGCAGCTGTCACACAGGATGTGCACTTTATCACAGTGCACAGGAAACACTGTCTGCAGTGTTTTCCTGTGTTCTCAGCTAAAGCGCACATCCTGTGTGACTGCTGCTAAGGTAAACAGCGGGTTTCTATGGGGTGGCATTGCCTGGAAGGACTTTCTGTCAACGCTGTGTGCTATGGCTCCAATTTCTAGTTTTTAGTGGCTCTGTGAAACATGGGTGGCAGCCTAAGTGTGACTCTAGCCATAGTGTGCTAGGATTCTCTCATGCAAGAAAATTGGATCACACTATGCTGGTCAAATTCCATCAGTTTTATCCAAATGTCATTAGAATAATTTGGCTGATTCTCTCGCAGGACAATGTTAATGACTGTCCAGTTTTAGACTCATTCTTTAGGACTGCAACAAAAGTGAATAAGTCTGCATTGCTGAACTCAAGAAGATCTTGTTTTACCATTTCTGCCTTTTCAAGCTGATTTTAAAAGCTTCTGCTTACCTGTGGATATCTGAAGGTCCCCAAAACATGAGCCAAGATGATTGAATTGGCAGAAACTGTGGCCCCAATAACAGCAGGGAACATAGGTCTAGAACTGCACTGGCTATCGGAGGTTGATGAACTGGAATCAGTCAGGAACTGTAAAGCCCCTTGTAATTCATAGTGAGGTATATCACACGTGTCGTACATCTGAAATCCTACTGTCATGTTTGGCAGAATAGTTGGGTCTCTGTTGAGTAGCTCGGCTGTGTACAAGAATGTCTGAAATCGATGATAATATTCCAGGCTGAATCTTCAAAAAGAAGAAAAAGTAGCAAATTATCCAATAAACCAATACATTTTGCAAGAGAAATTTTAAAGACTCGTAGTTCTTTCCAGGCTTTGCTAAGATTAATGATTTCGTAGGAGGAATAGTGATGGGCGAATCCTAAATTACTCGGAATCGCTTGACTCTAGCGAGTCCGAGCCCAGGACTCGCTACTCGTTGCGAGTCTAGCGAGTCCAATGTTAATGAATGGGGAAGCAAGTAATAGCGAGTAGTGTGAGATTTACAAATCGCAGATGTGTCTCGGAAGCTTCAGCCTGAAGCAATCCTAGTTTTGTCATTTATTTGCATTGCTAGTTTACTTTGTAAGTAATCGCTGACTCGCACAGATAAGATCCTGTCTTCTCTGTGTTCTGGCTGCCCCAGCTCCAGGGTCCTAGAGCCTGCCTGCTGCCTGATGTAGCAGAGCTGAGATTGTTCTCAGTCTGCTCATTCCCTGTGTACAGACATGAATGTCTGTGCACAGAGATGATGTAGCAGTGCTGAGATTGTTCTCAGTCTGCTCATTCCCTGTGTACAGACATGAATGTCTGTGCACAGAGATGATGTAGCAGAGCTGAGATTGTTCTCAGTCTGCTTATTCCCTGTGCATAGACATCTATATTTATGCACAGGGGATGTAGCAGAGAGGACATCGCGTTTTGGACTGCGTCGGACGGAAGAGGATTTTTTTAATTAAAGATGGAGTCCCTAATGGCTTTTTTTTTTTATTTCTAATAAAAAATTTTCCTTGTGTTGTGTTTTTTTTAAAACAATTTAATAGAAATTCATGGCGGTCATGTCTAATATTGGCGTGACCGCCATAAATTTCGGGCTTAGGGCCAGCTGATAATACAAAGCTGGCCCTAACCTCTTTATTACCCAGCGTGCCACCGCCACCAGGGCCGCTGGAAGAGCGGGGTTCAGCGCCAGAGGATGGCGCTTCAATGAACGCGCCATCTTCTGGGGCGGCTGCGGGCTGCAATTTGCAGCGGGGGGTGCCCAGAAAGCTTGGGCATCCCTGCGCTGCGGATTCCAGCCCCCAGCTGCTTTGCTGTACCTGGCTAGACATAGAAATTGCGCGGAGCCCCACGCATTTTTTTTTAATTATTTCATGAAATTCTGAGATTCTGACTCTGAGACTCTGAAATTCATGAAATAATTAAAAAAAAATGCGTGGGGCTCCGCGCAATTTCTATGTCTAGCCAGGTACAGCTAAGCAGCTGGGGGCTGGAATCCGCAGAGCAGGGATGCCCAAGCTTTCTGGGCACCCCCCGCTGCAAATTGCAGCCCGCAGCCGCCCCAGAAGATGGCGCGTTCATTGAAGCGCCATCCTCTGGCGCTGAACCCCGCTCTTCCAGCGGCCCTGGTAGCGGTGGCACGCTGGGTAATAAAGAGGTTAGGGCCAGCTTTGTATTATCAGCTGGCCCTAAGCCCGAAATTTATGGCGGTCACGCCAATATTAGACATGACCGCCATGAATTTCTATTAAATTGTTTTAAAAAAAAACACAACACAAGGAAAATTTTTTATTAGAAATAAAAAAAAAAGCCATTAGGGACTCCATCTTTAATTAAAAAAATCCTCTTCCGTCCGACGCAGTCCAAAACGCGATGTCCTCTCTGCTACATCCCCTGTGCATAAATATAGATGTCTATGCACAGGGAATAAGCAGACTGAGAACAATCTCAGCTCTGCTACATCATCTCTGTGCACAGACATTCATGTCTGTACACAGGGAATGAGCAGACTGAGAACAATCTCAGCTCTGCTACATCATCTCTGTGCATGGACATTCATGTCTGTACACAGGGAATGAGCAGACTGAGAACAATCTCAGCACTGCTACATCATCTCTGTGCACGGACATTCATGTCTGTACACAGGGAATGAGCAGACTGAGAACAATCTCAGCACTGCTACATCATCTCTGTGCACAGACATTCATGTCTGTACACAGGGAATGAGCAGACTGAGAACAATCTCAGCTCTGCTACATCATCTCTGTGCACAGACATTCATGTCTGTACACAGGGAATGAGCAGACTGAGAACAATCTCAGCACTGCTACATCATGTCTGTGAGCAGGAGGGCTCTAGGACCCTGGAGCTGCACAGAGAAGACAGCTGGACTCGGCTCGCAAAGAAACAGCAGTTATCTGCGAGTTTCCCTGCTATCACTGGCACAGTAGCCAGTGATTACTCGGGAGTCTAATGCAAACAATGGCAATCGTAGTTTTGTCAGCGTTTCTGACAAAACTAGGATTGATATTGATTTGCATTAGACTCGCGAGTAATCACTGGGAAACTCGCAGAGTACCGAGTCCTGCGAGTCCCTTACTACTCGCCGAGTAACGAGTCCTAGCGAGTAGATTCGCCCATCCCTAAGGAGGAACAGAAAATTACCAAAGTCGAACAACTATAGAAGTGCACCACTGATGATATAGACGGGCACCATTGATTGATACTCATTTGGAATATTATCTCATGGAGAGATATTGTAAATCACAAGTGGCTCCATTATATGTCATAGAACTGTAATACAGGATTTATATATTTGTACTGTATTAGCCAGTAGAAAGAAAAATCTTACAATTATTGAGTCCTCAGTGGTTGATACCTTTTAATGGCGAATTGAAAGGATGGTAATAAATAGCAGCTTTTGAGACTACTTGGATTTCTTCATTAAGCATAATGGCTAACTGAAAAAGATAGTAATAAAAGCACCTTTCGAGACTAGTAAAGTATCTTCATCATTCATAATGGCTAACTGAAAGTATGGTAATAAAAGCACCTTTTCGAGTCAATTCAAGTCTCTTCATCAGGCTTAATGGCTAACTGAAGTATGGCAATAAAAGCACCTATCGAGACTAGTCAAGTCTCTTCATCAGGCATAATGGCTAACTGAAAGTATGGTAATAAAAGCACCTTTTGAGACTAGTCAAGTCTCTTCATCAGGCATAATGGCTAACTGAAAGTATGGCAATAAAATCACCTTTCGAGACTAGTCAAGTCTCTTCATCAGGCATAATAGCTAACTGACAGTATGGTAATAAAAACACCTTTCGAGACTAGTAAAGTATCTTCATCAGGCATAATGGCTAACTGAAAGTATGGCAATAAAAGCACCTTTCGAGACTAGTAAAGTATCTTCATCAGGCATAATGGCTAACTGAAAGTATGGCAATAAAAGCACCTTTCGAGACTAGTCAAGTCTCTTCATCAGGCATAATTGCTAACTGAAAGTATGGTAATAAAAGCACCTTTTGAGACTAGTCAAGTCTCTTCATCAGGCATAATGGCTAACTGAAAGTATGGCAATAAATGCACCTTTCGAGACTAGTAAAGTCTCTTCATCAGGCATAATGGCTAACTGAACGTATGGCAATAAAAGCACCTTTCAAGACTAGTCAAGTCTCTTCAATAGGCGTAATGGCTAACTGAAAGTATGGTACTAAAAACACCTTTCGAGACTAGTAAAGTATCTTCATCAGGCATAATGGCTAAATGAAAGGATGGTTATAAATGACAGCTTTCGAGTCTACTCAAGTCCCTTCATCAGGCAAATTGGTAACAGAAAAATATTATAATAAATATCAGCTTTTGATATTACTCAGGTTTCTTCATCAGGCATAATGGCTAACTGAAAAAAAAATGGTTATACATGGCAGCTTCTCTCTTCAGGCAAAATTGTTAACTGAATGAATGGTAATAAATTACAGCTTTTGAGACTACTAAGGTCTCTTCATCAGGCATAATGGTTAACTGAAAAGATGGTAATAAATAGCAGCTTTCATTACTACTCATGTCTCTTCATTATGCTCATAATAACACAAAAACTGAAGAGTCACATATGTATACACAACAGGATATAGAATAGTAATAATAATTATTATTTATTATTATAGCACTATTTATTCTATGGCACTTTACATGTGAAAAGTGCATACATAGACAAGAATAATAAAGATGAGCAATACAAGGCACGCACAGGCACAAGAGGGGAGAGGACCCTGCCCACGAGGGCTCACAGTCTACAAGGGATAGGTGAGGATACAGTAGGTAAGGAGAGAGCACCCTGCCCACGAGGGCTCACACTCTACAAGGGATAGGTGAGGATACAGTAGGAGAGGAGAGAGAACCCTGCTAGAGAGGGCTCACAGTCTACAAGGGATAGGTGAGGATACAGTAGGTGAGGAGAGAGGACCCTGCTAGAGAGGGCTCACAGTCTACAAGGGATAGGTGAGGATACAGTAGGTGAGGAGAGAGGACCCTGCCCACAAGGGCTCACAGTATACAAGGGATGGCTGAGGATACAGGATAGGAATGAGAGAGGACCCTGCCCGTGAGGGGTCACAGTCTACAAGCGATGAGTGATGATACAGTAGGAGAGGGTAGGGCTGGTCATGTGGTGTTTGGGGTACTGATGCTCACTGAAGGCTGTAGGCTTGTCAGAAGAGGTGGGTCCTCAGATTCTTTTTGAAGGTTTCCAGGGTGGACGAGTGTTTGATGTTTTGCAGCAAAGGGTTCCAGAGTATAGTAGAAACACAGGAGAAATCTTGTATGTGGTTGTGGGATAGAGATAAGAGGGGAGTAGAGAAGGAGTTCTTGAGAGGATCGCAGATTACATGTAGGTAAGTATAGGGAGACCATGTAACAAATATATGGACATTATCTCCTGGTACGCTGCCCAGACACTCCAGTTCAAAACCATTGTGGATGGCTTTGTATGTCATAGTAATGGTTTTGAACTTGAGTCTCTGGGCAATGGGGAGCTATAGAATGGCTTGGCAGAGAGGAGATGCAGGGGAATAGCGGGGAGACAGGTGGATTAGTTGGGCAGCAGAATTTAAATGGATGCAAGAGTGCCAGAGAGGAGGCCAGGGAGTTGGAAGTTGCTGTTGTCAAGGCGTGAGATGATTTGGGCATGATCAAGTGTTTTTCAGTTTCTTGGTCAAGGAATGTACAGATCCAAGATATATTTTTGAGTTTGAGTTGGGAGAAGGTGGAAAGAGCTTGGATATGTGGTTTGCACATAAAATGCACTATAATGCAATAAGACAAATGACGTGAAGCAGAATGATCAGTACCGAAAGGGTAGAGGCGGATGTTATAATAAATATAAAACTACACTAATATTTACTGCCACAACTGTGTCTCTCCTTCCCATACTGATAGTTGCTCTTCATGTCACTTGATTTACTCACTGCACTAGTCTATGCCCTTTTGTGCAATAATATAGGACTCATCAGATTTTTTGCTATACCATGCCTGATGGAGAAACAACAGTAGTCTCAAAGCTGCTATGCATTGTCATTTTTCAGTTAGCTACCCAACGAAGAGACCTGAGTAACCACTGATCATCGGGATGAAGAGAAGATCACATGCATCAATGAAACATAAGTGAGCACTAGGGACACAAAAGATGGCCAGAACCACTGCCCTAGTATCTCCTGATGAAGCTGTTGGTGAAACGTCTGTCTAGGTACTGGTAGTGTGGTCTGTATAGTGATGCTTACATCATGTCATTGTTTGGTGGCTATAAACCCTGGGTTGTATGTAGAGGTTTTTGCTGATGGGGATTAAAGAACCTTCTGCTCGTTACACCTACTGGCCACTAAAGCCAAGACAAGTTGCCAGACCCCGACCCACCACACGTTGACGAGACCTTTGTAGAGATCATTAATATGCTGTGACCAAACAAGGTATTTAAATGCTAATTTATAATATTTAAATATGGAAAGAAAAATGATACATTCTTTGAGTATATGAATATTATGTTAATAATAATAATAATAATAATAATAATAATAATAATAATAAATCATGGTGTAAACTCTACTTACAATCTGCAGGTAGTCTTGGGTGGCAGGACATCAAATGTTATTTTTTTATATATTTTTTCAGAGTTCATAGGTAGTAATACTCCTATCATGATATCTCCAGGTTGCCTCATCCCCTCCTGGACTGGCATAGGTGGTAATTTGCACAAATGACCCATGGAGTAGACGACGGATATAAAGTGTAGAAAAATCTCCAGAAATGATAAACACATATTAGCCATATTATAGTAGCTTTCGATTAAGCTGTGGAAAAAAAGCATTAGCACCTAATGTAGATTATGTAAAATTATTATTATTATTATTATTAATTAATACACAGTAAATAAGATCATAAAGATGGAGTTTGGATTAAATTACTATTATTTAATTATTATATTATCCATATACAACAGTTACACACAGCAAATAAGATCATTATGCAGATTTGTTTTAATCAATTAGTCGTACACTTCCCAAGCGTCTAGGACTGCGTGATATATCGGTGAATGATGCATGCAATGCCCGGTAAGGTGGCGTTTTTGCCTTTTGCAGCTGACAGATTGTTATTTTGTCAACTCCAATTATTTTCAAGTGCTAGCTAAGGTTTTTAGGCACCGCACCCAGTGTGCCGAATAACACCGGGACCACAGTCACTGGCTTGTGCCGACCATCACTGGGGCCACCTTCACCGAGCACCCAGTGTGACCACCTTCTCTGGCTTGTGCTGATTACCACTGGGACCACATTCACTGAGTACCCAGTGTACCAATCACCACTGGGACCCCCATTACTGGCTTGTACCGATCATCACTGGAACCACCTTCACCGACTTGTGCCAGAGTCTTTGCAGTTCGATCTTTAAATCCTTATATCATGTCAGATTTTCCAATTGCTTCTTGCAATTATTATTATTATTATTATTATTATTATTATTATTATTATTATTATACAGCTATACACAGCAAATAAGATCACTAAGTTGTAGTTTGAATTAAACCACAATTATTTATAATTTATAATAATAATAATTATTATTATTATAAAATTATTATTATTATTAGTAGTAGTCAATTTGAGATATAATTCTAAAGTCTATAAAGATACCGTAAGTTTTTAACAGACTTTTAGGCCAGAATCAAAATTTAGTTTGAATTTGATTTACCGTATATACTCGCGTATAAGCCGAGTTTTTCAGCCCAAATTTTGGGCTGAAAAGTCCCCCCTCGGCTTATATGCGAGTATATACGGTAATCTACCGTATGTGCAGCAGAAGCCGCCGGAGGTATACAGGCCCCACCCCCATCAAGCTCCACGGACCCCCCCCCCTTTGCGCGGCAGCCTGTAAGGGAAAATTATACTTATCAGTGTCCCGCGCTGTCCCGCCGCTGCCGACATCACGATTCCGGGCTTCATTCCGCGTCTTCCGCACTTCCTGTGGTCGCGGGAATGACGTCATTGCCCGCGACCGCCGGAAGCCGGAAGTCGCGGATTGAAGCCCGGGATCGTGTGTCGGCAGCGGCGGGACAGCGCGGGACACTGATAAGTATAATTTTCCCTTACAGGCTGCCGCGCAAGGGGGGGGGGTCCGTGGAGCTTGATGGGGGGGCCCGTATACCTCCGGGGCTGCTGCTGTATAGAGCCCCTGGGGCTGCTGCTGTATAGAGCCCCTGGGGCTGCTGCTGTATACAGCCCCTGGGGCTGCTGCTGTATACAGCCCCTGGGGCTGCTGCTGTATACAGCCCCTGGGGCTGCTGCTGTATACAGCCCCTGGGGCTGCTGCTGTATACAGCCCCTGGGGCTGCTGCTGTATACAGCCCCTGGGGCTGCTGGATACTACCACTGGGGCTGTATATACCTCTGGGGCTGCTGTATACTACCACTGGGGCTATATTTACCTGTGGGGCTGCTGTATACTACCACTGGGGCTATATTTACCTGTGGGGCTGCTGTATACTACCACTGGGGCTATATTTACCTGTGGGGCTGCTGTATACTACCACTAGGGCTGTATATACCTGTGGGGCTGCTGTATACTACCACTGGGGCTATATTTACCTGTGGGGCTGCTGTATACTACCACTGGGGCTATATTTACCTGTGGGGCTGCTGTATACTACCACTGGGGCTATATTTACCTGTGGGGCTGCTGTATACTACCACTGGGGCTATATTTACCTGTGGGGCTGCTGTATACTACCACTGGGGCTGTATATACCTGTGGGGCTGCTGTATACTACCACTGGGGCTCTATATACCTGTGGGGCTGCTGTATACTACCACTGGGGCTCTATATACCTGTGGGGCTGCTGTATATACTCACTGGGGCTGTATATACCTCTGGGGCTGCTGTATACTACACTGGGGCTGTATATACCTCTGGGGCTGCTGTATACTACCACTGGGGCTGTATATACCTCTGGGGCTGCAGTATACTACCACTGGGGCTGTATATACCTCTGGGGCTGCAGTATACTACCACTGGGGCTGTATATACCTCTGGGGCTGCTGGATACTATCACTGGGGCTGCTGTATACTACCACTGGGGCTGCTGTATATACCTCTGGGGCTTCTGTATACCACACTGCTGGGGGCTGTATACCTGTGCTGGGGTCCACCCTCGGCTTATACACGAGTCAATAGGTTTTTCCAGATTTTTGGGGCAAAAGTAGGGGGGTCGGCTTATACACGGGTCGGCTTATACACGAGTATATACGGTATTTAGAAAATGTAAATTTATTATATTTTAGACCAATCTTATAATTCTGAAAAGAATTGGAATTATGTATGACTTTCTTGTAATTCTATACTAATTAATTTTTTAATAAATACATTTTTTCTTTAACCCCTTCATGACATACGATGTACAGTAAAGTCATATGTCATGACCCTGGCCCCATCTTTCCAGGCAGATGATGGCTGAATTTTTTAGCCATCATCTGCCTCTTACAGTCATCGGTAGAGCGAATTTCTGCATGTGGCTGTTAACATGCTATATATCGCTGTCAATCAGAGGTATCTATAATGGCAGGGGTGCATGCCATTCTGTGTGCCCATTTGCACGACCGTGGCATGATCACTTGATGCCAATTGGTTGCCATGAAAGTCTGGGGTCTGCTGAAGACTTCCAAGCATGTCATGACTATTCTTCTTTGAAAGCCAGCATTTGGGGTGGATTCACAAGAGACCATAATTTAAACTATGCATAGCAGTGCTCATGAACTGCTATGTATAGTACAAATGATCAGATGATGTAGGTTCCAGTCCCCAAGTGGACTGAAAAAACAGGAAAAAATATTTTTTAAACATATGAAAAAAATTACCTCCTTTTCTCCCATTAAAAATAAAGACAAGAGAAAGTCAGCTTACCGTACTTCTGCGTTCATAGACAAGTAGTCTGTATGGGTCTGCCCCATCTGCTGTAGATTCACATAGAAGAAGGAATGTTGTATCCGGTGACAAGAGGAGTGCTGAGGCCTGAATCCAAACAACTAGTTTTATTGCGGTAAAAGCACCATTACAGATATAACCACCACAAGTAGATTACCAATCAACCCCCCTGAGACCGATGTGTTTTGGCGTAGCCTTAATCCTGTTATCCATAGACCAGAATTAAGGGTATCCTGAAACGCGTTGGTCTCAGGAGTTTGGTGGGTACACATTTTGAAATAGCTTTAATCCTGGTATCCATATACCTGGTTTAAGTCTAAGCTGAAATGTGTCAGACTCAGGGGGGTTGATGGGTAATCCACCGCTGGTGAGTATATCTGGAATTATGTTTTTATTGAGAAAAAGTCCGTCTATCCAAATATAACATTAATTTATTCGATCTGTGAATGGCATAACAAGAAAAAAATCAAAACCTCAGAGGTTTTATTTTTTTAGGGCCAATTAAATGCAAAAAGAGTCGATCAAAACATCAAATCAACAATATAATAAAAAACTGAATTTATTTCGGTAATTCAATACATAAAGTGAAACACATATATATTATATAGAGTCATTACACACTGAGGGATCTATTTCATGTGTTTATGTTAATGTTGATGATTGTGGCTTACGATGCACTCCTAGGCTATGGGATACTGGGATCAGTCAAAAAAGAGGTATTTACAGCGGATTTGTCGTGACGCCACCCGGGGTATGTGGTTAGTAGAACCACCGCTGCCGTATTCCTGCTTGGGATGGTGACTTGGGGCAGCGTGGATTGTAAGCCCTCCTCAGGTAGGGTGAGGGTCTCCAGGGCAGGTGTAGTGGCAAGGGATGAGCCTGATGAGGGATTGTGTTGGGTGTAGTGCACTTATTTTGAGGCTGCAGCTCTTCAAGGCGCTGGTAGAAACAGGCTCAGGCAAGGGCGAGATTACTGGGTGCTTTCATGAGGTCTCAATAGCAGTAGTTCACAACAGTTTACAGTCCTTTTTAGTCACACTTAAACACTTAAGCACTGTTCCGGGTTACTAGACTGTGCAGCTCAGGTGGCTCATCCGTGTTGCTCCCTCTAAGTCCTTCCAGGCCCTTTCTGTCTTTCAGTTAGTACCTCACCCACGGGTTTGGTCTGGTCATCGCGGGCTTATGGGTGAGTTGTCCCTCTCTGTCAGGGTCACCAGTCCTAGTCTGATGACTGTGTTCCTAGACCTTGGTGGTAGGTAGGCTGCAAGTCAAAGAGTCCCACGCCGGTGTGTCCTGTGATTAGGGTCCTAAAGTGCCCCCGTCACCTCTACAGAGCCGGCTCTCTGGCTGTAGAGGCCAAGCCTCCAGTGTCCCAGGTATGGCTGAGGGATCACCAGGCTCCCTCTGTCAGTCACTTTTTCAGCTCAGGGTTCCTCCAATCAGCTAAGATTTGTGCGGCTGCCGAGCCCTTGTCCTCCCATCTTCTTTCAGCTGTGGGGTGTGTCTGTTTGTGGCTGTAGTCTCCCTCGCCTCCAGCTATGGTGCGAGCTTTCTCTCTTAGGGTCTGTGCCACTCAGGATTCTGCATCCTCCAGGAACCACTACTCCTGGGAATGTGTCTGCCTTCAACTTTGTGTTCCCGGGTTTTATTCCGGTTTCTCCACCCGACATGTCAGTGATGCTCTACGCTCCACCCACACTACGCTTAACCCCTGCTACCCCTTGCCCAACCTAGTGTCCTAGGCGTAGGTTCGGTGTGTGTATCTGTATGGGTGTTTTCTCAACCGTCTTGCCTTACCTGGCTGCACATCCATTTGTGGCCACCTGGTCGCAAGGGCGTCACACTTAGAGACAATGAAAACCAAAAGGTCATTATCTCAGAAAATAAAGGTAGGGAGGATTAAAGGTTAAAACGGTACTGCCGTATTCCATGAGACATCAAAGGGTGAATATAATATTGATTTATTAGTCAACGCGTTTCACGACTCCCAGAAAAACCCTGAAACATGGCAATATGATATTGATTTTGTCCTGAGGAAAGGGCCAGGGAGTCCTGAAACGTGTTGACTAGTAATTCAACATTATATTCACCCATTTTTAACCCTTCATCCTCCATACTTTAATTTTCTGAGATAACGACCTTTGGGTTTTCATTGACTGTAAGCCATAATCATCAACATTAACAAAAATAAACACCATGAAATAGATCACCCTGTGTGTAATGACTCTATATAACATAGTTATTTCACTTTATGTATTGAATTACTGAAATAAATTAACTTTGTGATGATAGGCTAATTCAGGGGTTGGGAACCTCAGGCCCAAGGGCCGAATGCGACCCTCGATGACCTTTTCTGTGGACCCCGAGCAGATTCCTGGGGACCAAAGTGCTTGGGCTTGCAGCCATATTTTTCCAACTGTCTGCCTTCTAAATCCAGCTCCCCAGTAATCTCTATGCCCCTGCCTAAGCCTCCCTAGTGACATATATGCCCATGGCTTCACCTGTGATGTTTATGGCCCTAGCAAAGCCGGAAAAGCAGTTGAGAAGCAGCATGATCAATATCACCGAACATCATTTTATGAAAGTCCATTTTTACTCTTAAGTTTTAACTTTTTATAAGTATTACAAATTATAATTTAATTGTCATTTAATAATAATAATTATCAATATATTTTCATGAATCAAAAAAAGTCTTTATTTTTTATTATAAATTTGAATATATTAGATATTTGGATATTTCATATCTACTTTATATTTAATTTGGATATTTTATATATTTTAGAATTTTGTTTCATTTTCATTTTTTTTATCTACATTGTAAAGATATATATAATAAGATAGAAATATTAAAATGATTTAGGCTATGTACCAATTATTTGTGTATCTATTCATTTTAAGAAAGGAATCTGTAGTGTGTGAGAAATCATTTTTCATATTTATTGCTATGATAAAGAGATTGGAATCAGCAATTAAATGGGTTTAAAAATCATTACATATTTGAAAAACAATAAAATATTGCATTTTTCAAGTGATTTACATTTTTTGAATTGATAAAAAATAATATTTTGAACTAATTATCGAAATGATAGGTCATTTTCTATTTTTTGCCTTTCGTATAACTGTTGAGTAGACAGTAAAATTACAATATGAGGATATAGCAATTTGTATAAAGACGCACTAAGAATCTCTTCTACTTACAATCCCACGGTGCTCTAGTTCACAGCTGTATTTAGATATACAATCCTTCATAGACAGAGCCTTATATACAGGAGAACACTCCACCGTGGTCCCACTAGGGCAACAAAAGTCATTTATTGTGGTTATGATATTATTACTATAATAGTCGCTGAGACCTGGGTTTCTCAATAGGTTATTTTTTACTTAAGACATAGGAAGATAATTAAGTCATAATTATGCAGTTGTGACCTCTGAGCTATATCACTTTTGTAAAGACTATAAACTGAAGAGTCAGTGAATGACTGATGTTTAAAAAAATATAATAAAAATGGAAACAATATTCTAGGTGATCAATGGAGATCAGGAGTCCAAAACCCCCAAAAATCTGTGATGGATGGTGGGTGTGGACCCACTGTGCTACTTATTGGGCATACCTTGAAGGGGTGAAAGTAAATGATTGCTTGGTCTTCACCAGAGCTTCTCGTGTTGTGGAGAGGATGGGTTGCAGGTACCACTTGCAGGGCAGTCCACTGGCCTGCAGCAGCTGGCCAACTGATCAAGGCAGGCATGCAAAGTACAAGGGCACAGGCAGAGATGTAGTCAAGAAAGCCAAAGTTGGAGCAAGCAGCACAGGCTAAGAAAACATGGCCAGGATCAGAAGAGGAGAGATCAGGATGAATGGGAGGTATGCTGGGTCAGAGCACAAACAAGAAGTGATAAATACCTATACTCATGCAAAGGTGTGGAGGGAGGCACTATCTGCTATAGCACCAGCAGACCAGGGATAGGCCAGGGCTACAACAACAATTTCCAGGAGAGTCAGGCCAAGGACGTATATAGCAGGAGGAACCTCACCAGGCACAGCCAGATGCAGAAGAGCTAGATGAGATCTCACATAGACTCCAGCATGAGGTGTATAGTGACTGTAGTGAGTAGCCCAATGCCCACAAGCTTTACAAGTCAAGGCAGGCATGCAAAGTACATGGGCGCAGGCAGAGATGTAGTCAAGAAAGACAAAAATGGAGCATGCAGCAAAGGCTAAGTAAACATAGCCAGGGTCAGGAGAGGAGAGATCAAACAAGAAGTGATAAATACCTAAACTCAGGCAAAGGTGTGAGGGAGGAGCTTTCTGATATAGCACCAGCAGACCAGAGATAGGCCAGGGAAGCAAAAATAATTTCCTGGTCAAGCACTCATAAAACAAGAGAAACCTCATCAAGTGCAGCCAAATGCAGAAGAGTTAGATAAGATCTCACAGAGAGGTGAGACTCAGGCATAAGCTGCACGGTGACTGTAGTGAGTAGCGCAACACTTATAAGCTGCACAAGTCAAGGTAGGCATGCAAAGTACATGGACACAGTCAGGGATGTAGTAAAGAAAGCCAAAGCTGGGGCAGGCAACACAGGCTACGTAAACATGGCCAGGGTCAGGAGAGGTGAAATCATGATAAATGAGAGGCAATCTGGGTCAGAGTACAAACAAGAAGTGACAAATCCCTATACTCAGGCAAAGGTGTGGATGGAGGAGCTATCTGTTACAGCACCAGCAGACCAGGGATAGGCCAAGGAAGCAACCACAATTTCCAGGAGAGTCAGTCCAAGCATTCCCATAACAGGAGGAAACTCACCAGCCACAGCCAGATGCAGAATAGCTAGATGAGACTTCACAGAGAGATGAGACTCAGGGATGAGTGACTGTAGTGAGTAGTGCAAGTAGCTGCACAAGTCACAGGTAGTTCATTTTTTTCCAGAAGGAAGTCAGCTAAACTTGCATATAGGTTAAAAAAGAGCTAGAAATGAGCAATAATATTCCAGAAGAAAATAATATTGCATATTATAAAAATCAGCATGTTCAAAATGTGCAATTTTGCATTTTATTCCCATGGCGGGCTCCCACGTTACTGAACCGATGCATCAAAAGATTAAAAAAACCTATAAAAACACTCAACACTAATCATCTGCTCTACATTCTTCATTGTCACACCTCTGGCCTTTGGCACATCTTCTTACTATTTTTGCTCAGCAGTGAATCCTCCTCAAAGCCGTGTCCTGGACTCGGATGAGAGGACAAGGATGGTTTGTGTATTCAAGCAAAAGATGATGACATCTGTTTTGATGTGGTGACTAGGGATGGGCGAATCTACTCGCTAGGACTCGTTACTCGGTGAGTAGTAAGGGACTCGCAGGACTCGGTACTCTGCGAGTTTCCCAGCGATTACTCGCACAGCAACGAGTCCAATGCAAATCAATATCAATCCTAGTTTTGTCAGAGACGCTGACAAAACTAGGATTGCCTTTGACTTGCATTAGTCTCGGCTACTGTGCCAGTGATAGCAGGGAAACTCGCAAAGTAACTGCTGTTACTTTGCGAGCCGAGTCCAGCTGTCTGCTCTGTACAGGCTGCCGCAGCTCCAGGGTCCTAGAGCCCGCCTTCTCACAGAGATGATGTAGCAGAGCTGCGATTGTTCTCAGTCTGCTCATCCCTGTGCATAGACATCTATATCAATGCACAGGGGATGTAGCAGAGAGGACATCGCGTTTTGGACTACGTCGGACGGAAAAGGATTTTTTTAATTAAAGATGGAGTCCCTAATGGCTTTTTTTTTTATTTCTAATAAAAATTTTTCTCTGTGTTGTGTTTTTTTAACCCTTTATTGGAGATTCTTAGTGTCTGGGTCAAACGTGGCTTGACATTAAGAATCTCAGGCTTAATACCAGCTTGTATAACAAAGCTGGTATTAACCCCTTTATTACCCAGCGTGCCACCGCCACCAGGGCCGCTGGAAGAGCGGGGTTCAGCGCCAGAGGATGGCGCTTCAATGAACGCGCCATCTTCTGGGGCGGCTGCGGGCTGCAATTTGCAGCGCGGGGTGCCCAGAAAGCTTGGGCATCCCTGCACTGTGGATTCCAGCCCCCAGCTGCTTAGCTGTACTTGGCTAGACATAGAAATTGCGCGGAGCTCGACGCATTTTTTTTTTATTATTTCATGAAATTCATGAAATAATTAAAAAAAAGGGCTCCCCTATATTCTTGTGTCCGGCCAGGTACAAATAGGCACCTGGGGGTTGGGGGCAGCCCGTCGCTGCCTGCTGGATCCGGCTGGTTCCAGAAATACGGCGAAGCCCACGCGAAATATTTTTCTGACAAATCCATAAAACAATGTAAATAAAAGGGACTGCATCTTTATTAACCCCTGGACCATGGGCGAGGGGTTAATAAAGATGCAGTCCCTTTTTTAGGATTGTTTTATTGATTTTTCAGAAAAAAAATTACATGGGCTTCGCCGTATTTCTGGAACCAACCGGATCCAGCAGGCAGCGACGGGCTGCCCCCAACCCCCAGGTGCCTATTTGTACCTGGCCGGACACAAGAATATAGCGGAGCCCTTTTTTTTATTATTTCATGAATTTCATGAAATAATAAAAAAGAAATGCGTGGGGCTCCGCGCAGTTTCTATGTCTAGCCAGGTACAGCTAAGCAGCTGGGGGCTGGAATCCGCAGCGCAGGGATGCCCAAGCTTTCTGGGCACCCCCGCTGCAAATTGCAGCCCGCAGCCGCCCCAGAAGATGGCGCGTTCATTGAAGCGCCATCCTCTGGCGCTGAACCCCGCTCTTCCAGCGGCCCTGGTGGTGGTGGCACGTTGGGTAATAAAGGGGTTAATACCAGCTTTGTTATACAAGCTGGTATTAAGCCCGAGATTCTTAATGTCAGGCCACGTTTGACCCAGCCACTAAGAATCTCCAATAAAGGGTTAAAAAAACACAACACAGAGAACATTTTTTATTAGAAATAAAAAAAAAAAGCCATTAGGGACTCCAGCTTTAATTAAAAAAATCCTCTTCCGTCCGACGTAGTCCAAAACGCGATGTCCTCTCTGCTACATCCCTTTGCATAGATATAGATGTCTATGCACAGGGAATGAGCAGACTGAGAACAATCTCAGCTCTGCTACATCAGGCAGCAGGCGGGCTCTAGGACCCTGGAGCTGCGGCAGCCAGCACACAGAGCAGACAGCCGGACACTTATCTGTGCGAGTTTCCCAGCGATTACTTGCACAGTAAACGAGTCCAATGCAAATCAATGGAAATCCTAGTTGAAGCTTCCGAGACACATCTGTGATTTGTAAATCGCACACTACTCGCTATTACTCGCTTCTCCATTCATTAACTTTGGACTCGCTAGACTCGCAACGAGTAGCGAGTCCCGGGCTCGGACTCGCTAGAGTCAAGCGATTCCGAGTTATTTAGGATTCGCCCATCACTAGTGATGACTTCATAACCTTATGCACACTTGAGCAAAAATGGATGAATCGGTGATTGTGCTAGCTAATAAAGAAGAGGTATATAACACGACGTATGAACATAAATGCATAGAAATAATGAATGAGCAGGTTTTTTATATGTTCCAATACACCTGTTTTTAATGCAGATATTGAAGTTTTTTTTTTAATTGCTCCAGATACCACCTTAATGGTTGTATCTTCATACAAAGTAATTCAATCATTCTCCTCACATGTCAGAACAGTAGACAGATCTGAAGGCAAAAACTTAAGCATGGAGGCAAGTGTCAGGCCCCAGGGTATGGGGTACTCGGAACAAAGCAGTGTCTGTCTCTGGGGAGTCACGGAGGTCTGGACCCAGTTTCGTGGCCCTGGGTTCAGTTGAAAAGGGGGGAAGGCTTCTGGCTTATTGGGAAAGGGGATAATGAATAGGAAATTGTTTGTGATGCCACCCGTGGTATGTGGCTAGGGATGGCCATCGCTGCTGCAGAACCTCCAGGGATTATGGATGGCAGCTGGGATGAAGCAGCTCTCCACGGGTAAAGCCAATCCCCGGGGCAGTGTAGATAGTCTATGTGTAGGATGCAGCGCGATTAACACAAGTAACAGGCAGACTCACTGTTTTGTAGTTTTCTCAGTCTTTTACTGGAGCAGATGCTGTTATTGTGCTGTCCACAGAGTCTCTGAGAGCAACTTGGGGTTTCTTCCCATCTGGTTGGGTCTTTGGCTTCCTCACTTCGCTCAGTGTATTGGCTCCTTCTGCTGCTTAAGCTGAGCTGCCGGCCCTGTCTCTACCTGCTAGGTACCGGTATGACAGGCAACTCGAGTCCTTTCTTTCTACCCTGCTCCTGGATGTCAGCTCCTGAACTCTCTATCTTGCTGTGTCTGTGGGAACGGTGTGGCTGAGGAATTTGGAATCCCCACCTTCTGGTACTGACTGCCAGGACGTGAGATCCTGCTCAGTCTCGGACTCCAGTTTCCATTCTTTGTGCCTTTCCTCTGGGGTGCGCACAGGGTTGCTTAGCTTCCCAGATATGTTCCTGCTCCTCTCCTCAGACCCTAACCTCAGGCCTGGAACTTAGTTAGCGACCCTGGGATGAGCTTAGCACTGCTCTTTTACATCCAGGTCCTCTTCACAGTCCTTCCAGGAACTGCACTAACTAGCTCCGCCCCAGACCAGAATTTATAGGGAAGCTCACCATGGACACGAGCTTGGTCTCCCTCTTCTGGCCTGGAGGTGTAGAGTTGCATGTGTGTTACATGATGAGAAGACCCTCTTGTTTCTTTCTCGTGACACCACCACCCGGAGGTAGTGACGATGCTGTGGCACTTTGACCCAGGGATGCCACATTCCCTCTTAGTGAAAGACAGTACCCCAGGACTGTGACAACTTTTCAACATAAACATTAACACTTGTAAATGTACAGAGTTTTAAAATATAAAAATTACAAAAATCAATAAAATGTAAAAATTCAAAAATTTAAAAGGTTGTCACTCTGGTGATTAGTCCTTCCATCTTTGGCTGATGAATATTTACAAGAATGTCTTTACCACAACCAGTCCAGTGATATAATGGTCAACATTTAATTTAAAAGGTAATAGTTCAAGAGTATGCAAAAGTTCTTACAGGAAAGTCTCTGTATGCACTGGGCTTAACGGTTGCAAAGTTACACATATATAATATATAAAACAAACATTTTCCCTACGGGTGTCTCGGCTTAGGAGTCCTGGTTGCTTCCTCCCAACCACAGGCACTTTCTTTTCCTAACTTAAAGTGTATGGGGCTGAGCCCAGATTCTCCACCCTTCGGTATACTTATGTTGAACGGGTACTATTCACACTTTTTTACACTAAGATATATTTATATTACTTTATCCACATTTTATTCTTGATAATGGGATGGTAGTTTACCCTTTGTACTACGCTGCGATCTCCTGAGTTCTGGAATGTCTGGTGCAGGTGTACTCAAAATTATACTGTGTATGGAGGTGTACCTTACGGGTATCTCTGATTCTGAAGGATTTGTGGATCAGACAGCAGGACTGGCAAGTTTACTGTGATCAGGAAACTCTTCTTCCTGTTCTTCTGCTACTGGTGCTACCTCCACTTCTTACACTCTTGGGACTTCTTGTTGTACGGCTTCAGGCATCATCACTTGAGGGAACGCAAGCATTGGTACAATGACTGCTCCATTGTAATTTGTCCAGTTTTTGGAAAATCTCCTAAGACTGTATACAACACATCTTCTTTAGGTTTAACAGGTTCAGGTACGGTGAACTCTGGTGTCTTCAGGGTTTCAGGACACAATTTTAGACAGTCTTTTGATACTGCTGAGGTTGTCTTGCCTTCATCTTTGCTGACCAAGCATACGTTTGTATTATCAAAGCTTGATGGGAGAATGGTGTACAGTGTTGTTTCCCATTGGTCATCCAATTTGTTAATGTGTCTTTTTCTTTTAAGGACTTGCTCACCAGGTTGAAAAGCAGTTGTGGGAGCATGTTGATTGGAAGCTCTTTCCTGTCTCTCTCTGCTTTCTGGAGACTCCTCTCTACGTAATACTTGGCGATACGTCTGTTGGCGTAGGGTATCTCAATTAGCTTCTGGTACTTCCATGTCAGGTTTTAGGATTCCCATATCTAAATCTATTGGCAGCTTACTAGGTCTTGCTCTCATGAGATAAGCTGGGGTGCAGTTGGTAGAACTCACTGGGACATGGTTATACAAGTCTACCAAGTCTGGTAACTTCTCTGGCCATAGGTTTCTTTCTGATGCCTGCAAAGTCTTCAAGAGGTCAATCACTACGTGGTTCATCTTCTCACATAAGCTGTTTGTTTGAGGATGGTAAGTTGTTGTGCAGATCTTCTTGCATCCATTCATGTTACAGAATTCTTGGAACACTTCTGCTTCAAATGATGGACCTTGGTCTGCTAGAACCTGCTCAAGGTAGCCACGAGGTCTACAGAAGTAGGTTTGGAATGCCTTAGCTGCTGTTCTGGCCATTAAATCCTTTACTGGCACCACCACTAAGAAACGGGAATACTGGTTCACTATGGTCAAGGAGTAGACATAGCCGGATCTGCTTGGTGTTAACTTGACGTGATCTAGGGCTACCAACTCAAGTGGTTGTTTGCAGACTATGGACTGGAGTAGGGCTTTCAGGCTTTCTTTAGCCTTTCTTTTTAGGTTGCACGGGCCACAATTCCTGTACAAAGTCTCGAATGATCTTCTCTTGCCAACCCAATAGAATCTTTCTCTCAGGAGAACTTCCAATTTCTTCCATTAAAAATGCTTTGCACTATCATGATAGGCTTCCAAGACCATTTTGACACCTCTCTTGGGTACAATGATCTGCCAGAAAAAACTCATCAGTTCTGGGGTTTGTATGTCTTTGGCTTAGTTTACCCTCATACAGGAACAATTTACCTCTTTCTTTCCAAAACTGTTAAGCTTCAGCTGGGACATTCTGACCAGGGTACGCACCCACCTGCATCAGTAATTCTTTTACTAGCTTAACAGCCAGGTCACTGTCCTGTGTTTTAGCCCATCCGTGGTGTGGTAATGGGTTTAATGTTGCCTTCTGGTGCTAGTGGTACACACCTGTTCTGTACTGTGATGCTTTAGGGTGGTGAAAGGCTTGTAACTCTATCTTATCCAGCTCCTCCGGTTCCTCTTCCACGTCCTTCAGGTGTGGCATCCGGAATAATGCATATGCATTGGCATTTTGGCAAAATTATAGTTAGACAGTCGGGCCATCCTTCGCTGCTCCAGCGCACCTTGTTTTGCCGAGTCCAGGTGGGTAAGCCGGTTGTTATCTGTATAGATGGAGAATCTTGCAGCGGCAAAATAATGCTTAAACCATTCTGTTACAGTCCAGACTTCAGCCAGTAAGTCCAATTTGAAGGAACTAAAATTCTCTGGATTTCTTTCAGTAGGACAGAGCTTCCTGCTTGCAAAGGCGATGACACTTTCTTTACCTTCTTGTACTTGAGACAGTACTGCTCCCAATCCCACATTGCTGGCATCTGTGTACAGAATGAAGGGTTGATGGTAATCAGGGTACGCCTGTATTTCATCTCCTGTCAGAGCCCACTTCAGCTTCTTGAAGGATTCTTCGGTTATGTCACTCCATTGGAAGGGAGGATTCCGGACTAGTGATGGGCGAGTCCTAAATTACTCTGAATCGCTTGACTCTAGCGAGTCCGAGCCCGGGACTCGCTACTCGTTGCGAGTCTAGCGAGTCCAATGTTAATGAATGGAGAAGCGAGTAATAGCGAGTAGTGTGCGATTTACAAATCACAGATGTGTCTCGGAAGCTTCAGCCTGAAGCAATCCTAGTTTTGTCAGAGACTCTGACAAAACTAGGATTGCCATTGACTTGCATTGGACTCGTTTACTGTGCAAGTAATCGCTGGGAAACTCGCACAGTAAGAAGTCAGGCTGTCTGCTCTGTGCTGGCTGCCGCAGCTCCAGGGTCCTAGAGCCCGCCTGCTGCCTGATGTAGCAGAGCTGAGATTGTTCTTAGTCTGCTCACTCCCTGTGCATAGACATCTATATCTAGGCAAAGGGATGTAGCAGAGAGGACATCGCGTTTTGGACTACGTCGGACGGAAGACGATTTTTTTAATTAAAGATGGAGTCCCTAATGACTTTTTTTTTTATTTCTAATAAAAAATTTTCTGTGTTGTGTTTTTTTTAAAACAATTTAATAGAAATTCATGGCGTGCATGTCTAATAATGGCGTGACCGCCATAAATTTCGGGCTTAGGGCCAGCTGATAATACAAAGCTGGCCCTAACCTCTTTATTACCCAGCGTGCCACCGCCACCAGGGCCGCTGGAAGAGCGGGGTTCAGCGCCAGAGGATGGCGCTTCAATGAACGCGCCATCTTCTGGGGCGGCTGAGGGCTGCAATTTGCAGCGGGGGGTGCCCAGAAAGCTTGGGCATCCCTGCGCTGCGGATTCCAGCCCCCAGCTGCTTAGCTGTACCTGGCTAGACATAGAAATTGCGCGGAGCCCCACGCATTTTTTTTTAATTATTTCATGAAATTCATGAAATAATAAAAAAAAAGGGCTCCCCTATATTCTTGTGTCTGGCCAGGTACAAATAGGCACCTGGGGGTTGGGGGCAGCCCGTCGCTGCCTGCTGGATCCGGCTGGTTCCAGAAATACGGCGAAGACCATGTAATTTTTTTTCTGAAAAATCAATAAAACAATCCTAAAAAAGGGACTGCATCTTTATTAACCCCTCGCCCATGGTCCAGGGGTTAATAAAGATGCAGTCCCTTTTATTTACATTGTTTTATGGATTTGTCAGAAAAAAATTTCACGTGGGCTTCGCCGTATTTCTGGAACCAGCCGGATCCAGCAGGCAGCGACGGGCTGCCCCCAACCCCCAGGTGCCTATTTGTACCTGGCCGGACACAAGAAGATAGGGGAGCCCTTTTTTTAAATTATTTCATGAAGTTCATGAAATAATAAAAAAAAAATGCGTGGGGCTCCGCGCAATTTCTATGTCTAGCCAGGTACAGCTAAGCAGCTGGGGGCTGGAATCCGCAGCGCAGGGATGCCCAATCTTTCTGGGCACCCCCCGCTGCAAATTGCAGCCCGCAGCTGCCCCAGAAGATGGCGCGTTCATTGAAGCGCCATCCTCTGGCGCTGAACCCCGCTCTTCCAGCGGCCCTGGTGGCGGTGGCACGCTGGGTAATAAAGGGGTTAATACCAGCTTTGTTATACAAGCTGGTATTAAGCCCGAGATTCCACGTTTGACCCGGCCACTAAGAATCTCCAATAAAGGGTTAAAAAAACACAACACAGAGAAAATTTTTTTATTAGAAATAAAAAAAAAAGCTATTAGGGACTCCATCTTTAATTGAAAAAATCTTCTTCCGTCCGACGTAGTCCAAAACGCGATGTCCTCTCTGCTACATCCCCTGTGCATAGATATAGATGTCTATGCACAGGGAATGAGCAGACTGAGAACAATCGCAGCTCTGCTACATTATCTCTGTGAGCAGGCGGGCTCTAGGATCCTGGAGCTGCGGCAGCCTGCACAGAGCAGACAGCCAGACTCAGCTCGCAAAGTAACAGCAGTTACTTTGCGAGTTTCCCTGCGATTACTTGCACAGTAATGAGACCAATGCAAGTCAATGGCAATCCTAGTTTTGTTAGAGTCTCTGACAAAACTAGGATTGCCATTGATTTGCATTGGACTTGTTGCTGTGCGAGTAATCGCTGGGAAACTCGCAGAGTACCGAGTCCTGCGAGTCCCTTACTACTCGCCGAGTAACGAGTCCTAGCGAGTAGACCCTATTCCGGACCTTAGACTTCTTGATCTGCCATACCACGAGATCTTGTAAAGGGGCTGCCAACTTTTTAAACCCTTTGATGAACCTTCTGTAGTAGGGTACCAGTCCCAGGAACTTTCTCCCTTCTTTCAGGCTGGTGGGTCTTGGTCGCTCCTGGGGTATATGGCAATAGGAACGGCAGGATCGGGGGCTTACCTTGCGCTGCAGCACCGCCGGGTGCTCTGTCTGCATCTTGTACTGCGGGGTCAGCATCATCTACTCCCTGCACGGGATCACTTGGCTGTGACATCTTTCCGCCCCCTTAGTGAATCCTGACCCTTCCGGTCTTTCACTTCAATAGGGATGTACAACTTTGGTTCCTTGGTGTGACAGGATTTATTGTCCCCACCGAATGTCATCAGAGTGCAGGTTGGGTCTCTCTTTGCCTTCTTGGGAGGGTGCCACCCACGATGATATGCCCCCTCTGCTTCCTGCTTGCAGTGCACATACCAGATGTGTTACTGCTCCTCTCCTCAGACCCTAACCTCAGGCCTGGAACTTAGTTAGCGACCCTGCGATGAGCTTAGTATGGTTCTTTTACACCCAGGTCCTCTTCACAGTCCTCCCAAGAACTGCACCAACTAGCTCCGCCCCAGACCAGAATTTATAGGGCAGCTCACCCTGAACCCTGGCTAGTGTTGCATGTGTGTTACCTGATGAGAAGACCCTTTTGTTGCTCTCTCATGACACCACCACCCGGGGGGCATTGATGACACTGTGGCACTTTGACCCATGGGTGCCACATAAGCAAAATGAAAAATGGAAAAAATTTAAACAAAACTTAAGTTATACATTCAGAATCACACATTACTTTGGCCCTATCAGGAGAAGAAGAACTTTATTCTTAGCAAGTTAGTGAAGTAATTGTGGTTACCTGTCCGATCATGAATAAATAAGGTGAAATCACACAGAAAATGTGACTCCATTTTGGTAGAGGGCAATAGAAGTAGGGATGAGTAGAGATGAGTGAACTTTCCCTGAACAGGTTTGCCTATTTCAAATTCGGCATGAGCATTGCAGATTTTGATCCGGATCGGAAACACAAGCAATTTCACAAAAAATTGCTGAATACAGCTTTGTTCATAAACTGATTGGATATAAATACCATTACTGGTTTTAATTGATGCCTTTCTCTTACCTTCTGACAATGTACGATAGTAGGCAGGAGGTGTTTTATGAGGGGAGAGGGTTCATGGACCAGAGTACCGTAACATTGGACATTTTTTTCCCTGCAATCTCTGTGTCAATGTTCCTGGTCTGCAGCCAATGGGGCCACATAAAACATCCACAAGTTGAAGACACAAGGACTTGTGTTGTTGGCTGGCTTGTTTCATTGGCTGCCAAACTCGCATATGCCTCAACATATAAGACACGGGCATTTGTTGTTGTGCCATTATCCAAGTGTTACCGCTTAGAGACAGTGTTGCTGATGCTTCGTGCTGCTCCGTGCTGTTCCAGCCGTGTTACTCAAAAAGCTATCTACAGAATAGAGGGATGAAGTTGTCCATCTGGACATAGGTATTTTTTGCTGAGTACAAGTGTGATTCCTAAATCTGTGTGCATTGCCAAAGCCACGATATTTAAATACAGCAAAAGCAAATATTGCCAAATCTTAGGCCCCTTTCACATCTCTGCGTTTGCTGCGTTTTGCTGCGTTTCGCTTCATTTGCGTTTTTTCCGCGTTTTTACCGCAAAAAACGCATGAAAACGCATGCGTTTTTGTCCCCATTGATTTTAATGGGAACGCATGAAAAACGCATGCAAAAACGCATGTCAAAATGCATGTGCGTTTGCAAAAATGCAAAACGCATGCGTTTTTGCAAGCGCAGCTCAAAACGTGGCAAACAACGTTTTGGGCTGCGTTTGCAAAAACGCATGCGTTATGCGTTTTTGCAAACGCACATGCATTTTGACATGCGTTTTCATGCGTTTTTTGCGGTAAAAACGCGGAAAAAACGCAAATGAAGCAAAACGCAGCAAACGCAGAGATGTGAAAGGGGCCTTAGTGCTCACCTAAAAAGGCTGTGTTTCGTCTCTAAAAAGTGATTCTCAAATCCTTCAGTTTCTACTAAAAAAAGGAATTTTTTGAATCAAAGCATTTATTTTCCAAATCTTAAGGCCACGTCACACGCATCAATCTTATGAGCGATATTGTTAGCGATCACGTGCACGCGCGATCGCTAACAATATCGCTCACATCGCTGGTGAGCTGTCACACAGGCAGACTCACCAGCGATGTGGACCAGCGAGATCGCTGGTAACTATGGTAAACGTCGGGTTACTAGGCGCCGCGCGGCGCTTAGTAACCCGACGTTTACCATAGATACCATCTCCCAGCATAGGCTCTGCCGCTGGGAGATCGTTCATCTTGGTGTCACACACCACGATGCTGCAGATTGATCAAGCGTTTATCGCTTGATTTGAGCTCCGGCTCACCAATCTGCAATCAATCAATCAAGCGATTTTACATTGTAAAATCGCTTGATTACACGCAGCGATGCACAGACGATATCGCTTAAGCGATCAAAAAAGCAGATCGCTTAAGTGATATCACTCATAAGATTGATGCGTGTGACGTGGCCTTTAGTGTTTCCTCTAAAAAGGTTGTTGTTTGACCTCAAAGCAGTGATTACCAAATCTTTCAGATTGTACTGAAAAGGCATTTTTTGCCTCAAAGCAGTGATTGCAAAATCCTTCAGTTTATCGTAAAAAGGCTGCATTTGGCCATAAAGAAGTGCTTTTTAAATCTATGTGCATAAAACATAAGTGAAAAATCCTGCGGCCATGGTGGAAAGGGGGAGATGGCAGTTGGAAAGGGGAAAAGGTTTGGTGCTCAAGATATATGTGCTAAAGCTAATGCTACTGAAAGCTGTACTAACCAAACATTGGATCATCTTATCCCAAGGCAAGTTACAACTTTTGCTACTGGTCAGCCTACTCCAGAATCTTTATTTGCCAACAGCAGAGTGATTCAAGTTGTGAATGAGGCCCAGAACGAGCTTTTTCTACAGTTCATGGCAAAAATTGAGTAGAACCAAAAATCACGATAATTTGACTACTGAATAATTACTTCATCCATGAATCGTCACATGGCCCAGTACTATTCGTTACTCTTGGAAAATTACTGCACTTAAACTGTTCCTAGTGGGCCTAATGGACTCTTATGACTAGGAGGCACTTTAGCCTTGAAACATGTAAACCAGTGCCCGGGATAGCTTGTATCTAATTGGACAATACTATAGCCTCGATTTTCCATGTTTTTTATGCTATGTAAATCAGTAAGGAAATCTTTTTGGAACTAAGAACTTTTGGTGCCGGACCTTAAAGTTTTTTCTCTCTCAACATGGCAGCCAGCCCTTGGTCTCAAAGTTGTGTCACAAAAAATATTTTTTTCTCCTATAAATTCCAAAGCAAAGAGCTTGAACTTCACCAACTGCAAACTGTTGGCCACGGAAATGTTGCCTTTCAGCCTGGTGAATACAGTCAGATTCCAAAACCTGATGACCATCACAGCCCCAGGATCAGTTGTCCAGTCACCATTACGTCTCGAAGAAAGTGGTGCCTGTGCTACACCAGCATGCTACCAACAACATCATTCATTCCCTGAGAAACTCTGTGTGTGACATGGTCATCACCACTGACACCTGACCGAGCAAACATTTCCAGGGGCGTTACATCTCCCTCACTGGTCACTGGGTAGCTGTTGGCTGTGGGGCCAGGCGTGGCAGGGGCTACTCTCAAAGTCTTCAAATCCACAAGACTTTTGGGACAAACTTCTCCTGGTACCTCTTAATTCACTGCTTCTGCCTCATTCCTAGAGCTTCCAGCTGCACCCTCAACGTCTCCCTTAATGTTGCAACAGCTCAGACAGACACCACCCCACCTCTATACTGCACTGCCAGGGCTCTGCCCATCAGGACGTTTTTAAATTAAAATGTCTTTGAGAGGTGAGTCACACAGCTGAAGACTTGTGCACACCTATGCAGGCCGAGTTTCAGCAATAGCTGTCTCCGCTAAACCTAGAGCCAAGGAAGTGCAAAGTGCCAATAACTGTGCAAACCTGGTGGCAGCCCCATCCTGGGGCAAACTTTCACATGTACCTTGCTTGGCTCACGTCTTCAACCTGATTGCCAACAATTTCTCCACCAATATCCCTGCCTTAATGAGCTGCTACAAAAGGCACAGTTGCTGCGCGCTCACTTTCGCCGTTCTCAACCCACGTCTCATTGACTAGCGTTACTACAGAGATTTGTAGACAACCAGTTTTATATGCGATGTGCCAACATGGTGGTATTCCAGTCTGCACATGATGCAGTGACTTTGGCAGCAGTGACAAGCATAGGCGCTGTACAGAATGATGCCTACAATGACTCAAAGCCAGCTGAATGTGGTGCAAATGATGATTGCAGAGTGGGCACAGATCAATGACCTCTGTACCCTTCTTCACAGTGTTGAAATGGCTATAAAGACGGTTGGCACTGATGACGCCATTATAAGCATCACTAAGCCCCTCATCTAAATGCTGGAGCAAACTTTGTAAAGTCTGTGGGATTCAGATTCTAATATTTTTAACTTTACCTGAGAATTCACCCGTATCATATGGCACAAAACGTCTTCAAGTTCTGCCCTCATTTAGAAGCAGTGTATAATAAAATATACTAAGATATTTTAATAAAAGATATCTAGCTATAACCCTTCTTGGGCCTTCCTCGGTAACCAAAACATTAAGTTACTATTTTTCCCATTTTGGGTTCTTTTTGTTTTTTGGTTATGTGGCTGTGAGGACCACATCGAACATCTTCCAAATTTCAGTTTCTTGGACGGGTTTGTGTAAGGAGCAGGAGCTTGATTTTAATTAAAGAACCAGAAAAAGTAATAGATGATGTAATAGATAATGTATTTGATATTTACAGACTTTTAAAACATTTAGATACATTTCTACATGGTATTGATTTGTCCTGAGGAAGGGGCTAGGTAGCTCTGAAACGCGTTGACTAATAAATCAATATTATGGTCTCCCTTTGATGTCTGGTTGAATACGGCAGTGCGGTGTGTAACCCTTCATCCTCCCTACTCTATATGCACTACGCTGGCGACTGTAGCAGCCAGGATATGCTTTTATAGTGGCTGTGACTCTCACAACCATGCAAGTTGAAGCCTCTGATACCTATTGAGGTCACATTTTATCGCTCACACCCTTCTCATTTACTACTTTAATTTTCTGAGATAATGACTTTTGGGTTTTCATAATAATCATCAACATTAACAGAAATAAAAACATGAAATAGATCCCTCTGTGTGTAATGACTCTATATAATATATGTGTGTCACTTTATGTATTGAATTACTGAAATAAATTAACTTTTGATGATATTCTAATTCATTGAGATGCTCCTGTACTGGCATATAGACCCACATTGATATGTGCAATTTTTGAAGACAACGATATAATGTTATTACGGAACATGAACAGTGCTAAGTCAATATAGTAAAATATTACATTTTTAAATAATCTTTTTGACCATATGAATTAGTTATGAAAATATTCATTGGATATGTATGGTGTTATCTTTGTTTTTTCTCATTATATTTTCTCTTGAATTCATCTCAGGTCTGAATATTATGAAAAAACACTTTGGAAGAAACATACAAATGACCAAAGCCCAACTGGAGGCCAAGATAGCAAAGATCTCCATGGCCACTGTGTATTTCCCTCGAGCACTGAGGGAGGCCGGGATATAAGATATCCAGACACTTAGGAAGGCCAACATGCTAAAGGTAATAAACTGAGCTTCATTGAAGCTGTCGGGAAGTCTTCGAGCCACGAAGGCCACAATAAAACTGATGGTGGCCAGGAGAAAGAGATAACCCAACATGGTCCAGAAGGCAATGGTTGATCCCTCATTGCAATCAATAATGATGATTTCAGGTCTAATATCAGTGTTATATTGGGCAAATGGAGGAGCAGTAGACAACCATGTGATGCACAGGATGAACTGTAACAGACAACAAATGAAAATGATAGAGTAGGAAACTTTCGATGTTGTCCACTTTCTCAGGCTACTTCCCGATCTTGTAGCCATAAAAGCAAAAACAACCATTATTGTCTTGGCCAATATACATGCAACACAGAGCGTGAAGACTAAGCCGAAAGACACCTGACGTTGGAGACATTTACCAGGATCAGGGTAACCAATAAAACCCAAGGAACAGAAGAAACAAAGAGAAAGGGAAACCAACAGAAGACAACTTAGGGAGTAATTGCTGGCTTTTACAAGAGGTGTGTTTTTATGGTAAAAGAAAAATCCTAAGATAAGAGGTGGGATCATCAAGGACATTATGGCAGTAGTAGCTAATGCGGCTCCCAGCGCATCTTCATAGGAAAGGAATTCCATGGGTTTGGGGAGACACTTGGATTTTTCTGGATTCGGCCATTGGTCCCATGGACATCTGAAGCAGATTAATGAATCTATATGTTGAAAAGAATAAATGAAATCATGTTTGTATGAAAAAAAAAACATTTACAAGAACAAAAAAAATGGTTGAAATATCTAAAATGAGATGAACATTTGGGCCACAGGGTATAAGCATGAAAGCAATTTTGTTCTGAACCCACATAAGCTTCTAGGATATGGAGGGGAAAATGACTAGGCTCCAAAATGTAGGCAATCAAAATGTATCACTCAAAGGTCGATTGTTACATCTTTAGTAAGACTCATTTCAGAACGAGTAGACAAACTTTTTGAAGAGGTTGCTCACATAGAATATCTTTGAAGTGACTGTTTTTCCTTGAAGGAATGGGACCAGCCAATCTCCAAAGTGTTTTGAAGCTCATCTTCCCCTTTTTTTAGGACCTTCAAACAAGAGGCCTCTCAACTCAAGATTCAGGTTGAAGCTGGGGTGTACACCTTCAATAAGGGTAAAATGGTACTTATTAGATTTTTTCCTGCAGAGTAGCTTTTAAAACTGCTTTTAAGATAACTAGTGAACTGAAACCTTGGCATGATTGTGTTGGATCTTCAGTAGAAAGTAGCTTCTCTTCTAGGATCTCTACTAATCAGCTAATTGAGGACTTTTAACAAGACAGAGTTAAAATGACCTTTCACTATTTTTGACCTTATTAACTATTCATTCCTTCACAACGTAGATGCGAAAGTAAATTAAACAGTTTTTTAATGGCGCCAAAATTGGTGGCTCTTTTTGTGTTACATTACGTAATCTTCGATCTTTCCAAGACCTCCTTTTATTACTTCATACTTGTACATTCCTCATCAAATCACCTGAAAGACTTAGCCCAAGCATTTCCCATCCTCTGAAACTCTTCACCCCAACAATTTTGACTATCCCTACACTCAGAACTTTCAAGTGGAACCTGAAAAGCCATCTGTTCAGAACAGCTTACACCGGAATTGACTGTCCAACACCAAACCTGGTGGCTCATCACTATATGACCTGGCGCTCCATCACCACCGGACCTGGCACTCAACCACCACCGACTCGGTGCTCCTCCACTATCAGAACTGGCACTGCACCACTATATGAGTTGACCCAACCTACTGTCTTCCTTCCCATTGCCATGTGGCATGTAAGCCTGCAAGGGCAGCGTTGTGTTTCCCTCTGTACCAGACTGTCACTGTTAGATTATTACCTTTATTGTTTTTTTATTAACTTGTTTTGTATGTAACCTTTTCTCATGCATAGCACCGTGGAATCAATGGTGCTCTTTAAATTATTATTAATAATAATAATAATAATAATAATAATAACATCCTGCTATGACACTCACAGAGCTGATAGAAAAGAAACACCCACTTGAATGATTAGATGCCAGTAGTTTCAGTACCCTGAATCTCCACAACGAAGGGGAGAAGATAAAAAAAGGAAGAAAAAAGTTTCTTTCTTCTTCTATGTGCAGACATAAACAGTTTATAAGGTCAACAGTTGTGAAAGGTCCAATTTCAACATAAAGTCACATGTGAATGTGTTTGGTATTGTAGTCCAACCTTTCATGGTGGGGTTACACGTAGCGATATCGGGGCGATATCGCTATACAACGGCGCGGGAGCACGCATTTTTAGTGCGCTTTTCCCGATATCGCATTGGCGGTTTACATGTTGTGATATCGGGAAACAACATCCCTCCAATGTGTACGCCCACCAACCCAGTAACGACCATTTAACATGGGAGTTAATGGGTAGCGTTGGCGTACACATCGGAGTTGGATGTTTACACGCAGCGATCCGGCTCCAACAGGCATCCAATATCGGGCGGTTGAATAGCACGCTCATTCGACCCCCGATATCGGATTACCATCGTTCCTGCATGGTATTGTACCTTCAAACAGTACGATGCAGGAACGATATCGGGTCCAACTCACGAACCACGTGACTTTTTGTCGGACTTGGATCGGAGTTGGACGCCGATATCGCGGCGTGTAAACCCACCATCACAGTCTAGTTTATTGCATGAGATTAGCAGTGGTACCATATTCAATGACATCAGATACACCAAAGTGGAAGAGCCTTTAACCATCTAAATTGTTAATGACTAGGATAACTTATGGTAATGTAAGGAGGTGGCCTTGGTTTCTGCTGTGTTTCTCCCTAAAGATACCAATCGAAAAATAGTGATGTCATGTTAATACTGTCCTGCATCTTGGTAAGTAATGCAATACATAAAATGTGATGTAATGTCATATTTCATTATGTTTTCACATATACTGTATAGTACCTGTATATATGGTTTGCCAGAATGTAGGGCAAGCGATAGATAGTTACATGTTGGGAGGGGTCAGCATCTAGCAAGAGTGATGGTTTCCTGTGGTGCATCATATATATAGATTTTAGTGACAAGGCCCTAAGCCTAAAAGGTAATGGTTTAGGATGGACTGGTGCATGAATGGAGTCCATTTTCTCAGGCAGAGTCTCCCAAGCATCTGCAACCACAAGGTTCTATGCTGATACTACTGGTGATGCACCCCAGGGCCGTGGGGTACTCAGAACCGGGTTGTTTGGCAGTTCTAGTGACTTACAGGGGTCGAGACCCGGCTTCCGTGACACTGGGTTCAGTTGTAAAAGGAAGTTCTTGGCTTATGTAGAAAAAGGGGTGATTTATAAGGGAGTTATTTGTGATGCCACCTGTGGTTTTTGGCTAAGGATAGCCACCGCTGCTGCAGAACCTCTGGGGATGATGGACGGGCAGCTAGTATGGAGCTGCTCCCCACGGGCAGAGCAGATCCCCAGAACAGTGGATGTTGAAGGAAGTAGGGTGCAGGATGGAGAGCGCGCATTAACAGACAGACTCACAATTTGTTGGTTCCTCAAGTCTTTTACTGGTGATACCGGCACAGGGACAGATGATATCGATGGAATCTGGCAACATGGGAGCAACTCGGGGATCTCCTCACCAGCAAGTTCGGAGGCCTCCCTGCTGTGCTTTCTCCTGTGGGTCCCTACTGCTGCTTGAAGCAGAGCTGTGGTATTTCTCTCCCTTTCTCCTACACGTGCCAGTATGACAGGCAGCTTGAGTCCTTTATTAACCCCAGTTCATGGGCAGCTAGTCCTGGACTCTTTACGCTGCTTTGCCCCCGGGCACTTGGTATGGATGGGGAACTTGGAATTCCCCATCCTCCTGTATTGACTGCCGGGACTTTAGGCCCTGCACAGTCTCGGACTCTGGTGTCCGTTGTCTGGCGCTTACTCCTCTGGAGTGAGCTTGACACCACTCTGCTCCCCAGGCTCTCCTCTCCTTCCTCAGACCCTTGCCTGTGGGTCACTCAAGCTACATCTGGCTCTCCTGGAACGAGTTTAGCACTGCTCCAGTCCACAGGATGTCTTCCTCAGTCCTCCCAGGAAGTGAACTGATTAACTCTGCCCCAGACCAGAATTTAGTTTAGGTCTCCCTCTTCATGACTGGAGGCAGAAAGGTGTTGTGTGCTTTTAGTTTTGCCTGGTGTGGATACCTTCTGTTGCTCTCAGGTATGACATTGCCCCCCAGGGGAGATAATGACATAGTGGTATCCGGACTCTGGAGTGCCACACTGGCATACCCCTTACTCTCTCCTCTGTGAGCAAAAGAAATGTAGATATGGAAACTTCTCAGAGATTAGGGCTCTACTCTTGCCGTAATGATCAAAACCCCCATATCTGAATTTGGTTGGTAAAATAGTCTCTCATGTGGAGTACACACTCATGTGGTGTTTAACTTGCTCGCCATACTCAGCATCACTAATAGGCCATTTTTCAGACATGGTGCATATAGTCTTGCAGTGTTAAGTGGCCCGCTGCACCTGGCTCCACTAATAGGCTCCTGTTCAGACACTATGTGTATATCTCACTTATCTATATGATATTTTCCCAATGCCGCTTCATGAGAGTGCATAATTTAAGCAGCTGCTCCCATCTAGTAAAAGGTTGTGATTCACCAGCACTGCCCCTGCTCCTACTTGGGAAAGTTCATGCACCCAGCTTGTGCATTGTAGGATTAAATTAGCCATTGGTGTTTCAATTATACAAGTTTTTTTGGAAATAAAGATAAGGTAACTTTTTTTCTTGCTTTAGCAATTGCAAGTGCATTCAGGGACCTGCAATAATGAGGACCCTTGACTAGGGATGAGTGAGTATATTCGCTACTCACAGAATAGTACGGTATTCGGGATACTCGTTACTCGGTGCATTTACTCATTTAGAGTAGCAAGTACAATGCAAGTCAATGGGAAATGCAAGTACAATTCTGCTGGACACTACAAAGCAGTCTTGGGGTCTGAGAAAAATGCTGATATGGATGCATGATTGTTTAAAAGCCGGGTGATAAAAAGCTGGCCACCCGGCTATTAAACAATCAGCTGATGTGAGATGTGAATCTGGTGTATTCACTATATGGAGGTTTGCTGTGTGATATGGACTTAGAGCAGCATCTGTACCCATATAATCCTGTATTCCACCCCATAAACTGAGCAGTGAGTGTCCGGGAATCTAGAGCCTCCTGTGTGGGAGGAAAGCAGCCGCCGATCACTATACACGAGCAGCCGTCCGGCTTTTTACTACCCGGCTTTTAAACAATTAGCTGATCATTTAAAAAAGACGTCCAGCTTTTTAGCGCCTGGCTGCTCGTGTTTAGTGATCGGAGGCTCTAGATTCCCGGGCACTCACCCCTCATTTTATGGGTTGGAATACAGGATTATATTAGGATTAGGGAATCTGAAGCCTCCTGTGCATGAGGGAAGCGGCCACCGGTCACTAAACAAGAGCAGAAACCCGTCCCTATTTTTAATGCCCGGCTTTTTTAAATGATTAGCTGATGCATCAGTGATGGGGGCTATGTACCAGTGATGGGGACATATACCAGTGATGAATTATATACCAGGATGGCGGTCTGTTGCATTTTCCACTCTAGGCATATACTCGAGTCAATAGGTTTCCCCAGTTTTTGGGGTAAAATTAGGGGCCTCGGCTTATACTCAGGTCGGCTAATACTCGAGTATATACGGTAATTAAAAATATCCAGAAAAAAGACAAAAATGGCAGCACTCACCGGTAATTAAGGCTGCATGCAAATGGTGACCTGTGGTGACAATAGGAGAGTGTAGACTGCTTGAGATAGTATGATCTTAACATATGGACTGAGACACAGAAAGTTATACAATGTTGAGACCACACTTCCAACCAACCTTCAAACAAAGTAGCCCCAGGCAGATTTTAGGGGTGAAGCCCTAGACCTAAAAGGTAATGGTTCAGGATGGAGACCATTTTCTCAGACACCTGTCTCCCAAGTGTCTGCAAGCACAGGGTTCTTTGCTGATACTATTGGCACACCCCTTACTCCCTCCTCTATGAGCAAAAGAAATATAGATATTGAAACTTCTCAGGGAATAAGGCTCTACTCTTGCCATACTGATCCATAACCCGTATCCACTCCTATATGAGGAAAATAGTCAGGAAGCCACGGAAAGGGAAAGGGACTGTCACGAATTGGACTGTTAAACTGAGCTGGGTTGTGCTGGAACGCAAAGTAAGGCTAGGGTCACACTTGGCTGCGTTTTTTAAGGCTGTTTTTGGCAGCCTGCTTTTTTGGGCTGCGTTTTTGCTGTAAGGTCTGGAGCAGCCTTAAAAAACGCAAGCAAAAACGCATGCGAAAACTCATAGTACCGTGTAGTGCTATGCGTTTTCGCATGCAGTTCCCATAGGACTCCATGTTACAAAAATGCATACGTTTTTGAAAAAGCATCAAAAAATGCATCATTATGCATTTTTTGGTGCTGAGCCAAAAACGCATCCAAAAAACGCATGGGGCATGCGTTTTTTGTATTGGGGCCTATGGATGCGTTTTTGCATGCGTTTTTCACAAAATACAAGAGTGAAAAACGCATGGAGAAATGCATCCACGACGCCAGTGTGACCCTAGCCTAAGATAAGAAACAAATCGGAGGGAGCAGGACCTCTGAGAATGCTTTGTAAACCTGGAACTAGCTAGAAGTTTTGTGCTCCCTGTATCTTGCACTAAATTGTTAGGACGAGTTCACATTTGTGTTTGTGAATGCAGCGTTCCGAACGCAGCCAAACACATGCGCACTGCGTTCCTATGTTTAATATGGGAACACATGGTACCTGCATTTGGCTGCGTTCGGTTACGGTTGCGTTCAGATGCGCATAATTTGTGCACTCTCCTCCACCCCCGAATGCAGCCTGTTGCATTTTTTGTGTGTTCACGGGTGCTTGTTTTATCAGAAAGCGACCGCAAGCGCACAAAAAAAGCATGGATCTCAATGGATCCACAGTGTCCTCTGCATGACAGCGCAGGAGAACGCTGTGAATCACATTGAAATATCTCCCGGTGTCCACCGCTGATCTCCGCCTCCCTGCCGTCGACGAGATCGCTGATTGGCTGGCCAGTCACCATACCTATGTGAACGTATGCGAAGATTCTCCACTGCGGTCACATGAGTATGGCAGCATTTGCAATGTGTTTGCATTTGCATGCCCTCCGCATGCATACGCAAACGCAAAGGTGAACCCAGCCTTATTTAAGGACTGTTGAATAAACTGTTGTTGGTTAAAGTGGTCTCATTATCGTTCTGAGTTGTCATCTGGTCCTGGCCATCCAAAGCTAATGGCACCAAGTAGAGATGAGCCACCACCCTAGTGTTCGTGTATGATTCGATTCGTCGAATTGGCGGGGTGTTCGACGAATGTTCGTCTAATGTTCGTGGAACACCCTGGAACACTAAATAAACAGCTATGAGGGCCTGTTTCCCTTCCGCTTCTCTTTGTGTAATTAACAGCACCTGTGGCACCTAACAGGTGTTGGCAATAACTAAATCACACTTGCAGCCAATTGACATGGATTAAAGTTGACTCAACCTCTGTCTTGTGTCTCTGTGTGTACCACATTGAGCATGGAGAAAAGAAAGAAGACCAAAGAACTGTCTGAGGACTTGAGAAACCAAATTGTGAGGAAGCATGAGCAATCTCAAGGCTACAAGTCCATCTCCAATGACTTGAATGTTCCTGTGTCTACCGTGCGCAGTGTCATCAAGAAGTTTAAAGCCCATAGCACTGTGGCTAACCTCCCTAGATGTGGACGGAAAAGAAAAATTCACGAGAGATTTCAACCCAAGATTGTGCGGATGGTGGATAAAGAACCTCGAATAACATCCAAACAGGTTCAAGCTGCCCTGCAGTCCAAGGGTACAACAGTGTCTACCCGTAGACCCCACGTCTTACCCCGAGACATAAAAAAGCCAGACCGGAGTTTGCCAAAACTTACCTGAGAAAGCCTAAAACATTTTGGAAGAATGTTCTCTGGTCAGATGAGACAAAAGTAGAGCTTTTTGGGCAAAGGCATTAACATAGAGTTTACGGGAGAAAAATAGAGGCATTCAAAGAAAAGAACACGGTCCCTACAGTCAAGCATGGTGGAGGTTCCCTGATGTTTTGGGGTTGCTTTGCTGCCTCTGGCACTGGACTGCTTGACCGTGTGCATGGCATTATGAAGTCTGAAGACTACCAACAAATTTTGTAGCATAATGTAGGGCCCAGTGTGAGAAAGCTGGGTCTCCCTCAGAGGTCATGGGTCTTCAAAAAGCACTAGAAAATGGTTTGAGAGAAAGCACTGGAGACTTCTAAGGTGGCCAGCAATGAGTCCAGACCTGACTCCATAGAACCCCTGTGGAGAGATCTAAAAATGGCAGTTTGGAGAAGGCACCATTCAAATATCAGGGACCTGGAGCAGTTTGCCAAAGAAGAATGGTCTAAAATTCCAGCAGAGCATTGTAAGAAACTCATTGATGGCTACCGGAAGCGGTTGATCGCAGTTATTCTGGCTAAAGGTTGTGAAACCTAGTATTAGGCTGAGGGTGCCAATACTTTTGTCTGGCCTATTTTTGGAGTTTTGTGTGAAATTGAAAAAACTGAAAATGTTTTGCTTTTTGCTTCATTCTCTTTCGTGTTTTTTCATTGAAGACAAATTAAATGAAGATAATAATACCAAAGAATTTGTGATTGCAATCATTTTCAGGAAGAAACTGAGTATTAACTGACAGAATTGCAGGGGTGTCAATACTTTTGGCCACAACTGTATCACTGCAGCCCTCCACCAGTCGGGCCTTTATAGCAGAGTAGCCCAACGGAAGCCTCTCCTCAGTGCAAGACTTATGAAAGCCCTAATAGGGTTTACAAAAAAACACATAAATGACTCCCAGACTATGAGAAATAGGATCTTCTGGTCTGATTAGATGAAGATAGAACTTTTTGGTGATAATTCTAAGTGGTGTGCATGGAGAAAAGCAGACACTGCTCATCACCTGCCCAATACAATCCCAACAGTGAAACATGGTAGTGACAGCATCAGCGTATGGGGGTGATTTTCAGCTGCAGGGACAGGATGACTGGTTGCAATTGAAGGAAACATGAATGCAGTCAAGTACAGAGATATCCTGGATGAAAATCCCTTCCAGAGCTCTGGGCATCATACTTGGCCAAAGGTTCACCTTCCAACAAGACAATGACCCTAAGCACAAAGCTAAAATAACAAAGGAGCGGCTTCACAACAACTCTGTGCCCATTCTTGACCGGCCCAGCCAGAGCCCTGACCTAAACCCAATGGTGCAGAGACCTGAAAATGGCTCCACCAACGTTCACCATCCAACCTGATGAAACTGGAGAGGATCTGCAGGGAAGAATGGCCGAGGATCCCAAAACATTCTTCATTCCCAAGAAGACTCATGGCTGTACTAGCTCATAAGGGTGCTTTAACTCAATACTGAGCAAAAGGTGTGAATGCCTTTGACCATGATATTTCAGTTTTTCTTTTTTTAAAGGTTTGCAAACATATCTACATTTCTGTTTTTTTTTTCTGTCAGGATGAGGTGCAGGGTGCACATTAATGAGAAAAAAAAACTTTTTTGAATTTACCAAATGGCTGCAAATGAAGCAAAGAATGAAAAATGAAAAGGGGTCTGAGTACTGGGCAGCCTGTCTGATCTAATGATATGAATGTGACCAATAGGCTGCATACAGACACTCTTCATCACACTTGCATGTGTGACTGACTCCCTATTGAAAACTCATCAGTGTACATATAAAATACCACCAATCACCTCCCCCATGTTGTGTCAGGTTGAGAGTGATTGCTGCATCGGTAATATGCATTTGTGCTGCCTCTATTACTGAGCCTACCATGTCCTGCTAAGTGCAATTGTGGCGCCCCGCAACGAGTGCGTCACAGGAAGGTATTGCATCCCTGACTGAAGATGTAATATCTTCCGTCTCAGTGCTGACATGGTTAAACAGAGAGCTCCATACACCACACAACACACTAGAGGCAGAGGGCCAATCAGGTCCTGGTGGGAGGAGTGTAGGTTGTAGTGTGTGGGGGAGGTGAAGAGAGGTGAAGTGAGAACGTGGCTGGAGAGGAAGGAAGAAGGAGCAGGGCTCTGCACAGTGCCGTGCAGCCCTGAAATCCAGCTTACCGGCTGGCACCACTAAGCGGTGACCAGACCGGAACACGGGTAACTACCAAACGGGTCCAATTATACCTGTGCCCATAACAACCGGATCTCTGGTTCCGAGGCAAGGAAGTCGCTCAACGCAGCTCCTCAAACCAGGGTGAAGAACCGCTTCCTAGGAGGCATCTCACCACAGCCGCAACCTAAGTTGTCTTGCCAGCAGGAACCCACCCCTGGGACACAGGATATTCTGCAGCCTATATACAGTCAGAACCTCCAAATAGAAGTCTCCCTAGTACCCTGACCTGGTACTCTAAGGCAACACCGGCAACCCATCTAGAGAAGTTAGAGAAGGAAGGAACACCGCGGAGGTCTGAGCTAATACCAGTCATTGCTGGGACCACCCGGTCCGTTACCTAAGACTGTATGCCTTGTACCATCTTACTGGTTACAGTAAAAGACCCGTTAAAGAGAACGCTGGTGTCTGTGTTTCCTTCAGAACTGTTAAACTTACACCTTCAGTACTACGAAGCTGCCATATTCCATCAGAGACAGCTCCTGGCCCCGGGGACTCCCGCTCATCCTGTGGGGAGCGTCCCATCTTGCTGCCGTACATCACCCGGAGGCCCAAGCAGCGCCGGTGAAATCACCGGAATTCCCGCAGGTAGTGTCACGAAAAGAAAGAATTAAACCCTTATCCGTTCAGCCAACCCCTTTTGATCTGGACCACCGGGCCCCACAGCCTCGGGCGCGGAACCGTGACGGGAGAAGCAATGCCCGAGATGTGAAAACCCGGCTACGGTGAGTCACAATCGACACCACGTATTTTGGTAAGTTTTTTTATTCTTTCTCTAGAGTAGACACCTCACAGTATGAGGGCTCCCATACTGTGATAGCTATGCAAGTATAGTTAAAATAAAAAGAAAGCATATACTCAATTGACCCAGATCATGCATTGGTGGACCAGTGTGGTGATATCATCATGCCAGTCCAAGCACAGGACATCTAAGCCTTGTTGGGTTGATGTCAGTGCACTGCTCTGCCAGGATTTGTCCAGTGCAGCAGATTAATATTCTGCAGGACTCAGGCCAAGAGTAGTAGAAGAAGTACTGTGGAAGGACCACATCTTTCTCTAAAAGAAAATCTACAGGGTAAGACACAATTAAGTTACAAAGTACCCCAAACATCATATATCACCCTGGAAAACCAGAGGGGACACTAATTGACAACATATGTATTTTTAGGTCATCAAAGATACCGGAAAGTGGAATGAACTCATCCAATACTGGCAAATCCAGTTGAAGACACTCAACATAGCTAGTTCCAGTTTTTTAGAATTGTTATATTTAGTTTTTGTTTTTAATTGTTCTTATAATAAGTGTAATTCCCATTTTAACATAAATATCAAGGAAATAAACATCCAAAAGAACGGTCAAGAGACATTGGTGAGTTGCTTATTCTTTTCATAAGTTTGCCATTGAAAAAAGGGTTTTTTTTGTTAGCGCTGGACCTAACCAAACGTTTTTACAAATATTATTATTTGTAGTATTATGATTATTATGACGTTAAATAGTGATTGAACATTTTGATAAGCAATAGCCATATTATGGGATTTCATCAGTGTGAACACACCTATAAGATCATGGCTGTGAAGGATATAATGGTCATATGCTATTTTTATATGAATTGCTTTCACATAAATGTAGAACAGATGGCCTCGCATGTGGATGACCCTTTGTAATAATAAAGGCTTGCTATCAAATAAAAGAAAAAATAAATAAATAAATAATAATAATAATAATAATAATAATAATAATAAAAAAATCACAATAAATTCCCTTAAAAATAGAAAGCTCTCTTAAATTGATGTTTTAAGGACATTGTAAGCTTTCTGGACTTCCTGACTGCTGCCATATCTGGCACTCTTTCCAAAACTCAGACCCAGCAGGTGTCAAAACTCCTGCAAACTCCAAGAAGTTTAAAAAAAATTCAAGAAAAATCCCAAAAATTCTACAGCTTAACATAAACTTGTAGACCCGATGGCTGAGGACACTCCTAGTAGATTAGGTGTTGTCCCCAGTCAGCGAGTGTTCTGGTAAGCATTCTGGGCCCAAATAAACAGGTAAAGTTTTAGGGCATTTATAAATTCCAAACTTTTTCCCAAACAATTCCGCATTTGCTGACTTTGGGAGAAAGTGTTCGAGGTTCCGATCACCAAACCGAATCAGCAATGTTCTTGCCGGATTTGAAATTGTCAAACATATTCGAGCAAAGTTAACTCATCCCTACTCATCAGAGTTAAGCAGAACTTAATTTATTTATTTCAGAATTTTTTTTTTACATAATTTTGGGGGAATTATCTAATTTTAATTAGACCATGGGAAAAGTATGATAAATATCTTTCTAACACAAAAAAACAACTTAACCAATGGTATTGAGGGAGATGTCTGACCCATAAATCCATGTCCAAACCTTTAATGTCCCTAGCAGCAAAACCAAGTATGTCATCCAGCGGCGGACATATCATTGGTGCAACCTGGGCAGCCGCACAGGGACCCAAGAGGTAAGGGGACCCATTTCTACCTCCAAAGCAGGTGGAATTGTGCGTTTTCCTGATCTATTAGACTAAAAAGGGCCCCATGTATTGTTCTTACACAGTGGCCCTTTTCTGTCTGTGTCCGCCAGTGAAGTCATCCAGTCATGCCAGCCACTTCTGTAGATTACAATTTTTCAAATTTTGCTGTTTTCCTTTTCCTGGAATATTCATTTAGAAGATCCCATATGGACAATTATAAAGATCACTAGCCCACTGAGATCAGCAATTTCCTCTATAAACTTTGCACAGAAGTATTACAATGACTCTCGGAACGTCTATAAATATGATGTTAAAGAGAAACTTGTCTCTGAAAACGTCAACAGATCCGTGTCTTACAGAGAAAAAGAAAGAAGGTCGTCATAGTAAGTATAACGGGGCAATGGAACGTAGATGTACGGTGTATCTAACACGTGACTTGTATGGGATTCATTTATATCGGGCTTCTTATATTTATTTTTATGTAAAGAATTATCAGTCAAACATTCTGGGTTACACTTTAAAATGAAAACCTGTTCAGACCTAAATTGTCTCATCGTTGAGGGTTAAGTTGAACCGGTTTCCTTCATCCTTGAGATATTTAGTTGGACTCCGCTGTGACACATTCTACCGGCATTGATATATTATTACAAACTAATAAGGGAAGGAAAGAGATTTGTTCTGCCAATGGGTGAAACCTATGAACAGGAGTAACAAATCCTCAGCTGTGAGCAGTATTAAGTCTGGACAGGACTTCAGCCTGTGGATGAAAACAAGAATATATACTCACAACCCTCCCCAAACCAAGGTGATGATGTGTGGATGGCTCAAGTCTTTATCCTGCTTTTCTCAATAATTATGAAGATTTTTCTATTCTTTTTTGATTTACGGTACTAATAGTTTGAATATGTATAGTGTTATTACGTTTTTATGGTTTCTGGATCCATGGATGGTCATGGTGTGAAAAAGGACACAATTTTAGCCCCTTCACGACCTTTGGCGTATGGTTGCGGTTGTATTCTGGTCTTTGATGCGAGTTCTCACACTGAGACAAATCTTTCCCTGCGCACATCAGATGATCTGATCAGCTATCACGTACCTCTAACAGATGTGGGTGGATGGGAGACTTGCCCACGGCTGTTAACCAATTGAATATCGCTACTAATATTTGACAGCCGGATTTAAAGGGATCCTGTCACCCCCAAAATGCCTCCTAACCTATTAAAACATGTCCCTGCAGCCTCCCATCAGTAATCCCACACTCCTTTTTGCAAATAAATGCATCCAGTGAAAGTGAAGAAAAACGTTATATCACTTACTCATTAGTGATGATAATGAGTATAGTGGCTATTCTTTAGTCACCCAGGCAGGCCCAAGTCGTCATGGGAGCACGCCTTAATAGGCGTGATCTGCAAGGCATAATGTTATCAGCGCCTCCCAGCGCTCCTCAGCGCTGGCGAGGCTGTAATGGGGCTGTAATGACGCGAATTGTGTCATTTCCGGCAGCGGGTGACGTCAGTACACCCACGCAACATGCGCAGTGCGGGGCTTGAAGCCCGCAGAGCGGCGCGGGTGTACTAACGTCACCCGATACCAGAAATGACGCGACTCGCGTCATTACAGCCCCATTACAGCCTCGCCAGCGCTGAGGAGCGCTGGGAGGCACTGATAACATTATGCCTTGCAGATCACCCCTATTAAGGCATGCTATTATGACGACATAGGCCCGCCTGGGTGACTAAAGAATAGCCACTATACTCATTATCATCACTAATGAGTAAGTGCTATACTTACTGGCGGGAGTGGGTGTCATTACCACTTCCAACAATAAAACTTCCCTTTTTATGGCTGTATTCAGTGCTGGTTTCCTCTGGACTTTCATGTTGCTGAGCTTCTTTACTGTTCACTGTAGAGATGAGCAGAATTTAACATCTTTTTCTTAGATCATGATTTCTGCTGTACAAAGCACTGATGCATATGCTGATGCTGGTACTAGTTCTGATGGTGGTGCTGGTAATGATGCTCATGCAGATGCAGAGTTTGCTTTTAGAAGTTTGTTAGGATACCATTACTATGTTATTAGCATTTTTATAATATGAATTTCATATAGACATTAGTCATTATTAATATACCTACAGCTGTGGCCAAAAGTATTGACACCCCTGCAATTCTGTCAGATAATACTCAGTTTCTTCCTGAAAATGATTGCAATCACAAATTCTTTGGTATTATTATCTTCATTTAATTTGTCTTCCATGGAAAAACACAAAAAAGAATGAAGCAAAAAGCAAAACATTGATCATTTCACACAAAACTCCAAAAATGGGCCAGACAAAAGTATTGGCACCCTCAGCCTAATACTTGGTTGCACAACCTTTAGCCAAAATAACTGCGATCAACCGCTTCCGGTAACCATCAATGAGTTTCTTACAATGCTCTGCTGGAATTTTACACCATTCTTCTTTGGCAAACTGCTCCAGGTCCCTGATATTTGAAGGGTGCCTTCTCCAAACTGCCATTTTTAGATCTCTCCACAGGTGTTCTATGGGATTCAGGTCTGGACTCATTGCGGCCACCATAGAAGTCTCCAGTGCTTTCTCTCAAACCATTTTCTAGAGCTTTTTGAAGTGTGTTTTGGGTCATTGTCGTGCTGGAAGACTCATGACCTCTGAGGGAGACCCAGCTTTCTCACACTGGGTCCTTCATTATGCTGCAAAATTTATTTGTAGTCTTCAGACTTCATAATGCCATGCACACGGTCAAGCAGTCCAGTGCCAGAGGCAGCAAAGAAACCCCAAAACATCAGGGAGCCTCCGCCATGTCTGACTGTAGGGACCGTGCTCTTTTCTTTGAATGACTCTTTTTTTCTCCTGTAAACTCTATGTTGATGCCTTTGCCCATAAAGCTCTACTTTTGTCTCATCTAACCAGAGAACATTCTTCCAAAATGTTTTAGGTTTTCTCAGGTAAGTTTTGGCAAACTCCAGCCTGACTTTTTTATGTCTCGGGGTAAGAAGTGGGGTCTTTCTGGGTCTCCTACAATACAGTTCCTTTTCATTAAGATGCTGACGGATAGTACGGGTTGACACTGTTGTACCCTTGGACTGCAGGACAGCTTGAACTTGGATAGTAGTCGAGGTTCTTTATCCACCATACGCACAATCTTGCATTGAAATCTCTCATCAATCTTTCTTTTCCGTCCACATCTAGGGAGGTTAGCCACAGTGCCATGGGCTTTAAACTTCTTGATGACACTGCGCACGGTAGACACAGGAACATTCAGGTCTTTGGAGATGGACTTGTAGCCTTGAGATTGCTCATGCTTCCTCACAATTTGGTTTCTCAAGTCCTCAGACAGTTCTTTGGTCTTCTTTCTTTTCTCCATGCTCAATGTGGTACATACAAGGACACAGGACAGAGGTTGAGTCAACTTTAATCCATGTCAACTGGCTGCAAGTGTGATTTAGTTATTACCAACACCTGTTAGGTGCCACAGGTAAGTTACAGGTGCTGTTAATTACACAAATTAAAGAAGCATCACATGATTTTTCTAACAGTGCCAATACTTTTGTCCACCCCCTTTTTTATGTTTGGTGTGGAATTAGATCCAATTTGGCTTTAGGACAATTTTTTTTGTGTTTTTTCATTGAAGACAAATTAAATGAAGATAATAACACCAAAGAATTTGTGACTGCAATCATTTTCAGGAAGAAACTGAGTATTATCTGACAGAACTGCAGGGGTGTCAATACTTTGGGCCACAACTGTATATGTACAATACAAGGGCAGCTACAGTGCTGCCAAAAACTATTGGCACCCCTCTCTTTATTTCTTTCATAGCCTGCTTAATATCTACGAAAATTAATGAAAATGTACAAAAATTCTATCCTCAAATTTTTGTAATCAGTGTCCAAACTAATGCAACAACAAAACATTGTTTGTCAACTTACATGATACAATGTCAAAGAAGAAACAGAATAAAGGCCCCTAATTTTTATTTGGCTGCAAACGCTTTGGCATTGAAGCCTCTAGACATTTCTTGTAGCCATCATAAGCTTCATGCACTTTCTACCACTCTTCCTTTGCAGTATGTTCAAGCTCTTGAATGTTTGCAGAGTTCATTTTCTCAATGGCAAATTTCAGCTCACCCAAATGATTCTCAATGGGATTAAGGTTAGGACTCATTGCTGGCCATTTTAAAAAAAGTCATTTTTTTTTATTTTTAGACCATTCTTGTGTACTTTTGGATATGTGCTCTGGGTCATTGTCTTGCTGGAGAACCCATGATCTTTAACTCAAACCAAGTTTTCTTACACTGGGTAGAACATCAACCTCTAAAATTTCTTGATAATTTTCTGATTTCATGATTCCTGTGATAATGTCAAGGCCTCCGGTACCAGATGCAACAAAGCAAACCCACAACATTACGGCTCCTCCACCATAATAAATAATAATAATAAAGCTTTATTTATATAGCGCCAACATATTCCACAGCGCTTTACAATGTAGGGTTAGAGTACAGAAAATATACAGTAAGTAATTACAGTAGAGAACAAATACAGTACTATAATTGGATACAAAACAATAGGCATAGAATCAATGTAACAAAGAAAATACAATAAATAAAGCAAAGAATGACGGTGACCCTGCTCAAAAGAGCTTACAATCTACAACGGGATAGGGGTTGCACAAGGTACAGGGGCTTATTGCACTGGTGGTCCAGGCATCTTGAGGAAATGGGGCATAGAACTAAGCTTACATGGATGGTCATTATACAGTCTGTGTAGACCTTTTTGGTTTGGTGGAGTTTGTAGAAGAGTAATGTCCAGAGGGATAGCCCATTCACTGTCTACAGTACAAAGGACTTCTATTAGGGAATATGATAGGCCGCCTTAAAAAGATGCGTTTTTAGGGATCGTCTGAAGCCATGCAAGTAGTCCTGATTTCTTGGGGTAAAGAATTCCAGAGGATTGGTGCAGCTGTGGCAAAGTCTTGGAGCCGGGAGTGGGAGGATCGGATTAGTGCAGATGTTAGTCGAAGGTCATTTGAGGAACGCAGAGAATAGGTGGGGTGATAGACAGAGATGAGGGAGGAGAGGTAGGGGGGTGCTGCACTGTGAAGAGCTTTGTGGGTGAGAACAAGCAATTTGAATTTGATACTGTAGTGTACGGGCAGCCAGTGCAATGACTGGCACAGAGCAGAGGCATCTGAGTAACGATTGGCCAGATGGGTGATCCTAGCTGCTGTATTTTGGATGGACTGGAGAGGAGAAAGTCTGGTGAGGGGGAGGCCGCTTAATAGAGAATTGCAATAGTCAAGGCGGGAATGGATTAGGGCCACGGTGAGGGTTTTTGTTGTTTCCATGGTGAGAAAGGGGCGGACTCTAGAGATATTCTTCAGGTGTAAGCGGCAGGAGCGGACGAGAGATTGTGTGTGGGAGGAGAAGGAGAGATCGGTGTCAAACATAACACCCAGACAGCGAGCCTGCTGCCTAGGCGTTATCGTGGTGCCGCAAACTGAGAGATAGATGTCCAATTTAGGGAGGTTAGTGGATGGGGGGAGCAGAAGAAGTTCGGTTTTGGAAAGGTTTAGTTTCAAATTGACAGTGGACATTATATTGGAAACTGCAGCTAGACAGTCATTGGTGTTCTTTAATACCACAGGGGTAAGGTCAGGGGCTGAAGTGTATAGTTGTGTGTCATCAGCATAAAGATGGTACTGAAAGCCAAATCTGCTGATGGTGCATCCAATTGGGGCTGTGTAGAGAGAGAAGAGGAGAGGGCCAAGGACTGAACCCTGAGGGACTCCAATAGTGAGGGGAAGAGGGGAAGAAGTGGAGCCAGCAAAACATACACTGAAAGAGTGGTCTGAAAGATAGGAGGAGAGCCAGGAGAGAGCAGTGTCCTTTATGCCAGTGGAGTGCAGCATAGAGAGTAGGAGCTGATGGTCGACAGTGTCAAAAGCTGCAGAGAGATCAAGGAGAATAAGCAAAGAGTGGTCACCATTACATTTTGCTGTCAGAAGGTCATTGGTCACATTGATGAGGGCAGTTTCTGTAGAGGGAAGGGGGCAGAAACCAGACTGTAATGGATCTAGAAGAGAGTGAGCGGAGAGGTAATGGGTGAGGCGGGAATAGACCAGGTGCTCCAAGAGTTTAGAGATGAAGGGGAGATTCGAGACTGGTCTGTAGTTATTTGTGCAGGTTGGATCGAGAGTGGTTTTCTTTAATAATGGAGTAATGATCGGGTGTTTGAAAGAGGAGGGGAAGATACCAGAAGAGAGGGAGAGATTGAAGATTTTGGTTAGATGAGTGGTGACAACTGGAGAGAGGGACTGGAGCAGGTGTGAGGAATGGGGTCAGTAGTGCATGTGGTGGGATGAGAGGAAGAAAGGAGCCTGGAGACTTCTTCTTCTGTGACTGGGTCAAATGTGGAGAGTGAACCGGAGGAGATGTGGGGAAGAATGGGGGTGGCAGCACTTGGAGTCTGAGAGCTGATTTCCTGGCGGATGTTGTCTATTTTCTCCATGAAGTAGGAAGCCAGGTCATCAGCACAGAGGTCAGTGATGGGGGCTTGCACTTTAGGACTGAGGAGAGAGTGAAAGGTGTCAAAGAGTTTTTTTGGATTGTTGGATAGTGAGGAGACCAGGGTGGTCAAGTAGGTCTGTTTGGCAAGGTGAAGGGCAAAGTTGTAAGTTTTGAGCATGAATTTATAGTGGATAAAGTCTTCTAGAGAGCGAGTTTTCCTCCATAGACGTTCAGCACTCCTAGAGCATTGCTGGAGGAATCGAGTTTGTGGTGTGATCCAGGGCTGTTTTGTTCTCTGTTTTGAGGTTCTGAGGGTGAAGGGTGCTTCTTTGTCCAGGGAGTTTCTGAGAGAGTCATTGTAGTGATTTACTGCCTGATCTGGACAGGAGATTGAAGAGATTGGGGACAGAGATGAGATGAGGGAGTCTGTGAGTGCTTGAGGGTTAATGGCCTGTAGATTTCTGGATGTGTGATAGGTAGGATTGGGCTGTGGTGGCCGAGGGTTAGTGAGTGAGAAGGAGAGAATGTTGTGGTCAGAGAGAAGACATGAGTTATCCAAGGGGGAGGATGAGCAGAGCCGGGTAAAGACCAGGTCAAGGGTGTTACCGTGCTTAACTGTTGGTAGAGTGTTCTTTTCCTTATAAGATTCTTGTGCCATTTCTAAACAAACTGTTTCTTTGCATTACCAATGTCTTATTTGGTTTCATCTGTCCACAGACCATTTTCCCAGAAGGATTCTGGTTTGGCAAAGATTAGTCATTCCTTTTTACGTCTTTTCTTCAGCAATAGTTTCTTCCTTGGCCTTTGGTCATAAAGCTCTGATTGGTTTTGTGAACGGCATATGGTACTTGTTGAAACCATGACATACACTGTGAAATTATTAGGACTACTCGCTACTCACGAGTACACAGAAGTACTCGGAGAGTAGCGAGTAGCCCGAATACCGCTACTATTTGGCGAATACCGAATAGTAGCGAGTATACTCGCTCATCCCTAGCTTAAACGCTTTGTAAGTCTTGTGTTTGCTAATAATAGCAGTTATGATGTCCTCATAAAGTTCCTTTGTCTTCACCATTGTAACAAGGGAACAGGGCTTAAAATGTGTTTTTTTTAAAACACTGACATTCATGGGCATGTCACACAAACACTGATAGTTTATCCCTGGTGATTTTCTTGTGTTATTTACCACAAGTGAGTCAAAATATGTTTCCATATGAATTTAATGTAAAGGTGCCAATATCAGTGTCACAGCAGCTTTAGATTTTTCTATTTTTCCCTGCCATAGGTTTTTTATTTTAAATTATTTTTTATCATTTGCTCTTTTGTATTTAACACGAGTCTCTATACAAAAAAGCTGTATCACTTGATTTATTGTTTACAGGAGATATCCCACATTATGTACTTAAACTTCATGGGTGCCAATAACGATGAGAAGGACTGCATGAAATGATTTATCATTTGTCCAAGTTTGTCAAGATACAATTACTATGTTACTCCCATTTTTATCTTATGAATTTTAAATTGACTGTAATCATCAATATACCTACAATATAAGGGCAACTACTGTTTAAGATGTTTTTATCATATGTCCATAATATATATCGTTGTTTTCGATATACATCAAATCTGAGTATTAAAAGGCCATCAAGCTTCATGTAAGGGAAACTTGACAATGCACTAATATGACCAAGCATGTAGATAGTAGTCATCGATGTATCTCTATTCAGAGGCGATATGAACATGTTGTAATGGGAAGGTTGTGAGGACACCTTGACTATATATGACATTTTTACTTTGCTCGAAGGTGGTCTACTGGTTAAGATGAATATGAACCTATTTTATATCATGAGGAGCTTCATCCTTGCCTGCTATCTTCTGCCCTCCATCTACTGCAAGTTTCAGAATTGTAAGCTGCCATCTATGTCAGAGCTTGAAGGAATCACTCGACCGGGAGACATCATGATTGGAGTTGTGCTGCCTATACACTTTGACAAGATTTCTGAAAAATTAACATTTCAAATTAAACCACCCAGGGCCATGTGTACACAGTAGGTGGATATTACTTTTTCTGCATATTATTTTTTATACTGTTACAAGTTTTATGGAACTCTATAGTTTTACTAAGAGTTCAATGCAAAACTAAAAAAGACAAAGATGCCAAACAAAAGTATATAGATATATTATAAACTATATTTTATTCCAAGTTAAATTAAATCAAACATGCAGCTAAAATGCATAGGTATATTATACATAAGAAATAAATATGGGCAAATGAGTTGGGCTTTAAGTCAAGTGAAAAAATCACAGATAAAGAGGCAGCTGGGTATATATAAAGTATAAGGAAAGTAGTGAGTAAATGCTTCAAAATTTAATACAAAAAAAGCTAAATAGAAACCATAATAAAAAAACAACAAATATATGCACAGATATATGAGAAAAAAGATCAATAGTGGGAAGATCAGTACTGAGTGCAAAAAATATTGAACGATGGAAAATTCTAAATGCCTTAAAATTTAGAAGGCATTAAAGGGCTAATTAGTCATGATTACAGAGAAACATACTAGTGCAACTCAATGAGTTAGAATATCATCAAAAGTCAATGTAATTTTACTATGTTTTAATGTCACTGTTTACCACAGTCTCAGGATGTAGCAGAGCGGAATATCGCCATAGGACTTCATGGGGATTACATCATAGGTAGAGGGGTGTTTTGGGGCATTAATAAGTTGTTGAGTGAGAGTATTTGTGTTTGTATTTCAAATAAAGTATTTTTCTGGGTTTGAGTTTATTCATTTTTCTTACAGAATTAGTAATGAGGTGTCTCATAGAAAACTCTTCCTTACTAATCTAAGCCTAATGGCAGCTGTGGTTTTTGACAATTCCCATGTAATGTGGTGCGGTTATAAGAGAGTAATTTGAGAAGTGTTCTTAAATTCTGAGATCCATAAATTAAAATAGGTGATTATGAACTGTTATGATCTCAAAGGCGACCATCTGGGAGTGGACCCTTTCTTGGTAGATATGGTAAAAGAATGTGGTGTAGGCAGTAGGAGATTGTTGCAGACAGGCTGTAGCAAACTAAAGCAGGGTCTAGGATGAGTCCCATGTTAGTAATCGTGCAAGGAACAAAGTACAATGTACAAGGTACAAGACAAGGGACTAGGTCACAGGTACTGGATACAAGAATGGGGACCTGAGAACTAACAACGTCTCTAGAGAAGAACTACGTTGCTCAGGCACCACTCAATGAGGAAGATGTCTTAAGCACACAGCGCTTCTCAGCCAAAGGCTGTGAAGCAGTTTCAGTTAGGATGTACTGGCCCTTTAGTGTGTGGTGCGCGCCACTTAAGCGTGACCCCAGGAGACACAGGCCCTTGGAGTCAGAGGACACAGCCTGGGAGCAGGCGGTTGGTGCGTGACCGCAGGATTGGTGAGTATGCTGTGGATGCACAGCCGAGTGATGGGGAGAAAGCAAGGAACAGCAGGCAGGGTAAGTTTACCTAGTAAGTATAATGCCTGATGGAAGTATACAGATACTCGACATCTGCAGTGACCATGTTCATATTATCACTCAGATGCAGGATTTTAAGTTGAGTTGAGTAAGGCTGCTGTTGTACCCTTGATAGGGCAGTGTGGACACTATTGGCTTTAAACAATAATCAATGACAGGTGAAACAATCTTGCACAAATTCCCATTACCTGTAACTATAAGATGTCCTGGTGGATCCAATGACTTTTTTATGAATTTTGATGGATAAAAAGGTAAAAAGTTGGAAGACATGGGTGTCGATGTCATTTGTTTCCAGATGTTCTTTAAAGGATTATCCCTTGTTGGAATACCTGATCCAGGATTGCCATTAATTAATCCTGGAAAAGAGAGTCTGAAGGTAATTTACAATGGAATTTGCATCTCAAAGAAGTTTTTGAGCTTGTTTTTCTTACATGGTGACTGGCCAAATCACCAGATTGCCACCTTTATCCACTCACTTAAAAACAATGTCTTTCCAGGACTTTCCAATGCCCTTCATTAATAATCATTATACTTGCCAGGTTAATCATAATCAATCATTTTAATTTTTAATTCAACACCGAAATAAGTTTGTTACCCCACTATCTTATTTTTTATGTATGTGTATATATGTATATGTGTATATGTGTATATACAGTGTGAAAAAAAAGTATTTAGTCAGCCATCAATTGTGCAATTTCTCCCACTTATAAAGATGAGATTGGCCTGTGATTGACATCATAGGTGACCTCAACTATGAGGGACAAAATGAGAGAACAAATCCTGAAAATCACATTGTCTCATTTGGAAAGAATTTTTTTTCAAATTTTGGTGGAAAATAAATATTTCGTCAATAACAAAAGTTAATCTCAAATTTTTATTATATATTCTTTTTTGGCAATGACAGAGGTCAAATGTTTTCTGTAAGTCATCAAAAGGTTGGCACACAGTGTTGCTGGTATGTTGGCCCATTCCTCCATGCAGATCTCCTCTACAGCAATGATGTTATCGGGCTGTTGCTGGACAATATGGACTTTCAACTTCCTCCAAAGGTTTTCATTAGAATTGAGATCTGGAGAATGGTTAGGCCACTCCAGGACCATGAAATGCTTCTTACAAAGCCACTCTATTATTGCCCTGGCAGTGTGATTGGGATCATTGCCATGCTAAAAGACCCAGCCACGTTTCATCTTCAATGACCTTGCTGATGGAAGAAGGTTTTCACTCAAAATCTTACTATACATGGCTCCATTCATTCTTTCATGTACACAGAATCATTCTGTCATCCTGGTTCCTTAGCAGAGAAACAGCCCCAAAGCATGATCTTGCCACCCCCATGCTTTACAGTAGGTATGTTGTTCTTTGGATGCAACTCAACATTCTTTCTCCTCCAAATATGACGAGTTGTGTTTCCACCAAACAGTTTTACTTTGGTTTTATCTGGTCATATGAGATACTCCCAATACCCTTCTGGATCATCCAAATGCTCTGCAGCAAACTTTAAATGGGACTGGACATGTAATGTCTTAAGCAGGGGAACACGTCTGGCACTACAGGATCTGAGTTTCTGGCAGCGATGTTACTGATGGTAGCCTGTGTTATGTTGGTCCCAGCTCCCTGGAGGTCATTCACTATGTCCCACCATGTGGTTCTGAGGTTTTTGCTCACAGTTCTTCAGATCATTTTGAGCCCACGGTGTGAGATCTTGCATAGAGCCCCAGATGGAGGGAGATTACCAGTGGTCTTGTGTGTCTTCATTTTCTAATTATTGCTCCTACAATTTATTTCTTCACACCAAGCTGCTTGCCTATAGCAGATTCAGTCTTCCCAGCCTGGTGCAGGGCTACAATTTTGTTTCTGGTGTCCTTTGACAAATCTTTGGTCTTCACCATAGTGGAGTTTGGAGTGTGACTGAGGTTGTGAACAGGTGTCTTTTATACTGATAACAAGTTCAAACCGGTGCCAGTACTACAGGTAATGAGTGGAGGACAGAGGAGCCTCCAGTACTACAGGTAATGATGGAGGACAGAGGAGCCTCCAGTACTACAGGTAATGAGTGGAGGACAGAGGAGCCTCCAGTACTACAGGTAATGAGTGGAGGACAGAGGAGCCTCCATTACTACAGGTAATGAGTGGAGGACAGAGGAGCCTCTTAAAGAAGAAGTTACAGGTCTGTGAGAGCCAGAAATCTCGCTTGTTTGTAGATGACCAAATACTTATTTTCAACCAAAATTAGAAAAAAAATTTCTTTCCAAATCAGACAATGTGATTTTCAGGATCTGTTTTCTCATTTTGTCTCTCATAGTTGAGGTCACCTATGATGTCAATTACAGGCCGACCTCATCTTTGTGAGTGGGAGAACTTGCACAAGTGGTGGCTGACTACATATTTTTTTCCACACTGTATATATCATATCTCTACGCATTCTTAACTCTTTAAACATTTAAAATGTTAATGTTTAAATGTCTTCATATTTTTTTTTTTAATGCCTCGGTTCTTAGTTTATTCTTGTTCTCTTTTGAAGGTTTAGCGTGGATTATTATCAACACCTCCAGACTCTTATTTTCACAGTAGATGAAATAAATAAAAACTCTAAGATTCACCCCAATATGTCTCTAGGGTTCCAGGTATTTGACACCTGTAATATCCCTCATTATGAATTACAGGCGGCTCTCCAGTTTCTTTCTGAATCCAGCACGGCTGTGCCAAATTATCACTGTAATTCCAATTCCTCTATCGCATTAATAATTGGATCTATTATGTCATCAAATTCGATTATATTGGCTAATCTCCTGGGAGTCTACAAATATCCACAGGTAAGAAAAATCCTTGATTTTATTTTCTTATTAATTTTTCAAAGGAAATCTGTCGGTATAATGAACCCACCTAAGACATCTATATGGTCATGTAGGTCAAAGGAAGTTGTGTCCTGATATCATATTCCATACAAAATTACAATTTTCTTAATATGAAACTCAGAAAACAGAGTGCAATTTAATTTTTGGAAACCAAATTTGGATACAATGTTGCATTTATAGTGCCCCTGAGGAACCAAATAAATACAGAAACTCCCCAAAGTGACCCCATTATTGAAATTTCACTTCTTAAAGAAACTTTCCTCTACCAATGTGGCCCCTTACATTTATCCTTATTAATGCTAACTAACACTTTCCCAATATTCTTCTCCTGCCTCCCCTGCTCTTTTAAGCTTATCTCACTGTGGCATTTATATATAGTACCTTTACTGATTTTCTAGGTTTGATCCTTCTGGTCTTCGGACCTGGATCGGATCAACTGGGCAAAGTACGTGACTGGTGGGGTTGTGGATGCCTTTCTGTAAGTGACCTCAGTCTGGGCACGCATGCTTAGATTAGATTTTACTCTCCTATCAGATGGTTTGCAGCTCAGTGATTTCATCTGAAAAGCGCTGAGATGTGCCGATCATTACATGGTATCTCAAAGGCCCTGTCATATACCATTTAACAGTGATCAGCACATCACAGCACTTTTCAAATAAAAACACCACACTGTAAACCAGGCAGAGAGGTGAGTAAATTCTGATCTGAGAATGTGTGCCCCGAGTGATGTCACTTACAGAGAGGCAGCCCCATCCCCACCAGTAATATACCCTGCTTAGTTGATCCGGTTGAGATCCCCAGACAGGAAGGATCAAAGCTGGAACATTAGTAAAGGTATATACATGACTCAGTGAGATCAGCTTACAGGAGAAGGGCAGGTAGCAGAAGAATAGTGGGAAAGTGTTAGTTAGCATTAGTAAGGACGAAAGAAAGAGGGTCACATTACTAGTGAAAAACCTCTTTAAGAAATTCATCTAAGGGTGCGCTCACATTTGCTTTTCTTTCTCACTGTCGATATTAACGAGAAAAGTATAAGCGTGTCATGCAGGTGTCATGCGGGTGTCATGCATTTTGACACCCGTATGATGTGCGGATGATATGCCAGTGTGTGGTTTCCCCACACCTAGCATGGTGTGTACATATCATAGGTTTGACATGCGTATGACATGCTTTTTTAACATGGTCAATCTCATGCTGTGAAAAGTTAGAATATATAGAGATAGATAGAAAATCAGATAAATAAATAGACGACAGATAGATAGGACACATGCTAGAAGAGCTAGATCGGGCTACCAGACTCCCGCTTCTGCTTCCAGAGCTGCCCATTAAGCTTCAAGTATATTCACTGCATTGAATGGCAAACAGCCAATCACAGACACTCACACTCTGTGGGAGCCTCTATGATTGGTCAGACTGCATTTTCACAATCTGGACAGATCACCTCAGTTAACTTCCTGCTTACCGCACCACTGTTCCTGAATGAGCCGGCTCCTGAATGAGCTGGTTCTAGTGATGAGTGAGCATTAAAATGCTCAGGTGCTCGATGCTCTGGACGAGCATTTCGAGATGCTCGGGTGCTCGACCCGAGCACCGAGCCCAATGCAAGTCAATGAGTGATAGGCTCCATGCACAGACATCCTGCTATAAAAAACAAGTGTTTCTGGGAAAGGGCGGAAGGGTGGGCTCTTTCAAATCATCACAGCATACAACACCTCGCAGTGCCCCCCAGAGGGACATTAACAATCAATCTGCTTTCTGTGAGGTGCCAGCTCACTGTATGCACTGAAGGGAGCTGTATATGTCTGTCACATTGATAATGATTAGTGATGAGTCTGAGCATCTCGGTGGTACTCAGTGCTCACCGAGCGTTCTGAGTACTTAGATGCTTGGGAGAGTAACGAGTAGCACTGAGCATGCTCGCTTATCACTAGCTGATTCCTGTATGAGCCATGGGAATAGCAGCGCGGTAATCAGGGAGTTAACTGAGGTGACCCGAGGACATCGTTGCTATAGTGATGGCTCATTCGGGTACTATAGCAATGGTGACCACATTGATGTCACATCTTACCATTTTGCAGGTCTCTGTTCACTCATTCAATGATTAGAGGCTACAGGGAGCGGACGGATGTGTTCTTCCTCCTCGCAATCTCTAATATAACAGATCTGAGTGAGTGCAGGAAGACAAAAGACGATGATCATGGATGGTATGAGGGTATGAGGGTGGGAAGGGAGTAATAAAGATGGCGTCTATAAGTGTATGTGTGTATTTATTTCTCATAAATTAATTTGCCTCTGTGCGGTGTCTTTCTGCTTTCATTGGGCAAGATTTAAAAATACTAGGAAGCCCCATATTTTTTTATTATTTATTTATTGAACACTGTTTGATGGCAGGTTGGTTGCCATACACTAATGTGTTTGGCAACAAAACACAATAACCGTCAAGATTTGGGGAAATACAGTCTGACTGCAACAGCCAATCACAAAGGCTCCCACAGTGTTAGCATCTTTGATTGGCTGTTTGCCAAAGAGTGCAGTGAATATGCAAGAGGCTTAAAGGGATCCTGTCACCTCCAGAACACCTCCTAAGCTATCAAAACATGTCCCTGCAGCATCCATTCACTAATCTCACACTCCTTTTGTCTCTTAAAAGCATCCTGTGAAAGTGCATAAAAACGTTTTAATACTTACTCATTAGTGATTATAATTAGCAGGGGCTATATTCTTTAGTCACCAGGGCAGGCTGTTTTGCAGGCTCCAGGATCCACCCTCTCTCTGTCTGTTTGCTCTGCTTGTGCAAATCATTAGTCCTACCTTCAGCTCCACATCACAGCAGCACAGACAGAGAGAGGGTGGATCATTCAGGCTGCAAAACAACATGCCCTAAGGGCTAAAGAATATAGCCCCTGCTAATTATAATCACTAATGAGTAAGTATTAAAACGTTTTTATCCACTTTCACAGGATGCTTTCTATCTATCTATCTATCTATCTATCTATCTATCTATCTATCTATCTATCTATCTATCATCTATCTATCTTTCTATGCTATCTAGCTATCAATCTGTCTATGCTATCTAGCTATCAATCTGTCTATCTTTTTTTACATTTTAGTATATGGAAATGTCCATGCTAAAATCGTGGTCCCAGTGCTCTGTGTATGGCATGCGACGTCTTCATTGCACCCATACATTTGCATTGGCGAAATCAGCTGAAATTCGCAGCATACTGCAAATTTTTTCTTGGCACGTTTCTCGCAGAGGAAAAACTCACAGATCTACAACTGGCAGATATGCAGTTGCATACCTTTTCCACTGATGTGAACGCACCCTAAGAGTGCAGTGTGTATTTTGATCCCACAGGTTCCTCACAGAATTTTACTGTTTTACTGCTTGGCCACTAGGCAGGGCTGAGCAGAATAAAGAATTACTTGGCTTTTGGAGCACAGATTTTGATAGAACAGGTTTTAGGATACATTTTCAGAGCCACTAAGGTGCCAAAACAGAAGTAAAATGTCAAAATGACCCCATTGTAGAAATATACCTCTCAATGAATTAATCTATGACTACAGTGGTTTTTTGTAACATCCCCACCATGTTGTTATGATGGAAATTTGCAAATATGCCAGTTTAATACCCATATATTGTGCCAAGCTTGTGCTACTGTTGACATGAACCCTGTATAGTTTCTTGGGCTCTCCCCACGACAATAATGCCAAATATGTGGCCAATTACTTCCGTTAAGGCACATGGAGCTCAGGAGGGGGCATTTGGATTTGGGAGAGCAGATTTAACTGGATATTTTTCAAAAGGGTTGGGAGCCATGTCACTTTTCCAGAGTCTTTGTTCTACTAGAAATGTGGAAAACCCCTATATTTCCAGTGACAGTTGGTGGACCTGAGTAAGGGCTGGTTTTGTGCGAGATAATATAAAGTTTTTATTTGTCACATTTTGGAGCATACAACATTTTCAGTATTTGGCTGGGATGACATTCTTGTGTTTTACGAGGAGGACTTACATAAGGGTTTCCAAGCAAATATCTCACAAATACGATTCAGTCAAAACCACAGATGAAAACACTCACTATAATGAGCCAGAGGGAAATATAGTTAAACCAGACGTTTACATTCACTATATAAAGACACCTCTGCATACTTATCTCATTATCTGACATGAAATCAGAATGAACCTTTCCCATATTAGGTCTATTAGGATTACCAATATTAATAACATTCGCCAAATGCCAGAATAATGAAAGAATATTTTGAGGCATTTTATTACTTTCTGCAATGTCACAAGTTTACAAACACAAACATTACTATGCCTTTATACAATTTGGGACAGCCCATATGATGATACTTAATCGATAAGCCTGGCTCGACGGATAACCCCGGTGCAAAGGGAGCAATCGTATATCAATCTAGTATAGACTTGCACGCGGAAAAAATGAGAAAAACGTGAATTCTGTTTGATTGCATTTATTGAGACACACAGGAGTCGATGTTTATGTATCACATCCGATTTATAACATTTCGGCACCAACAATGTGCCTTCCTCAGATTATTGTTATCTGGAAACATACAGACAAAATCAATAAATAAGCAAAAATACCGGACGCTTATTAGTGTCATTGTATAATAATCAATTGTCGTCACAATTTATTGACTCTCAATTCTGGGTTCCATACCAAAATTCTTTTTTGGAAGTCCGGCCAAAATCCGGTGAACTCACACATCCATGAGTCCGCTCATCACTAGGTATGACCTATTTAATCTTCTGACAAGTCCAATTTTTTGTTTCCAGTTAAATATCATTTTATAAGCTTTACTACTTTTACACAGTAAAAACTATAGTTTACAAAAATGTTCTTTTTTTACATTGGGGGATTTTCTATCCTGACATTAAAATTAACACAGAAGTATAAATCTCTTGACAATCCAGCTGTCTATGGCCTTGCCAGAGATCAGGCGGTTGGTTGTGACCTTGCATCAGCACTACATATTCTTCCCTGGGAATTCTTTCTAGGTGATACAGTGTCTCAAGAGAAGGAATGTACCTGAAATGTTACCTGTCCAGCCACTACCTTCAATAATGTACCAGTTGCTGTGTTTGAGAGGACCATGATAAAGGGCATTTAGCATTGTTAGTGAAAGAATAAAAACAGCTTCTGACATAAAATCATGCTCTAGTTGTAGATGAAGGTTATGTTCAAGTCAACTCCATAAACTGCTTCTTAAACTCAAAGACTTATTGTATGTGATTTTCAGGATTCTGGCTCTTTAGCTCACCCTTTGATCTCCTCTCCCGTATCCAAGATGGTGTCTCTTACCTCATTCCTGATCATGTGTTCCTGCTTTCCTACCTATATAAGCTCTGGTCCATCTTTTAGGCCTTTCATGAGTATTTTGCTGAATCCTGTGCTGCTTTTTGCATCTAACATTTGTGTTTCTCCTCCAGCCATTCCAGTTTGTCTCTTTTTAGCTTCTGCAGTTTGATGTTCAGCTAAACTACTCCTGCTTCCAGTTTGTCCCCTGCATCAAGCTACTCTATGCGGGGTGTGTCCCTGCTTTAGCTTCTACCAGCCTACCTTGCTTCATGTAAGCTCAGTTTGTTTAAAAAAAGCTCTGCTGTAGCTTTTTCTGTAAGTTTATATTGTTGCAGCTTCAGTTCTCAGGACTTTTTGGGACTTTGCTTTTTTTACACTGCACTAGATCTAGTTCTAGTTTCTTTCCCTCCACGCCATTAGATTCCTAAGATATCCACCCTAGTTGTTTCAGTGATAGAGTCGAGATAACCAAAGGGATTCCAATGCCTTCCTTTATGTTAATATATTATTCCTTTTCAAAGACCGTGGTAGCATTTCTGGATTTAAGTACAACCAATCACATTAGGATGTTAAAAATGGGCAAATTCTTTAAAGACAATGTTTCTCCATGAGTTGGTTGTTGTTTACTCTTTGAAATTGATTTACTAAGAACAATCAATACAAAGATAGAACCTTTAACAATGCTATTTCTTCTTTTCAAGATCAGTTCCTTGTCCAGTGTCTCAGTACTCAGTAATCGAGTGCTTTACCCATCCTTCTTCAGGACTGTAGCCAATGATAAATTACAATCTGAAGGAATAACCGAGCTGGTTTTGCATTTCGGTTGGACTTGGGTTGGGTTGTTGGCTGCTGACAATTATTATGGTCAACAGGGGATTCTGCCCATTAGACAAAAACTAATTAAATCAGGAGTTTGTGTGGCTTTCATGGAGTACATTCGTTTAGGTCAATCAGATCAAAATGCTCATATAGCCAAGATTATTAAGCAGTCTACGGCAAAGGTGATTATTGTCTTTTCCACTGGGATTGAATTGCTTCTAATTATTGATGAAATGTTGAAACAAGACATCAAAGGAAAGATCTTTGTTGCCAATGAAGGTTGGTCGATGTCCGTCTTTTTTTCATCATCCAAGTTTGTTCAGCTATTCACCGGCACAATTGGATTAGCCATCTACAATACAAATATTCCAGGATACATTGAATTCCTCAATAAAATTAACCCTGTAATTTCTTTAAGAAGTAATTGGACAACATTGTTTTGGGAGAAGATATTCAACTGCCAATTTCTTAATGTCAATAGTTCGATAAGTCCTTCAGAGACTAATAGAATATGCACAGGACAAGAAAATTTTAACAATATTAAGGAAAGCTTCGCCTTCACCTCTACTTTAAAATTCACATATACATTTTATGCTGCCGTTCAATTTGCAGCTAAGTCCTTGCAGGACATGGGAAGCTGCACTATGGGCCCATTCTCTGATGGAAATTGTTCAAATCTTTGGACCATGAAACAATGGCAGGTAAGAGATCTCTACTTATCACATTTATCATCACATCAGCCATCAGATAGTTCTTGAGGTAGGTAGTAACACGGCTATGAGATTTAGCAACTGATTTACCGATAGTCAAATAGTTTCAAACGCAGACACCAGATTACTATTGACGAAGTTGGGTTTTTACAACACCTCCAATTACTAAAGTCACCATATAGAACTGTGGGAAATGATGGGAGTGATGGTGTGCCACGGTCCGCGCTGCTCTGGGTTCAAAAAACTCACCAAGGAGCCAGATAACTTTTCATCTTGTTTATTCCTCCTATTCCTCCTACGCGTTTCAACGCCACACCCGGCGCCTTCCTCAGGGAGTATATCTCCCCCACCCTTTTTATATTTTGCATATAGAACTGTGTTGACCAACAAGTAGGAAAAAAACGTGATCCTTAATTTAAAAAAAATTATAGAATTTGGTCTTGAAAGTGTAAGAGAATGAAGATCCAGGAAACTAAATACAACTCTGTTCATTTTTTTAATTTCACCACCGGATATGTATCGGTAATGCATGATACCTTCTACTTCCACTATTTACAATTCTTCTCCACCATCTTGGGGAAACATTTCTATCTGACTGGAAGTCACTGCAAAATGCCTCAATGACACCATAAAAAGTGAGAAGTGACATGTTAAACTCCAAAGATGGTGATCGATAGGTAGTTTTCTACACATAGAGAATATGCATGTCATGTGTTGAAAGCTTTGCAGTCAAGTGCTACTTCTGTAATTTAAACTGAGCTTTTTTTATTTTAGTCTATGCTGCGACTCTGCATGTGGAGGCAAAGGGGAATGGGAGTGTCTGAGCTTTCTGCTCTCCACCCCCTTAGCCTTAAATAGTTCAGCTTCCTTCCACCAGATGTCGCTGATTCAGTTCAATTCTGATCTAGGCCCCGTGCTGTGAAGTCGTGCTCTGCTGAGCTGTTCTGTTGTTGCTGAGGTCTTTCATTTGAAGCTGCTGGATTTTCCTAGTCCATGGGTGGAGGTAGGGGCTTTGTGTGTAGGGCTTTTTTGGAGCTTAGAAGAAAGGGTGGTGACTCTGACCTCCTCACCTTCAGAGGCACCTCTGAGAACAGGGTGAGCCAGGGACCTCAGTATCAGGGTCAGATTAGTGCCCCCTGAATCCCTTTGCCCACCTCAGCATCCGATTCCTGACTCCCTCACCCCTAAGTGTGACAGTACATTGCTAATTTCTGTCCAGTTAGGAAATACACAAAAAATGGAGTCTTACTTAAATCCCTTCAATCCCGAGTGATTTTCCGTTTTTTTGTTTTTCCCTTTCATACTTCCAAGAGCCATAACTGTTTTATTTTTCTGTCAATATAGCCATGTGAGGATTTGTTAGTTTTTCGGACAAGTTGTACTTTTATGTGTCAATAGATGTATGATTAGGCGCAGCGCTAGACATTTGGAACCTATGGCATGAAAAAACAATAGGGCTTATATACGCAATTGAACAAAATTTATTTACAACATAGATATAGAATAAATATAAAAACATTATAATATTTAAAATTATCTAAAAAATATATTTTACAACACTATTGATCTGTATCCTGTGGAGTAGTAGACATCTGTTTGTATGCCCCTCGTAGATTGTATTTCAGGGGAAGCTGAATGTTAGTTCAAGTGGCTCCTAAGAGTCTACTATATAATTGCCTAATCGTGTCTGTATGTCCATAAAATTTTGCGCCAGCGCTCATTGGTCACCTCCAGTCGTGGCAACCAATGAGCGAAGCTTATGCAAAAGAGCCGCGCGCATTCAAAACTCGTGCCAAGCTGAAACCTGGCAACAGTGACGCATCGGCGTCGCTATCACCAGGATACACGCATCCGTTCACGGTGACTAATCAGTGAAGCGTGTTCTAAAACACGCGCCAAGTGCGCTGATTGGTCGCTGCAGCTGGCGGCGACCAATCAGCGAAGCGGCGCGGCTTGGCGGGAAATATGAATCCCGCGCCGCTGATTGGTCGCTGCTCTCAGCGATTCAAAACCCCTGCCAAGCCGTGCTCTGCTTCGCTGATTGGTTGCCGTGGCTGGCATCGACCAATCAGCGCACTTGGCGTGTGTTTTAAAACACGCTTTGCTGATTGGTCGCCGTGAGTAGCGGAAACCAATCAGCGAAGCAGCGTGGCTTGGCGGGAAATATGAATTCCGCGGCGTGGGATTCAAAGCCCCTGCCAAGTCGTTCCAACTAAAACCATCACCTCTAATAGTACAGGGAAAATTATTAAAAATAATCAGTGTCTCACATGTAATAGTGATTACCGTATATACTCGCGTATAAGCCGAGTTTTTCAGCCCAAAAATTGGGCTGAAAAGTACCCCCCTCGGCTTATACGCGAGTCAGTGCTGTATACCGATGTATACATCGGTACATACCGATGTATACATCGGTATACAGCAGCCCCCGTAATGCAGGGCCCCCCCAGCCTCGCTCCGGTCACCTGTAAAGGAAACTATACTTATCACAGTGCCGCTGTCCGCGCCCGCTCGCACCCGCTCGCAGCAGCCGTACGCAATCCTCCATCTTCATGCCTCTTCTTCCTGTTTCTGTGCTCGTCACCGGCAATGACGTCATTCCCTGCGACGAGCACAGGAAACAGGAAGAAGAGGCATGAAGATGGAGGATCACGTACGGCTACTGCGAGCGGGCGCGGACAGACAGCGGCACTGTGATAAGTATGGTTTCCTTTACAGGTGACCGGAGCGAGGCTGTGGGGGCCCTGCATTACGGGGGCTGCTGTATACTACCGCTGGGGCTGCAATATACTGCCACTGGGGCTGTATACACCACTGGGGCTGCAATACCACTGGGGCTGCTGTATATAGGGGTTGCAATACCACTGGGGCTGCTGTATATAGGGGCTGTAACACCACTGGGGCTGCAATACCACTGGGGCTGCTGTATATAGGGGCTGCTGTATACACCACTGGGGCTGCAATACCACTGGGGCTGCTGTATATAGGGGCTGCTGTATACACCACTGGGGCTGCAATACCACTGGGGCTGCTGTATATAGGGGCTGCATTACCACTGGGGCTGCTGTATATAGGGGCTGTATACACCACTGGGGCTGCAATACCACTGGGCTGCTGTATATAGGGGCTGCTGTATACACCACTGGGGCTGCAATACCACTGGGGCTGCTGTATATAGGGGCTGCTGTATATAGGGGCTGCAATACCACTGGGGCTGCTGTATATAGGGGCTGCAATACCACTGGGGCTGCAATACCACTGGGGCTGCTGTATATAGGGGCTGCTGTATACACCACTGGGGCTGCAATACCACTGGGGCTGCTGTATATAGGGGCTGCAATACCACTGGGGCTGCAATACCACTGGGGCTGCTGTATATAGGGGCTGCAATACCACTGGGGCTGCTGTATATAGGGGCTGCTGTATACACCACTGGGGCTGCAATACCACTGGGGCTGCTGTATATAGGGGCTGCAATACCACTGGGGCTGCTGTATATAGGGGCTGCAATACCACTGGGGCTGCTGTATATACCACTGGGGGCTGCTGTATATCATACTGCTGGGGCCTGTATACCACTGCTGGGGGCTGTATACCTGTGCTGGGGTCCACCCTCGGCTTATACGTGAGTCAATAGATTTTCCCAGGGTCGCACTGCACAATGTGTTCGGTGCAGTATGAATGGCCACAGACATAGCATAAAAAATAGTTTTCTAAAACAAAGCCTGGTAAAGTGGTAAGTATAGCGGAGTGTGTGTGTGTATGTGTATATGTGTGTGTGTGTGCGCTGACCACTCTGCCCACGGCACTGCGCTGACCACTCTGCCCACGGCGATGCCCTGACCACTCTGCCCACAGCAGTGCGCTCACCACTCTGCCCACGGCGCTGCGCTTACCACTCTGCCCACGGCAATGCGCTGACCACTCTGCCCACGGCGATGCCCTGACCACTCTGCCCACAGCACTGCGCTCACCACTCTGCCCACGGCGCTGCACTTACCACTCTGCCCACGGCAATGCGCTGACCACTCTGCCCACAGCGCTGCGCTGACCACTCTGCCCACGGCGCTGCGCTGACCACTCTGCCCACGGTGCTGCACTGACCACTCTGCCCACAGCACTGCACTGACCACTCTGCCCACGGCACTGCGCTGACCACTCTGCCCACGGTGCTGCGCTGACCACTCTGCCCACGGCGCTGCGCTGACCACTCTGCCCACAGCACTGCACAGACCACTCTGCCCACGGCACTGCGCTGGCCACTCTGCCCACGGTGCTGCGCTGACCACTCTGCCCATGGCGCTGCGCTGACCACTCTGCCCACGGCTATGCGCTGACCACTCTGCCCACGGCCCTGCGCTGACCACTCTGCCCACGGCACTGCACTGACCACTCTGCCCATGGCACTGCACTGACCACCATGTATATACATTGCGGAAGTAAAAATGCCCCGCACAGCTCATTATTTAGTGAAATTAAGTAACAGAAAGGGTTAAAAATAAAAAAACTGTATGCTCACCTGTCCGGCAATCCACCTCTGCCTCCGGCAAGGTCCTGATGCTTATAGGACCTGTGGTGATGTCACAAATCGGGTGACATGACCTCAGTTACCGTGGTAACTGCGGTTATGGGACCCGATTTGTGACATCACCACAGGTCCTATAACTATTAGGACCTCGCCGGACAGGTGAGCATAGAGATATTTTTATTTTTAACCCTTTCTTTTACTTAATTAAGTTACTATATTTTTTATTTTTAACCCTTTTTTTACTTAATTAAGTAAAAATTACTTAATCCTCTCACCGCTGGCTTTCCCACCGGTTACTTCAAATGATCAGCTGATGCGGAGACCTGAGTTAACCCCCCTTACAATGCCACTGTGCTTCGGCCTCGAGGGGTTAATAAAGATGCAGTCCCTAAATGTATTTTTTTATGAATTTTTCCAAAATAATTTGACTTGGGCTTCGCCGTATTTTTGTGTCCAGCCAGGTACATCAGGCAGGAACGGGCTGCCTACAACCCCCAGGTGCTTATTTATACCTGCCTGGAAACAGAAATAGAAGGAAGCCCTTTTTTTTATTATGTTATGAACTTCATAAAATAATAAAAAAAAAATATGCGGGGCTAAGCGCTATTTCCATGTCCAGCCAGATACAACTAGGCAGCTGGGGGCTGGTATCCGCAGCACAGGGAAACCCAAGCTTTCTGGCCCCTCCCCCACTGCGAATTGCAGCCCGCACCTACCCCGTAAAATGGCAGAGAAGCGCCATCTTCTGGCGCTAAACCCAGCTCATCCAGGGTCCTGGTGCCGTGGCTCACTGGGTAATGAAGGAGATATAGCCAGCTTTGTGTTATAAGCTGTCCCTAAGCCAAAAATTCATGGGGTCACGCCAATATTGACTGCCATGAATTTCTAGTAAATTTTAAAAAAAAATAAAAAAACACACAGAAAAAAATATTTTCTTAGAAATAAAACAAAAAATACACTTAGAGACTCCATCTTTATTAAAAAATTCCTCCACGCCGCCTCCCCACCTGATCCTAAGTTAAGGCCGGGTGGGGGGAGCAGATCCAGGGAGCGGTGAGGGGGCATCAAGGAGCAGGGAGCATAGCACAGAACAGGAATGCCGGCGGTGAATTCTTCTCGCTGCCGTCGATTCCCCGCATGTGTCTTTTGCTCCCTGCTCCCGATGCTGCACTCCTCCCTTCATGTAGTTGCTCCCCCCGCCCGGTACTAACGTTATAAAACAATTTACATTGATTTTTAATGCTGTTCGACGTGTTCAACGGTGTTTGATGAACATTCGACGAACACACAGCAAATTCGACGAATCAAATCGAATTCCAACACCGTGGTGGTGGCTCATCTCTAGTACTGATTATACACTTTATTAAAAGAAACATCCGCCAAGACTTGACATGTTCACCATTTTACCTGAAGAAGGCTTATTACCAAGCTGAAATACGTTGTATGGCCTTTTATTTAAAAAAATAACTTTATAAAATTCCCTACTTTGTCTATACAGTTGTGGCCAAAAGTATTGACACCCCTGCAATTCTGTCAGATAAAACTCAGTTTCTTCCTGAAAATGATTGCAATCACAAACTCTTTGGTATTATTATCTTCATTTAATTTGTCTTCAATGAAAAAAACACAAAAAGAATTGTCCTAAAGCCAAATTGGATTTAATTCCACACCAAACATAAAAACGGGGTGGACAAAAGTATCAGCACTGTTAGAAAAATCATGTGATGCTTCTCTAATTTGTGTAATTAACAGCACCTGTAACTCACCTGTGGCACCTAACAGATGTTGTCAATAACTAAATCACACTTGCAGCCAGTTGACATGGATTAAAGTTGACTCAACCTTTGTCCTGTGTCCTTGTGTGCACCACATTGAGCATGGAGAAAAGAAAGAAGACCAAAGAACTGTCTGAGGACTTGAGAAAGCAAATTATCTCTATACCACTCTGCACTTAAATCCTGTGCTTTACTGTCTCTCTCTATGTATTTTGTGTATTCAATTGGATTATATTATCCCTGGAATACACTAGCACAGCGATCTCAAACTCCAACCCTCGAGGGGTTGTGCACAGGGAATAATTCAATCATCTGCATAGATAGTTATTTCAACTTTTATGCAATGCTAAGGAAATCCTTAAAACATGCCCTTGAGGCCTGGAGTTTGAGATCCCTAATGTAGCATAATGTGAATCCCCTATGGATTGTATTGATGGCTGGACCATATATGATGGCACTTTTTACCATTCACCTTGTGTGCCTCACCTATTTCCTCATAGATTGTAGCTTGTGATCCTCTTAGTAACTGTTGAATTACTTATTACTTTGTATTGTCGATAATGTCTTCACATGTCCCCTCTAAATTGTAAAGAGCTATGGAATTTATTGGCGCTAATGAAATAAGAATTAATCTTATTAAAGGAATTGTCCCCAACTAGGACAACCACTTTTGAGTCCACATTTTCCCCATGTAAAATATGAAAAACATATACTCACCTCCAGTGCTGATGCCATTCTAGCGGTGTCCATACTTGCATTTACAGAGTTCAAGTGATGTTGTGACAACATTCGAGCCACGCATCCAATCACCGCCAGCGTCTGTCTCTCCGCCTTTAGATAAACTAATTAATTAACAGGAAGTAAGCGCTGCAATGGACACTCACTCCCTGTTGATTGCTTTTGTGTCTGAATGCGGGAATCAATAGTTATTGGATCCGGGGATCTCATGATGTCACAACATCATGTGAGCCCCAAGAAGTTAGGGCAACCCTGGAATGGCTTAGCCACGGGAGATGAGTATAAGTTTTCTTTATTTTACATGGAGGAAACATGGAATCAGAAGGAGTTGTCCTAGTAGTGGAACACCACTTTAATATCAAATTACATGCTTTCATCCAAAATTGTATGTAGAAATAAATATCTAACACAATATTTATAATAGCAAATTCTTTTAAAATATAGAATTTTAATTAAACTTTTTTTATGAACAATGTATAAAATAATCATTTTGCATCTTTATTTTTCTTTGAAGCTCATTCACTACATGAAAAAGGTCCGTCTTACTCTAAGCAATGGCAATGAAAACTACTTTGATGTCAATGGAGATCCGCCAGCATTGTACAGCATTGTGAATTGGCGGAAGAATGAGGAAGGCCCCATGGCACAGGTCAAGGTTGGAATTTACAATGGATCAGCTCCAACTGGCTCGACTTTATCCATCAACTCAAGCCTATTGCGCTGGGCCATGGGAGATCAACAGGTGATTTTTTTTAAGGATTAAGGGTGTACAGTTTAATTCCTAAATGGAATTCTAAAAACAAAATTGGTTCTATCTTTGAAAACTTTAGATGACAAAGCAAAACCAATGATTGAATATAAAATACAGTTATAAACAGAGGGGCTACAGGGGATTCAATAGTTTTTAACAATCTACTTACATAATTGTGGTGTCCTCTCTGTCACTTCCAGCATCCTGATGCCCTCGTATACTGGGCCGATGGCCTCAGACATATTTTCACTTGCAAGTGATGGGTGTGTAAATATTGAACCCACTGGCTGTTCTGGCACATTATGCAATACTACCAATTTTGCTACCGCCACCCGAAACCACAGTACATCATTGCCACATATCACTGTCGCATGAGTGAGTGCACATGCGCATACTGTCGTGCATGTACACTTGCTGACGGGACCACCATCTTTAAAAACCTGGGTACACAAAGATGGGGGTGGCATGACCCAGTGCACGCTTTTGCACTTACACATGCTCTCGCCATCTTTGGATACCACAGGGGGAGAGGGCACAAGGGGGAAAGACAAAACATAGGGGGACAAGTGCACAGGGGTCAGAAAGAATGCACAGGGGTCAGAGAGAGTGTACAGTGGGACAGAGAGAGCACACAAGGGGGCAGAGACAGTGCACAGTGGCATAGAGAGCTCAAAGGGGTAAAGAGAGTGCACAGGGGGCAGAGAGAGCACACAGGGGTGCAAGTGAACACAAAGGTTGGCAGGGAGAGCACATGGGGAGGGGCGAGCACTCAGCGGAAGAGAGAGCACCCAGGGGGCAGATATAGTGCACAGGTCGCACAGAGTTCACAAGGGACAGAGAGAGCACATAAGGGGAAGAGAGAGCACAAGGTGTAGAGAGAGCCCCACCTCCCCCTAGGTGTGAGCACACAGATGGGCAGAGAAAGTGTATAGGGCAGCAGAGAAAGCACAGAGAGCAGAGAGTGTGCACAGGATGGCAGAGAGAGCACACAGGAGTAAGAGAGAGAGCGCACAGGTGGGCAGTTACATAATTGCACTGTCACTTCCGGGGAAGACAGCTCAAAGTAGAAAGCAAGGGGAGAAAAGAGCACAGAGGGGAGAGAGACAACACACAGGGGAGAGCACACAGGAGGGAGACAGCTCATAGGAGAGTGCACAGAGGGGAGACGACAGCACAAAGTGGAAGGAACTGCATACAGGGTGAGAGCACACAGTGGAAAAATGCTCACAGTGGAGAGAAGTCAGCACTGGGATGAGAAGACAGCACAGGGGGAGATAGCACGGGGGAGAGGCAAAGCACACCGGGGGAAGGCAGGTCAAAGGAGAGAGCACAGAAGAAAGAAGACTGCACAGGGATAAGATAGAAAGCACTCAGGAGGAACAGAGAGCAAAAAGGGGGGAGCACACAGGGAGAGACAGCTACAGCCTCCAACTCCACAGAGCCCTCTCTCATCATGATGTCATCACTCTCCCGTTGTGATAGCATCAGGCCTCCATCTATTAATCATAATTATTACTTTGGTAAGGTTTTAGCTGTTTCTCTCTGCCTGATGTATGAAGAGTAGAATAATTGTAGGTACAAACGAATTATTGATTAGTTGTTTAATTAGATTTTTGATACTTTTCATGATCACCAGGTCCCTCATTCTGTCTGTAGTGAGAATTGTCCCCTTGGATTCAGGAAAGCCATAATAACTGGACAACCGGCCTGCTGCTTTGAATGTGTCCAGTGTCTTCAAGGAGAGATATCCAACCAAACAGGCAAGTTCAACATGTCTATCTAAAGTTAATGGAAAAAGTCTACATACCCCTGGTAAAATGTTCGGTTTTAGAAATGTAAAAAATTCAAGAACTAAGAACAAAGATTTCAGAACTATTTCCTAATTTAATGTCGTCCATAATCTGTAAAAATGAACTGATAAACAAACTAAAATCAGTTGAGGGGTTAAGATAAGAATAACAAAACTATAATAATGTGGTTGTTGACATATGCAACAGATCAGGACTTATAAAGTATATGAAGTATAATTTCTTGAGAGAGCATCAGGAACAAGGAGTCTTGAAGTTAGAATATTGTCCTACTGAAGAAATGACAGCAGACATTTTCACGACGGCGTTGAATGTTGATAAACACTAGAGACTAATAAAAATGTTGGGTTTAACTGAATAAGTCCTTACTGTTGAGAAAGGGTGTTGACATATGCAACAGATCAGGACTTATTATAAGTGAAGGGAGGACTTTACACTAGCCTGACAGCAGATGGCGATAGTGTGTGAAGTTATATGTTTGCTGTTTTGAGTGTGTTATGCCGACAGCACGAACTGTGTGCTACTGAACCTGTATCTCATGTTTAGCCAGTGTGAAGTAAGTCCTGTTCACTCAAGATAACTTGTTCAGTGAAGTTCTCTTATGTACCGGTGGGAATTCTCAGAAGATGCTCTCTGCTACCAGTTATGGACCCAGATACCGGTCAGCACAGATTACGGAGCACACAGATAAGCACCGGAGAAGCAGGGAATCTCTGTAAACAGAATTAGATAAAACCCAGTGAACGGAGGATGAAAAAATCCAGATACAGAGGGATAATGGAATTTATGTTCCCAGGAACTGGAGAGCTGCACACTGGAGATAATCACAGATAATCCCACACACACAGGACATACAGGAACTCTCAGCAAGAAAGAAGAAAGAAGAAGACCAGGAGAATATCTTCACTACAACTCTCTAAAACAAGTAAGACTATATAAAAATGATGTGCAGAACTGAGCTGAAACTCACAGTAGCTAAGCTGAACAGTGAAAATTGTTAATTATGGAAATTCAAAGAAGAGATGTTATCTAAGGACAATTTATGAGAAGTAATCATAACAGATATACCAAATCAAGATAACCAGACATAGGATAAGAAGAAAAGACAAGCGAGAGCCATCATTAGCTTATTAGTGGATGATGTTCAATTAATACACATAAGAAACGAAGAAACAGCGAAAGGCATGTGGGAAGCATTAAGAAAACATCAAAGACCTAGCTTGAATCACAAGTTATTTCTATTAAGAAAGCTTTACAGTATGAGACTAAGTGCAGATAACAACAAGCAGAAGCACATATTCTCAATTATGGAAGTGATATCACAGCTAAGATCTATTGGTGAAGACTTTAAAGAAAGTCATGTTGCAGCTATATTATTGTGCAGTTTACCAGATTTGTATACATCCTTGATAAATGCCCTTGAGACAAGACCTGAAACAGACATTACATTGGAGTTTGTGAAAACAAGACTAATAGATGAATATCAGAGAAGAAAAGAACAAAGAAATGATTATTCTACTGAAAAGGACAGTGGAAATGCTCTTAAAGCTACAGAACTAAAAAAAAAAAACTATAATAAAGAGACAAGAGAATGTTGCAGATGTAAGAAAAAAGGTAATTTAAAGAAAGACTGTACCATATGGAAAGCAGAGCAACAAAAGTTACAACATAAAGAGCATACACAGAAAGTGAAAAACACAATTTCCGATTCATGTGAGAATGATTGGAATGGCATGTTTAAAGTAACGGACAAGAAATCATCAAGTGGTTGGTTAATTGACTCAGGAGCAATGAGTCATATGACAAGTGACAAGAATTTCTTTACTGACCTTGATTTAGATAAGAAAGAAGTAATTTATCTTGCAGATCGAAGCAAAATAACCACAGAAGGTATCAGACAAGGTATGCTAAACTGTTTAAACAAGTTCGGACATGATTCAAAGATACTTTTACAGGATGTGTTGTATGTTCCAAAATTGGAAGTCGGATTGTTATCTGTGAAACATTTAACAGCCAAAGGACTTACTGTAAAATTCAAAGACAATGAGTGTGAAATTCTAGCACTAAACAAGGTGATAACCAATGTCAAGGCAGATGAACAATTATAGATTATAGATTCCAAACTACAAGAGAAATATTGGGGTGAGGCAGCAATGACAGCTACATATCTACAGAACAGACTTTTTTTCCAGAAAACTGAAGAAAACTCTATATGAACTGTGGCAAGGTAGGAAACCAAGTGTCAGTCATTTAAAAGTTTTTGGATTTAAAGTTTCCATATTCATTCCAACCGACAAACGTTTCAAACTTGAAAACAGATCCATGGAAGGGATGTTCATTGGATATAGTGAAAATTGCAAGGGATACAGAATCCTAGATCCCAAAACAGACAGAGTCATGGTGAGTAACAGTGTGACATTCATTGAAGACTTTAATGATTTCAAGTGACACAAGAAATGAGAAAAATAGCAGTGACATAGCTGAAGAGGTATCTGATGAGAAAGTAGTTGAGATAGATGAAGAACAGAATGCTGAAAATGAAGAAGTACGTGGAATGACAAAATCACGGAAGTGCTTACGAATGAAAAATTTCAAAGAAGCAAAGCTGATCCATGCTTGTATACAAAAAGGCTGATGAATAGATGGATTTATGTACTCATATATGTTGATGATATTTTGATTTGTTTTAAACAAGAAAGGGATAAAGCGAACATTCAAAAAATTCAGGAGCGACATTTCAAAATCAAAGACTTGGGAAATGGGAAACAATACCTAGGAATATAGGTAGAAAGAGAAAAGTTTTCTGCTGAATCAAAATCACATGACTCAAGACATAACAGAAAAATTTGGATTGAAGGACACAAAAACAGAAAAGTCTCCAATGAAAGCTAATTATCTCAAAGAGATGAATAGTGAGAAAAATATGATACCAAATAATGAAGAGTACAGAACAGCAATATGAAAACTACTGTATCTAGCGACTATTACAAGGCCAGACATCCCAGCAGCAGTAGGAATCCTGAGTAGAAAGGTGTGAAAACCAAATAAAGCTGACTTGAATGCCGTGAAGAGAATAATACGTTAAGCTTGAACTACCTTCAAGCGATAATTGCTTTTGAACAGGATACGTTGATGCAGATTGGGCTGGAGATCCAACTGATAGAAGATCTACCAGTGGACATATATTTTTCCTCTCAGGTGGACCAATAAGTTGGACAAGTAAGAAAGTCAATTGTGACACTGTCTTCAACAGAAGCAGAATATGTTGCCACAGCACAATCAAGTTAAGAAGTTTTGTGGTTGCCAATTATTGACAGACTTAGAACAACTACAGTTGGAACCAATTAAGGATGTCTTGTTCTTGCTCAGGTGGAAAGAGTCAAACCAAGAACCAAGCATATTAATGTGAAGTATAATTTCTTGAGAGAGCATCAGGAACAAGGAGTCTTGAAGTTAGAATATTGTCCTACTGAAGAAATGACAGCAGACATTTTCACGACGGCGTTGAATGTTGATAAACATTAGAGACTAATAAAAATGTTGGGTTTAACTGAATAAGTCCTTACTGTTGAGAAAGGGTGTTGACATATGCAACAGATCAGGACTTATTATAAGTGAAGGGAGGACTTTACACTAGCCTGACAGCAGATGGTGATAGTGTGTGAAGTTATATGTTTGCTATGTTATAAGGGGGGAATCTCTATTGTTGTTGTTGATCTACTTTCGGTTTTGAATGTGTTATTCCAGCAGCACGGACTGTGTGCTACTGAACCTGTATCTCATGTTTACCCAGAATGAAGTAAATCCTGTTTACTCAAGATAACTTGCTCAGTGAAGTTCTCTTATGTACCGGTGGGGATTCTCAGAAGATGCACTCTGCTACAGTGGTTACATAAGTGAGAGCACCCGCGTATAACTGGAGATGTGATGTGTTCAGAATTAGCCAATCACATTTAAGCTCATGTCGAACAGTAATCAGTTTAACTGCCATAGTTTAGAGTGATTTTGATTAACCCTTAAAGCCTTGGAGATTATGTTTTTCATTTTTGATTTTTCCTCTTCCATACTTTTTTAATTTTTCCATCAGTATAGACATATGAGGGCTTGTTTTTCATGGGACAACTTGTACTTTTGAATGATGTCATTCATTTTACTATGTAGTGTACTGGAAAATGGGATATAAAATTCCAAGTGCCGTGTAATTGCAAAAAAGTGCAATTTTATAATTGTTTTGTTTTTTTTGCAATAACACAATTCACTATATGGTAAAATTGACATGTCGTATGATAACTGGGATTGGTACGAGTTTGCAGATACCAACCATGTATACTTTTACAGACAGATGCATCTCAATAAATTAGAATATCATCAAAAAGTTAATTTATTTTATTATTTCAATACAAAAAGTGAAACCCATATTTTAAATAGAGTCATTACACACAGAGTGATCTATTTCATGGTTTTATTTATGTTAATGTTGATGATTATGGCTTACAGCCAATGAAAACCCAAAGGTCATTATCTCAGAAAATTAAAGTAGAGAGGATGAAGGGTGTGAGAGATAAAATATGACCTAAATAGGTATCAAAGGCTTCACCTTGTGTGGTTGTGAGAGTCACAACCACTATAAAAGCAGATCACGGTTACTATAGTCCCCAGCGTGGTGCATATAGAGTAGGGAGGATGAAGGGTTAAACATCGCGCTGCCGTATTTCACAAAACATCAAAGGGAGAATATAATATTGGTTTATTAGTCAACAAGTTTCCAGTGTCCCAGAAACACCCTGAAACATGGCAATATGATATTGATTTGTCCTGAGTAAGGATGAGCGAGTATACTTGTTACTATTCGGTACTCGCCGAATAGTACGGTACTCGGGCTACTCGTTACTCCATGAATTTCCTTGTGAATACTCGCTAGGAGTAACGAGTACAATGTAAGTCAATGGGAAATGCAAGTAATGTCTCTGCTGGACCCTACAAAGGGGTCTGGAGGCTGAAGATAAGGCTGAAATGGGAGCATGATTGTTTAAAAGCCGGCGATAAAAAGCCGGCGGCTTTTCAACAATCATTCAGCCCGATCCTCCGCCTCCCATCCCAATCCTATGGTCTCCAGCAGCCTCCCATCCTGATCCTCCGCTCCCCCGCCACCTCCCACCTGATCCTGACTTAGGACCAGGCGGGGAGCGCAGCACAAGTGAGCGGGGAGCGAAGGAGACGGGCGAGGAAGCCGGCGGTGAGAAGACTTCATCGCCGGCTTTCCCGTTCTGTGCTGTGCTCCCCGCTTTCTTTAATTTAGATTTAGCAGTGTATATTAATACACTGCAAAATCAAATAGGGGCTGGCAGACATGTTACAGAGGGGAGGAGGAACCAGAATTCTTCCTCCCCTCTGTGATATCACTTCTCCACTGGATCCGTAAAAAAGCGTGCTGTGTGAAAGCACTGCATTTTTTGCTCTTTTTTTGTGCGGGTGCAAAACGCTGCAAAATGCGCCTGCACAAAAAACTATGTGTGAACATAGGCTAACTTATATTCTGACATCAAGTATCCTGTCTTGGTAATAAGGTCCTAAATAAATGTGAAAAAAAAATACCTAAATGAATAAAATCTAATCAGATAAGTAACATCATTGTTTTTCAGACTCACTGCAATGTATAAAATGTCCTTGGGATCAATGGCCAAATGATGAACATTCCAAATGTCTTTCAAAGTCTGTCGAGTTCTTTAGATTTGAAGATGATCTTGGAAAGATCTTAGCAGGCACCAGTATCTTGTCCTCCTTTGTTCCACTTTTTATATTGGGCCTCTTTTCTTATTACAAACAAAGTCCGATTGTAAAGGCCAACAATTACTCTCTCAGTTGTCTTCTTCTGGTATCCTTAACCTTCTGCTTCCTGTGCTCCTTAGTCTTCATTGGATGTCCACAACTTGAAAAATGTCTTCTTCGTCAAGCTGCTTTCAGTATGACATTTACTCTCTGTGTTTCTTGCATCTTATCAAAGACCATCATGGTGGTATTTGCTTTCCGAGCAACCAGACCTGGTAGCAATTTGAAAAGATGGACAAGTCCTCGAGTGTCCTACTCCATCATTCTTATCTGCTTGTTGTTACAGCTAATGTTATGTGTCACTTGTCTAACAACCTTTCCACCTTTTCCACAATACAACACTCAAAGTAAACCTGGAGTTATCATTTTTGAATGTAATGAGGGTTCATCCTTCACCTTGTGGGTCATGTTGGGTTATCTGTATCTTTTGACCACCATCAGTTTCATTGTTGCCTTCCTGGCTCGAAGACTTCCCGACAGCTTCAATGAAGCCCAGTTTATCACATTCAGCATGTTGGCCTTCCTCAGTGTCTGGATATCTTTTATCCCAGCCTCACTCAGTGCCCAGGGAGTATATGTTGTAGCTATGGAGATTTTTGCCATCTTGGCATCTAGTTGGGCTTTGGTTATCTGTATGTTTCTTCCTAAATGTTTCATTATATTATTTAGACCAAATATGAACTCCAGGGATTATGTGATGAGGAGAGAGAGATCATAGCAAAGAAAGAAAATGATCTTATTTATGTTTTCAAAAATATCAAATAAACTATGTATTCTATATGTGCAACTATGTCTTACAGTAATATTACTACTACTACTAATAATAATAATAATAATAAAGTAATAAAAGGTAAGAGAAAAATAGAAATATTATTCGATTTTTTACCTTTTTAGGCTCCAACACCAGCAAACTCGGCAAGTTAAAGAGGACCAGTCACACCCCTGGTGCTATGCTAACTGAATGCAGCACTGAATGCAGCCTGTCTGCTGCATTCAGGGAAGGGGTCCCCCTGTCTCTAGCCCCCCTGTATGCTGTTAAAAATACTTTACAAAGTGTATAGATAAGGAGTCCAGAGGGACTCAGTAATTAATCATTGCTTTTATTTGGTGTCCTCCCCGCCTCCAGCCCTCCCTTGTTTAGCCTCTTGTATGTGTCATCGCTTCTGCTGGTGTCCTTTCCACCTCCAGCCCTCTCTGTGCCACCTCCAGCCCACTCTTGTTCAGCCTCCTGAATGTGTCATCGCTGAGGGCTGGAGTAGGCAAACAGAAGGCTGGAGGCGAGGAGGACACCAGCAATAGTGATGACTCATTACTGAGTAAGTCCCTCCTTATCTGTACACTTTATAAAAAATTTTTAACCGCTTACAGGAGGGCTAGAGACATGGAGGACCCCTTCCCTGAAAGTAGAAGACATGCTGCATTCAGTGCTGCATTCAGTTAGCATAGCACCAGGGAGGTGACAGATCCTCTATAAACATCTCCAAATGCAAAAATGTAGTGTAAATCTTTACTATATATGTTCTCAAGATAATTGTGCAAAAATATTAACTGTATTTTAAAAAGATATGTAATAAAAGAAAATCTCCATATCATCACACTTACATAAATAGGAAATGGTCCTGGAATATTTTTTTTGCACACTGCAAATTGAATCTGTATTATGATTTGCATAAAATCTAATATTTTAGTAAAATCAACTTAAAGTCAATCCTACACAAATCGATTGTCTCATCTCTGCTTCATGTCTAATTAAATGCTTGATTAAATCACACTTTTTATATCTACATTTATCTCTTTTGACAATCTTACCTGTTCAAATCTACATTCTGACCCTTGACTCTGCTCTCTTCTTTAAGAAACATATCCAAGTCCTTTACACCTCCTGCTGACTTCAATCCAAAACTATCTTCCAAAAAAATTCATTTATTCGTTAACTAAGAATTTGCAAATACAGTAGTGCATACCCTCATCCCCTCATCATCTCCCGCCTTGTCTACTGCAGCCTACCACTCTCTGACATTCCTTCTAATGCTCTTGCATGCCTACACTCTATCATAAACCCTGCTGCTCAATTAATCCACCTGTCCTCCCACTATTCCCTGGCCTCTCCTCTCTGCAAACCCCTTCACTGGCTTCCCATTGCCCAAAGACTTCTGTTAAAAATCCCAATCATGACATACAAAGCTGACCGCAATCTTTCTCATCCTTACATATGTGACATGGTGTTCAAATACTTACCTACATACAACCTCCGATCCTCACAAGATCTCTTTCTTTACTTCACTCTTCTCCCCACAATCACATACAGGAATACTCCCATTCATCCCCCATACTCTGGAACTCTCTGCCCCACATCAGACTCCTGCCTAACATGAAAACCTTCAAAAGGAACCTGAAGATCCATCTCTACTGACAAGCCTATCACCTGCAGTCAGCTTCAGTCCACAAAACTGCCACACGATCAGCACTACCCTCTCCTACTGTATCCTCACCCATCCCTTGTAGACTGTGAGCCCTAATAGACAGGGTCCTCTCTCCTCACCTACTGTATCCTCACCCATCTCTTGTAGACCATGAGCCCTCGTGGACAGGGTCCTCTCTCCTCACCTACTGTATCCTCACCCATCCTTTGTAGACTGTGAGCCCTCGTGGACAGGGTCCTCTCTCCTCACCTACTGTATCCTCACCTATCCCTTTTAGACTGTGAGCCCTCATGTCCTCTCTCCTCCTTTACCTGCCTGCGCATTGTATTGTTCATAATTATTGTATTGTTAATGTTAGCCCCTTTTAGAATGTAAAGTGTCATGGAATAAATGGTGGTATAATAATAATTAATAGTTAGGCAAAATAGTATCCAGGCTTACCACTTATAGGATGTAGCCACTTTGTTAATCAGAGTGCATTATACCAATTGGCTGGTTGTAGAATCAATTCCAGAGAAAAAAAGGCAACATCAGTTAGCATCTAAAATTCTTCCTTTATTTAATTTGTTAAAACCATCATCACGTGGGTAGGTACATTTACAGTTGACGTTTTTCAATACTGTGGCTGTCTTAAAGGGAATGTGTCAGGTCAAAAATCCATATGTAACTGATATCATTTTCTAATTCCTCTGGTGAAGCTCTATCTATTCATGTATTTTCATTTATACTCACTCACTATACTGGGTAAACTGCAAATAAAGAGATTAATTCCAACTGTCAATCACAATGAGTAATCACTCACATCTCTGCTGCCCACTCCCCAGGGAATGAATATTCATGTAGTGACATCACTGCCCTCCTATGTAAGTAAACATCCAAAGCAGTGAAAATCACTGACATGGTGAAGGGTTATATCCTTGTCTCTGCTCTCTTTTTATGCCGCAAAACACATTTTCAAATAAACACACAGAATATCACACAGACAGCACGGCTTCTGCTCAGAGCAACAAATGGAACAGATTCCCTTATCTAGGTGAGCTATCTGATACATGCCTGACATCTCTCCCTCCCTCTTCCCATCAGAAGCACAATGCAGACCAGCAATATGAAAATGAAACTACAAGTGAGACACAGGGGGGAGGGAGGGATATTTTCCTGAGAAGAAGTAATAAATGAAAATGTACATACTGGAAACAACTTAGCAGTAAAATTAATGGACCAGACTAGTGAAGCAGCTGCCTGTTGGGTGTGCAGGTGATTATAGCAAGAGAACTACAAAGGGTACAGTAATGATTTTTGAAAGGGCTGTTCAAGCACTATTAAAGGTTACTATTAGTATCATACTGAAAAATGACCTGTCAGAGTCCCTTTAATCGTATATCATTATATTACAATATAGAGATGAATTTAAAACCATAGTCCCATCCTCATGTGATGTATAATTAATAACAAACAAGTAACAAATGGTTGAAATATCTGAATTTTACCACATGTGCAAAACATAGCAAGATTAGTATAAAAAAGTACTACATTATATTTTCAGTACAGAAGATAGAATTCATATACATACACATGTACAATGTAGTGAGTACACTTTAAGAAAGATGAGTATATTACAATAAAATGAAAATATGTCTAAATGGATTGTGAAAAACCTCAGTGAAATCAATAAATAAATGTTAAGTCACGGCGGTAATTCAATCCTTTCAAGATTCTGGTATTTAATATTACAATCCATAATGCTTCATTTTTTAACAAAATCGTGCCCAAATCCCCACCTCTATTTGGTTTGTTAATTCTCTCATTACCATAGAATCTTAAAGAATCTAAATAACTTCAATGTATTGCAGTAAAGTACATAGCCGCACCAGATATGTTACTGATCTTTTTCTTTGCTATATCGGCTATATTTTCGCCTATTCTGATATTGAGACATTTTATAGTGCAATTTAAGTTACATTGGATGCGCAGAGTAAACAAAACAACATAAACGACATGAGTTGTTTCACAATTTATAAAACATCTAATTTGGAAAGGGTTGGCGACATTATCCTCAAAGGTCTTCTTTTTCAATGCAAAATGACACACAGCACATTAATTTTGTCCACGTGGATTGCCACATCACTCTGAGTTGTCAGTGGGAAACAGACTTGCGGACAGTAAGTCGCTAGGGATGGGCGAGTCTACTCGCTAGGACTCGTTACTCGGCGAGTAGTAAGGGACTCGCAGGACTCGGTACCCTGCGAGTTTCCCAGCGATTACTCGCACAGCAACGAGTCCTATGCAAATCAATGGCAATCCTAGTTTTGTCAGAGACTCTGACTTGCATTGGTCTCATTACTGTGCAAGTAATCGCTGGGAAACTCGCAAAGTAACTGCTGTTACTTTGCGAGCCGAGTCCTGCTGTCTGCTCTGTGCAGGCTGCCGCAGCTCCAGGGTCCTAGAGCCCGCCTGCTCACAGAGATGATGTAGCACAGCTGCGATTGTTCTCAGTCTGCTCATTCCCTGTGCATAGACATCTATATCTATGCACAGGGAAGTAGCAGAGAGGACATCGCGTTTTGGACTACGTCGGACGGAAGAGGATTTTTTTAATTAAAGATGGAGTCCCTAATGGCTTTTTTTTTTTTATTTCTAATAAACATTTTTCTCTGTGTTGTGTTTTTTTAACCCTTTATTGGAGATTCTTAGTGGCCGGGTCAAACGTGGCCTGACATTAAGAATCTCGGGCTTAATACCAGCTTGTATAACAAAGCTGGTATTAACCCCTTTATTACCCAGCGTGCCACCGCCACCAGGGCCACTGGAAGAGCGGGGTTCAGCGCCAGAGGATGGCGCTTCAATGAACGCGCCATCTTCTGGGGCGGCTGCGGGCTGCAATTTGCAGCGGGCTGTGCCCAGAACGCTTGGGCCTCCCTGCGCTGCGGATTCCAGCCCCCAGCTGCTTAGCTGTACCTGGCTAGACATAGAAATTGCGCGGTGCCCCACGCATTTTTTTTTCATTAATTCATGAAATTCATGAAATAATTAAAAAAAAGGGCTCCCCTATATTCTTGTGTCCGGCCAGGTACAAATAGGCACCTGGGGGTTGGGAGCAGCCCGTCGCTGCCTGCTGGATCCGGCTGGTTCCAGAAATACGGCAAAGCCCACGTGAAATTTTTTTCTGACAAATCCATAAAACAATGTAAATAAAAGGGACTGCATCTTTATTAACCCCTGGACCATGGGCGAGGGGTTAATAAAGATGCAGTCCCTTTTTTAGGATTGTTTTATTGATTTTTCAGAAAAAAAATTACATGGGCTTCGCCGTATTTTTGGAACCAGCCGGATCCAGCAGGCAGCGATGGGCTGCCCCCAACCCCCAGGTGCCTATTTGTACCTGGCCAGACACAAGAATATAGGGGAGCCCTTTTTTTTATTATTTCATGAATTTCATGAAATAATAAAAAAAAAATGCGTGGGGCTCCGCGCAATTTCTATGTCTAGCCAGGTACAGCTAAGCAGCTGGTGGCTGGAATCTGCAGCGCAGGGAGGCCCAAGCGTTCTGGGCACCCCCGCTGCAAATTGCAGCCCGCAGCCGCCCCAGAAGATGGCGCGTTCATTGAAGCGCCATCCTCTGGCGCTGAACCCCGCTCTTCCAGCGGCCTTGGTGGCGGTGGCACGCTGGGTAATAAAGAGGTTAGGGCCAGCTTTGTATTATCAGCTGGCCCTAAGCCCGAAATTTATGGCGGTCACGCCAATATTAGACATGACCGCCATGAATTTCTATTAAATTGTTTTAAAAAAAACACAACACAGAAATTTTTTTTTATTAGAAATAAAAAAAAAAACCATTAGGGACTCCATCTTTAATTAAAAAAATCCTCTTCCGTCCGACGTAGTCCAAAACGCGATGTCTTCTCTGCTACTTCCCTGTGCATAGATATAGATGTCTATGCACAGGGAGTAAGCAGACTGAGAACAATCTCAGCTCTGCTACACACAGGAAGAGCAGGCGGGCTCTAGGACCCTGGAGCTGCGGCAGCCAGCACAGAGCAGACAGCCTGGCTCCTTACTGTGCGAGTTTCCCAGCGATTACTTGCACAGTAAACGAGTCCAATGCAAGTCAATGCCAATCCTTGTTTTGTCAGAGTCTCTGAAAAAACTAGGATTGCTTCAGGCTGAAGCTTCCGAGACACATCTGTGATTTGTAAATCGCACACTACTCGCTATTACTCGCTTCCCCATTCATTAACATTGGACTCGCTAGACTCGCAACGAGTAGCGAGTCCTGGGCTCGGACTCTCTAGAGTCAAGCGATTCCGAGTAATTTAGGACTCGCCCACCACTATAAGTTGCCCAACGATTCTTCTCTCCTACTGACAAAACCACAGCCTGAGTATAATATATCAGCCAAAACAGGATCCTGGTTAAGGATTGTCAGATATGTTTTCTCAATAGATTTAATTTTGTTATATTGTCTACTATTTTCACGGGTGTGTCAGGAGGCACGGATGAGACTGTAGAGGCTACTCGCAGAAGGTCACAGCATTTGGCGAAACAGTCAAAATTCTAAAAAATGTCCCTGTCGCTTTAAGAGGCATTTCTCTTTTAGTGAAAGCTGGAGGTCACTATGACCCAGCTGATCTCTTACCCTGAGCTGTCTATTTATACGTCTTGACTCCCAGGATGCACTGCTGGTGATAGCTTGTCAGGTGTTTGGAGTTAGCTTCTCAGCTCAAGCAGTGAATCCTGGAGTTTCTGTTGGATTGCTGTGTGGATCTTCTCAAGCTAAGTGTTTTTTCCTTTCCCTGTTTGTTTGATTCCCTAGTGTGTATCTGTTGTTAGTAGCTGGGCTGACTAGTGTTCAACCGCTCTGATCCTTGTGTAGTTGTAGTTCAGGGACAGTCAGGAAATCGGTATCCCGCCCGGTGACAGTTGCAGAAACTGTATAGGGTCGTTAGGGGAGCCAGGTGTCAGTGCTAGTTTATCTATTGGGTCACTATCTCCAGCTTTTGCCCTTAGTATCAGGGACTCTTTTCCACCCTCGTTGTCCTGTGCTGGGTGTCTCCCTACAACCAGCATGGCAACTATAGAATGTGACAAAATGTAGACCGTGTTCATTATGCATGCAGTTATGATTTTTTTTTCTGGATGTATGCATTTGCTGCTCCCCCCCCATATTGGCTGAGATCAACTCAGTTCTATTGATTGTGGAAGCTCTATTATTGCTCTATAAGAAATATCTTTACCATATCCTTTTTTATTAAATCTGTTGCCAATGACAGCACTCTCTAGGTGGAAAAGTCTGTTACTGCTGAAAATTCTTCGTGCTCTTATCATTTCTCCATATGAAATAGAGGGTATTGTCTGTTTTGGATGACAGATATCCGCCTTTAAAATAGTATTCCCAGACACTGGTTTTCTGTACCTAGTGATTTCCACTTTATGTAAGATAGAATCACCTTGGAGCATTAGATCAAGATATGGTATACTGGCAGAAGTCTCTGAATGGGTAAACCTCAAATTGTGGTCATTTGAATTAATATACAAAATGAAGCCTGACACGTCCGCTATACTGCCCTGTCATATGAGTATAACATCATCAATATAGCGGATGTACCAGAGGATACTATCTGCATATGGATATTTGGCATCGTAAATAAAGTGCGCCTCCCATCATACTACAAATATGATGGTTATGGATGGGGATAATTTTGAACCTATCAAGGAGCCAAGTATTGCATAAAAAATTAGCTGATCTACATAAAAAAATTATGTTTTAGCAATTACTTGATTGTCGTAATCAAAAAATCACACTGTTCTGGAGACACAGTGGAGCAATTCTGCAAAAAATAATCCACTGACCCAATGGCTATATTGTGGGGAATACAAGAGTATACAGTTGCGTAACCAGAGTCTGGTGAGCCCCGGTGTGAAATTTTAACCTTTCCCCCCCCCCTCCCCAAATGTTGATGAAGTGTACGGGCCTCATGTAATGTTCTAAATCCTTTAAATACTCATAAATTGACCCCTCTCCCCCTTCAGTATGTATTAATGTCCCTCATCCTGCTATATATGGTCCTGCTCCTGGAATATGGCCCTTATTGTGGTATATATGTCCCCCATCCTGGTTTATATGGTCCACCTCCTCCCGACACCATAGTTGTCCAATTATTATAAAGCATCCCCATATTCCTCCATTCATAAGGTAGCCCCCATAGTCATTCAATTGTTATAATGAACCCCCATTATCCTCCATATAAAATAATGCAGCCTCACATCCCTCCACATATTATAATGCAGCCTCATAGCCTTCCTTATAGCAAAATGCAGCCTCATAGCCCTCCTTATAGTATAATTCAGCCTCATAGCCCTCCTTATAGCATAATAAAGCCTCATAACCCTCCTTATAGCATAATGCAGACTCATTTCCTCTCCATATAATATAATAGAGCCTAATAGCCTCTCGATATAGTATAATGCAGCCTCTCCATATAGTATAATGCAGCCTTATAGCCCTCCATATAGCATAATACAGCCTCCTAGCTCTTCATATAGTGCAGTCTCAAATCTGTCCATATAGTGGAGCCTCAATACTCTCCATATAGTATAATACAACCTCAAAACTCTCCATATAGTGCAGCCTCTAAACTCTCCATATGATGCAGCCTCAAAACCTTCTATTTAGTAAAGGCTCATAACTTTCCATATAGTGCAGCCTCAAACCTCTCCATTTAGTGCAGCCTTATATATATTGCCTCATGTCTCTCCATATAGTGCAGTATTATACTGTATAGGCAGCCTTATATCGTTCCATATAGTGCAGGCTTATTATGTGAAGCCTCATATGTCTCCAAATAGTGCAGTATTATATATGCAGCCTTATATCTCTCCATACAGTGCAGTATTATACTGTATATGCAGCCTTATATCTCTCCATATATTGCAGTATTATATATGCAGCCTTATATGTCCCATATAGTGCAGTATTATATATGCAGCCTTATATCTCTCCATACAGTGCAGTATTATAATGTATTATACTGTATATGCAGCCTTATATCTTTCCATACACTGCAGACTTATTATTTGCAGCCCCATATCTCTCCATATAGTGCAGTATTATATATGCAGCCTTATATGTTAACCCCCCCCCCCCCATTCTCTGGCCATAGTGCACTCACTTATTGAAAAAAATCTGTACTTACCTCTCCTGGTCCCCTCGCTGCTTCGGAGGTCTCCTCTGAAGATTCAAGACTCAGGAGATGGAGGAAGAGGTGCTGGCTTGTGTTCCACTGCACACTGCATAAAGCAGGAAGTGGGAGAAGGCGGCACCAGCTGGTCCACAGTGAAAAGCAGGCAGGTCAGAGGAGGCGTGAGACGGGAGCAGCAGTCAGAAGTAGGAGACTTCCCTCCCCTTCTCTCCCTGACACACGGGCCCTATAGCAACCTGTGCTGCCGCGCTGTCATATGGATGTGTGTCCTGGGGACGCACATGCATGTGAAGTGGGCGCCAAGTGCTGCAAACGACGGTCACAGGGGACGCTTGCAGTGCAGACCCCTTGTAGGTACGGGCCCTGTCACAGCCGCGACTCCTGTGACTGCGATTGTTATGCCACTGAGAGTATAGATTTACTATGTCACATGTAAGGAATTTGTAGATAACTTCCCAATAAAAATTTGAAAAATTCTCCAAAACATCGACACTATCTCTAAGAAACGCCGGTAATATTTTGGTAATTGGCTGCAGAAAAGAATCCACCCAGGGTTTGAGTCTCTCACTGAGAGACCAAATGCCTGGGAAGATTGGCCTGAGAGGGAAAGGAAATTCCATCTCATGCAGTTTAGTCAAGCCATGACGGACCGGCATAACAGGTGTCTTGACCATTAAAAAATCTGCAACTTTTGCATCAATATAATTGTTGTCCAGGCCACAACATAGCAATTTATTTAATGACTCCTGACGTGAAGAGGTTGGGTCCTGTGGCAGTTCTCGATAAGTGTTGGTATATCCCAATATTTTCAACACCATTGAATTATATAAACCTGATTCTAGTACTGCCACAGAACCTTCCTTTGTGAGAGCTGCGGAATAATGTATCCTAGCTGTTACTTAATTCACTGCTTTAAGTTTGCTGCTAGGCAAGTTATTCCTATGCATTGAAGTGGTAATTTTGCTACTCAGGTCATTGGGTTCAGATTCCTCAAGTGATTGAAATTAAGTGATGAGTGGGCAACTGATAAGGGGGGGCTTTGATGGCTATAAGCTTTCAGAAACCATCTGTATCCACCACGTAGAAAAGCAGAATTTACGTGAACAACAAATGGGGGGTAGTGAAGTGTAAGCTTTTTGCTTTGGGATGCATAGGAAGAAATAAGTGTGGGACTGAAGGCTGGCTGGTGGGACAAGTCATGGTGGAGTAAGGTGTACCCAACAAACTGCTACACTGGGAAGGAGATGCAGGCCTAGATGATATGGTGGGATGACCAACAAGTGGTGTACTTGGTGTCTGGCATCGGTCCGAACCAGCAGGCATGTCCATTTCAGTACTAGCTAAGGGTTTGTCAGTCACCCCGACTGTAGCAGATAAACAAGTGGAGGTCCTGCAGCCGTACACCTCTTGAACAACACTCGCTATGCTGATGGAGGAGGAAGAAGCAGCTGATGTGTTTGATGCAGCAGAAAGTGTTTGGTCAGGCCCAATAGGCACAGTTTTATTGCAGTAATTTGTCCATACTATCACAGGGTGCTGGCCGTGTGGTGGTTCATGCATGTAGTAGTAAAATTGGTGGGGGATTTGCCTCTACTTAATTTTGACTAAACATTTGGCAATTAATGTGAGTTCAGTTATCTTTTGTGGTTTTAAAAAAAGCCCGTGCTAGGCAACCCTTGCAGACTCGGACAACTGCAGACCCATGACCACTGCTATCCTGACCCAGAGTTGTGACTGAGAATGCAGTGCCTGTCATGCTTGCAGCCCTCAGTCTCGGTGCTGGAACATGCCAGCTAACTTCCTCATATTCCTACTCCTTCTTCTCTTTTGAGCTACGCAGCTGCATGATTCATTCCAAGTGGGATCTAGAACCTCATCATCAGCATTCTCTGTTGTCCCACTCATCGCCATGAGAGTCACCATTCTTCACTTTTTGCTCTGAACACACAGTAGAGTGCAGTGTGAGTGCTCCTCATGTATCTGAGTCTCATCATCATCATCATCATCATCACCTCCACCCCCAGGGGTTAATGTCTGGTGACTAGGAGCTGGATTCTGTTGGGACCATATTTCATCCATTCCCAGATGCAACTCCAAAAGATTTTGGGCATCAGTGTAGATCCTTTTCTCCTCTTGAGTATGTGAAACTTTGAAGCAGACCTCTGAAGCCAATTGAATAGAATGAGTGAACATCTCTACAGAATTGTCCCTCAATCAGTTGTGCAGTTGGAGAGTTGTGGCATGGGGTGACATATGGGTAATTAGAGCCCACCTCTGAGGACTATACTGTTTCTGAAGTAAAGGTGGAGGAAAAGGAAGACAGGCCTCTTGATGCAGCTGTTTCGATGAACTGTAGCAAAAGCTAGGCCTCATCCAAAACTCACTCTTCTGCTGGTAAACAAAGAGACTGGAGTAGGCTGTCCAGTAAAAGAAGTTGTCACTTCGCTTGGGATATGACGACGAGCCAATGAATGTTTACTACAGCTTCCAGTAACATTTGCAGGAGCACCTTCCTTACGTATACCTCTAATGCCAAGCCTACTCCACAACAACTATTTTCTGCTTCTCCTTTCCACCACAAACTCGGGATTTTCCACTCATATTTTCTGCATACTGATTTGGAAAGTGCTTGTTTGAGGTCAAACACAGCTTTTTTAGGGGAATATGAAGGATTTGAGAAACACAGGTTACAGGCCAAAAAATGCCTTTTTAGGGGAAAGTAAAGGATTTGAGAATCACAGGTTGCAGGGCAAAAAAATTTTTTGGTGAAACTGAAGGATTTGGGATTTACAGGTTACAGGCCAAACAGCCTTTTTAGGGAAAACTGAAGGATTCGAGTTTCACAGGTTAGAGGCCAAGCACAGCCTTCTTAGCAAATGAACTAGAGTCCAGCTCACCTAGGTTTACCCAAGCAACTCTCATGGAGCACGGAAAAAGTCCCACCTTGACCCAGGAAATCCAATAAGAAAAGAAGAATTCCGCAGTCACGCAAGTCATGCACACTTTCTATGTATGCATAAAAATTGCAAATAAAAAATTCTCATGTGGAACGGCCCGATTTCTTCTTTTCTTATTTAACTACCTTTTTAATAACAGAAAATGTTGCAGGCAATGCTTTTCTGTGCGCGCAGCAAAAGCGCACTCCGGGCAGCTTTGTGTGTGCTTGGTAGCCATGGAACACATCGGGTTCTGAAATCTGTGTGCGTTGGCAAAGCCACATTTTTTGCATACAAGAAGGGATTGCAAAATCCTTCAGTTTCCCATAAAAAGGCATTTTTGCCTGTAACCTGTACATCTGAAATCCTTCAGTTTCCCTTTAAAAGGTTGTCCAATAAGAAAAGAAGAAATCGGGCCCTTCCACGTGAGAATATTGTATTTGCAATTTTCATGCATACATAGAAAGTGTGCATGCCTTTCATGACTGCGAATTTCTTCCTTTCTTATTGGATTTCCTGGGTCAAGGTGTGACTTTTTCCGTGCTCCATGAGAGTTATGGTACCTTTACACGCGGCAACATTTCTAGGGTGTCAACAGGTAACTTACTGGTTGCAGTGAAATCATGGAGACATGGTTCTATCTTGTTGCTGTGTACAAATGGAATCATGTCTCCATGATTTCACTGCAGCCAGTAAGTTACCTGTTGACACCCTAGAAATGTTGCGTCGTGTAAAGGTACCATTACTTGGGTAAGCCTAGGTGAGATGAACTCTATTTCATTTGCTAAGAAGGCTGTTTGGACTCTAACCTGTGAAACTCGAATCCTTGAGTTTTCACTGAAAAGGATGTTTGGCCTTTAATCTGTAAATCCCGATTCCTTCAGTTACCCCTAAAAATGTATTAAGCGCAGACCGGTAAAATCTGCAAATAACGGTAGTGTGACCCCAGCCTTTGGGTTGCAATGCGTTTTTGGAAGCATGTGTGCCAAAAGCGAATTGCAAACGCATGCATGTTGGCCCTCATTGATTTCAATGGAAAACACATTGAAAACACATGTAAAAACATATCATTTTCTGCAAATGCAAAACACATGCATTTTTGCAAATGCAGCCCATAACTTGTCCTGCAACGTTTATGGCTGCATTTGCAAAAACGCATGCATTTGCAGAAAATGATGTGTTTTTACATGTGTTTTCAATGCGTTTTCCATTGAAATCAATGGGTGCATTTTGGATGCGTTTCTATGCATTTTTCAGTGCAAAAATGCATAGCAATGCACACGCAACCCCCCTTAGATGAGAACTTGACCTATGTCCAGATGAACACTCTCACCTTCCTATTCTATCTAAAAAGTGATGAAGTAGCAAGCTATCTCGGCTACACTCAGACTGTGCATGTTTTGATCCATTTTTTGATCCAATTTTTGCAGTGCACTGCAGAAAATGGATAACTCAATTAGACAATTTGACAATCAGACTGTGCTCTTGTAATCTGTTTTTCCACTTTATGAGAGCTCCGTTCTTGAAAAGGACATGTCAATTTCCGTTGTGCCGTTCAAAATTGGGGAAAAAAATGCAGCAGTCAAAAACGGATCAAAAAACGCATCCAAAAACGGATCCTTTTTTTAGTGCGTTTTTTTTTACAGCAAAACGGAGGAGGCAAAGGATGCACAGTCTGAATGTAGCCTAATTGTGTAACATCAACAGAGCAGCTCAGAGCAGCAGCAGCATTGTCCCTAATAGTAACACTCTGAAAATGGCCATCATGGAAATGTCCGCTTCGTATATCCTTAGGCACAAAGGACTTTGGCAGCCAATGACACAAGCCCTTGTGTCTTCAGCTTGTGGATGCTTTATGTGCCCTGATCAGCTGTAGACAAGGAACATCCACACAGAAAATGCCGTAAAAAAATTTAAATGGAGTCTGTTGCTACTATGACTTCTCTTCATCCCCTTATAAAAGACGCCCCGCCTGCTATCCTATACTGTCAGAAGGTAGGAGAAAAGCATCACTTAAATGCAGTAATGCTTTTTTAATTCAATCACTCACCGAACATATCCGGTTTCGACATCTTTTTTGGGAATTGCTCGGGTTTCCGAATGCAAACTGAATCTCCCATGTTTGGCCCGAATCTGAAATTGGCGATCATGTTCATTAAAGGTTCGCTCATCTCTAAAGGCCCCGTTACACAGCACAACATCGTTAACGATATCACTTAAGCATCATGGGTTTGGAGTCGTTCAAGCGACATCGTTAGGACGTAGTTTCATGTAACATCGAGACTCAACTACAATAAGTCGTTGGATCGCTGATCGCAGGTTTGAGAACAAGTTCTCAAATCACGCGATCAACAATCAGCCAACCTGGTATATCGTTGTGTGTGACACCACGATAATGATGTCGTTTACGACTTCGCCCATTCACAGCAATGAGCAGGTATCGATCGCTGGGTTGTGCGAACGATACCTCCTCACAACACCAACAATGTCAATAAAATGTCGGAAACGACCGCGCGCCCACGAGATCGTTGCCGACATCGTTCCAACGTCATGCCGTGTAACGGTACCTTTACAGTGACCGCTGCCTCTGCCCCTGAAGACACTTCATTTCATGGAGTAAAAACAGTGACCGCTGTCTCTGTCCCTGATGATGCTTCATTTCATGGAGTAGTAGCAATGACCTCTGTCTTTGCCCCTGATGATGCTTTGTTTCATCAAAGAGTAACAGTGACCACAGCCTTTGCCCCTGATGATGCTTCGTTTCATGGAGGAGTTAAAATGACCGCTGTGTCTGCCCTATGATGTCATTTGTTTCGTATTGGAGTAAAAGTGATCGCTGCCTCTGCCCCCTGATGACACTTTGTTTCATGGAGGAGTAACACTGACCGCTACCTTTGCTCCCTGATGACGCTTCATTTGAGTTTCCAATGAGCTTCCTCTCAGAAATTAGAACATCCTAGCCAATGTCATTTAGTGCAGATAGAAGCCATATGAGTAAATGTTGGATGTGTTAACGAGCCTTGCATCATCACCAGACACCTAGAGCTGTTCTTGCTCCTCATCGGTGTTAAGCAGAACTTTTTTTTTATTGAGAAATGTTTTACATTGTTTTGGGGTAATTATTTAATTTTAATTAGACTATGGGAAAAGTATGAAAAATAATTCTCTCACAGAAAGAACAACTTAACCAATTGCATCGGAGGAGATATTTGACCCTGACCTATAAATCTATGTCCGACCCTTTAATGTCCCTAGCAGCAAGACTGAGGATACAAGTCAATTTTTACATAACAATTTTTCAAATTTTGTTGTTTTACTTCCCTGGAACATTCATTTAGAAGATCCCATATGGACAATTATAAAGATCACTAGTCCATTGAGATCAGCAATTTCCTCTACAAACTTTGCAGAGAAGTGTTACAATGACTCTCGGAACGTCTATAAATATGATGTTAAAGAGAAACTTCTCTCTGTAAACGTCAACAGATCCGTGTCCTACAGAGAAAAAGAAAGACAGTCGTCATTGTAAGTATAACGGGGCAATGGAATGTACGGTATATCTAACATGTGACTTGTATGGGATTCATTTATATCGGGCTTTTTATATTTATCTTTATGTAAAGAATTATCAGTCCAGGTGAACATGATTTGCTAATCAGTCAAACATTCTTTGTTACACTTTAAAGTAAAGCCTGTTCAGACCTCAATTGTCTCATCATTGAGGGTTAAGTTGAACCGGTTTCCTTCCTCCTTGAGTTATTAAGGGCGGCTTCACACTGCGGCCTGAACCGGTCCGGGGCTGTCCGGGAGGACCCTGACAGCCACGGACTGGATCAGCACACAGAACCGGTGGGCTTATTTGCCCTCTGGTCCAGTGTGCAGCGCATGCAGTTCCCGCTGCTGATAAGTCAGGACCGTGGCGCCGCGGTCCTGACCTGTCAGCGGCTGTAGCTGCGTGCTCTGCACACTGGACCGGTGAGCAAATTAGCCCTCTGGTTCTGTGTGCTCATCCAGTCTGTGGCTGTCAGGGTCCTCCCGGACAGTTCCGGACAGGATCGTGCCACAGTGTGAAGGCACCCTTAGTTGGACTCCGCAGTGACGCATTCTGCCGGCATTGATATATTATGACAAACTAATCAGGGAAGGAAAGAGATTTGCTCTGCTGATGGGTGAAACCTAGGAACAGGAGTAACAAATCCTCAGCTGTGAGCAGTATTAAGTCTGGACAAGACTTCATCCTCTGGATGAAAACAAGAATATATACTCACAACCCTCACCAAACCAAGGTGATGTGTGGATGGCTCGAGTCTTCATCCTGTATCTATAGATAATTATGAAGATTACTCTGTACTTTTTTGCTTCACTATTATTGTGAAGATGTTCAGTATTTTATTAAGTTTTTATGGTTTCTGGATTCAAGGATGGTCATGGTGTGAAAAAGGACACAATATTAACCCTTTCACGATCTTTGGCGTATGCTTAAAGGTTGTATCCTGGTTAATCGAAACATTTTAATCCGGCTCAACAGGAATGGATTTTCTTTTGTTGTTCAATAAAGATGGTGCATACAAAAGAAAAAATTACATGGTTGACATGACCCAGTCGACGTGTTTTGACTGCATTAAGCGGAGTCATGAGTAAGATTGCTTAATGCAGTTGAAACGCATCGACTGAGTCATACAGCCATGTTATTATTACTTTTGTATGCACCATCTTTATAGAAAAATGAAAGAAAAAGAAAATCCATTCATGTTGAGCCATATTCCAATTTTTTCTATTAACCTTGATGTAAGGTCAAGGCGAGGCCGGTGTCTGAGCACCAGGTGGATGAGCAAGGGGCAGTCGGGTGAGCTGGAACCTATTATTATACATTATATCCAGGTTTTTGATGTGAGTTCACAAACTGAGCCAAATCTTTCCCTGCCCATGTCAGATAATCTGATTAGCCACCATATACCCCTAACAGATGTGGGTGGATTTGAGACTCGTCTGCGGCTGCTAACCAATTAAATATTTCTATCAATCTCTGACAGCCAGATTTAAAACTTGCCATCAAGGTGGGAGTCATTCCAACTTTCATCAATAAAGTATAAAGTTTCCGTTTTTATAGTTACTGTAGTTTGTGGGTTAGATCTCTCTGGGCTGTATGGTCTGTAGATGGGAGAAAAGGAGAGAGGAGGGCACAGATCTAAGTGCAACATTAGAGCTTTACAATGGATAAAACAAGAGATATCTTGCTCACCTTATAGGTGTCTTGCTGTTTTACGCATCAGCCCCCACCTAGGTGGCTTCCTTGGTCTTTGTTGTGTTTCATAGTTTATTTCAAATTTACAGGTTAAAATGAATAGTAGTTTCCTGTGGACTTTCATGTTGCTGAGCTTCTTTACCGTTCACTGGAGAGGTGAGCCGAACTTAAACTCTTTTCCTTAGATTGTGATGCTGATGCTGGTGCTGATGGTGGAGCAAGTGATGATGGTGATGCTGATGCAGATGCTGATACTGATGGTGGGGCTTTTGTGGCTTCTGATGCTGATATTGATGCTGGTGATGATGCTGATCCAGACTATGATACTGATGCTTGTGCTGATGCTGCTTGATTTGATGCTACATGTTAGCATCTGAAGTTGTGGGTGGTAATAATCACCTAGGCACAATAATGATTCTACAGGTTTACTTGTATTCATACACTTTATTACAGCTACTACAGGTAGATGGCCACAATGCAATGCACAAAGTCCACAGGCTCCAAAACCAGCCAACAATAGTCCCTAAGTTCCAACAGACAAAGGATATCACTACCGAAACACATGTATCCGGCTCTATAAAAGCTAAGCTTCAGTTCTTCAAAAATAAAAAAAATTATTATGGGTCACGAAAAACGACACCAAAATGCAATTTAAAAAAAAAACATATAATTTTTTTCACGACTTTTTTTCGTACTGATCTGGGGAGTCATGCTGGTAGATGAGTTTTACCATATAGTGAACATAATATTAAAAAAATGTGAAATTGAAAAGCAGAGCCATACACTGAAGTTCTAGGATCTATAGATCTCTTATAATTCAATAAAATCATACCTCCTCATCTGCTCTGGCCCCCCCACCTTAGGGAACCTAAATCTCTGCAGGACCCCTGCCACACCCCCTCACTAAACAGAAGTGTGAGGGGGCTGGAATGTAGGATGATCATGCAGCTCCCAGCATCCACGCCCCTGACACACCTCCTGCTTTTTGCTCTTACATGAAGCTCCCAGGCTGTAGATTCTAGGTACCTTGAGGTGGGGACCAGAGCAGAGCAGAGGAGCAGGTATGATTTTATTGAATTATAAGAGATCCATAGATCCTAGAACTGCAGTGTACGGCTCTGCTTCATCATGTAGGAGGGCAGGGACTGTACTAAAAAGTTTCCTCTCACTGGAGTTCCCCTTTAAACTAATTGAAGAAAGACATACAAATTTCTATTTTTTATTATGAATATTCAAACTCTTCATATGCTAAGCTGGAAACTTATTATATGGTAGATAAACTTTCTATGATCCATGTGTACATATACTGACAAGCAAAAGGATAACAATGTTTTGACCCCGTGCTTTCAGGTTCCATATCTCACCATCGTCTATAGCAGGGGTGGGGAACCTTTTTCTGCTGGGGGCCATTTGGAATTTTCTACCATCCTTCGGGGGCCGCACAAAATTATCAACTCAAAATTACCCGGCTATATTTGGTTAAACAATCAACTCACCCCTACAGTGGTGGCTGGGGCTGCTTCTCCTTGGCGTGGCTGTGGTAATAGGTGATATTGCTCATATTGTTTTTCTGCTTTTCCCAGTTTGCCATGACTATAGACATCAGAGGAGAGGCTGGGAGCATATACATCAATAGAGAGACTGAGAATGTGGAATAGAATTCACTAAGGAGCTGGATTTCACAGGCAGGCAGTTGGCAAAAAGTGTCTAGCAGCATGAACACTACAGTTACCTGGAATCTGCCTGGGGGCCGCAGAAAAGGTCATCTAGGGCCGAATTTGGCCCAGGGGCCTGAGGTTCCCCATCCTTGCTCTACAGCTTTGAGCGTGAGACTACCTTCATTTTATAGACAATCATCTTTGCTATCGTAGCCTCCTCGAATCCAGAAGTCTTATGATAGTTATTTTATGTTCAATGTAAAAATATAATAGAACAAAGACACGAAACATTATCTACAGTCTTAATTGAAGTTGAAATATTTAAATTTAAATTAAATTTTTTTTTAATCTGAGTTGAAATTTTAAGTTTCTAAACCATTGAAAGTTAAAATTTTATTGTTTACAACGGTTGTACACTACAGTGTACGTGAGGTCTGTAGAGGTTATACATAAATGTGACTTGCAGCTATTTAGCATAATGAGTTATGCAGATTCTTGTCATGTCACTACAGTGTTATGGCCACTTTGCACATCCCGATATCGTCGTCCAACTTCGACAAAAAGTCACATGGTTCGTGCGTTGGCCCCGCTATCGTTTGTGCGTTGTATGGTGTAGATGTGCAATACGACGCAAGAACGATGCCAAAACGATATCGGGGGAGAAATGAGCAGGCTCTCCAACTGCCCGATATTGGATGGACGATCTGGCAGGATCGTGCTGTGTGACAGCCCAACACCGACTTGGAGCGCAACTTACCCTATTCTCTCCCATGCTAAATGGTCGTTCCTGGGTCGCTTGCACAAGGGGGCGTAGACATCGCAGTTGTGTTGCCTGCCGATATCGCCCAGTGGGACATCTCCTATGCGATCTTGGATTTCAGCCCAAAAAGTGTGCGCTCCCGTGCAGTTGGATACAATATCGAAACGATGTTGGGACTTATAAAGTGGCCATTACTGTTTCGCTCGTAAAAATCCTAATTTAAATTTGAGTTACTGTATTGTATAAATCTACCTTTGGCTTTCAACACTTCCCGGATCCTTTTGGGCAGCTCTCGATCAGATGTAAGCAGGTCTCGACCAACATTTCATCCCAGGTCTCTTCTACGTTGTTCCAATGTTAGTACATACTGGTCACCTCACTTGGGTAATTTTACAGCTTTTTCTTCAACTCTCTCCTCAAGTGTTGGATATGGTTGAGGTCTGGGGACTGTGTGGACAATCCAGCTCCTCTACCTCATTGTCATTGACCCATTTCTGTTCCAATCTCGACAAATGCTTCCGGTTATTGCCCTGCTCGAACACTATTTCATCCTTGTCATACAGATAGTACTCAGGTGTGCAAAGTAACTCTTCTTGTAGGATGCTCACATGTAGGTCAGCAACTTTCATAAATACAAAGCAAAGCTAAGTGGAAACACTGGAATACCTTCTGGCATACTTATACAGAGTGACGAGGCTGTGATCACATATACGTTAAAGTTCCTAAATGTTATTGTATCAGGATAGAGAGGTTTTGGCTGATGAGTATGTAAAATTTAGATTTAAATATAATTGAATTTTTTGTGATTTGAGAGATCTACGATCTTACTTATTAATTTTTCTTTTCTTTACTATATATTTATTATTTTAGTTGTATTTCCGAAGTCTGTTCTTTTTTCCATGTTGGAATCTATTACTTGGGTTTTTGTACATTGGTTCTTTAACTATGGATTAATGTACCTTTTCAAACAAAGTTGTCCAATTGTCCAACCAGCCTTATTTTATTGTTAAAATTTAATAAAGATTATTTGAATCACATGTAGGTCAGCATTGAGACCACCTTTGATTCTGGTCAAGGTTTCCTCCACCAAACTTGACAGTTCTTTCAATGTCTCAATCAATTGGAACTTTTCCCCTTGTTTCTTCCAGACCCCTTTGTACCCATCAAAGCCCAATCTTTTGGCTTTCATCCTATTGCGTGAAATCACCTGTTTTCAATTTTCTACAGTCCACTTTTCATTCTTTTTTGCAAACATGAACCTACTCTTCTCATGATGATATTGAAGTCAAGGTTTTTCGACTTTTTTTGGGGTCAACTTTCCAGGCTTATGTAATGTGCATTGAATGGTGCTTGCATGAACATCTATAATCTCACTATAATGAAGCATATGGACTGCCTCCACTGCCATGTTTGTCACCTTAGAACTGACAGACCTTGTCATGAGATGATTTGTTGGCTCTGATATTTTGCCTGGACATCCACCTCTTATTTTTGTAACTTTCATGGCCTCACATGATGCAGTTTACCATTTTTCATGGCTGAGAGACCACAATCGATGAGCTGGAAGACGCTGCTCCTCTTTTCTAGGGAAATCTTCATGACTGCTAATTGATGTGAACCAGTGACCTTTCATTTGGGAATCAACCTATTACCACATTTAAATATTAGGGAATGTGACAACAGGTTGTAATTTGTAGTAGACAGGAAGAAAAAGATTTTTCCACCACCAAGATTAAAACAGTAACAATGCAGTGACATGACAAGAATCTGCCTAACTAATCATATGCTAATTAGATGCAAGTCACATTTATATATGAGCAGGAGCGGACTGGTCCGATGGCAGGGGGATCAGGCTGCCACCCGGGACGAGCTCCGCCAGTCAGCCCCTGTATATGAGATACCCATGATGATTGTCTATAAAATAAGCGTAGTCTCACACTCAACGTTGGGTGGAAGGTGAGATATGGAGCCAAGAGTTCAAAACCTTGTTACTTTTTTGTTACATTTTGATGGCACGCACAAAGGTTATTGCCGATATAATTCCAAGTATTAGGCACCCATGAAAATGAAACTATAGAAAACTTACTATGAATATCTAAATAATATTCAACAATATACTTCTACGTAGAATATTGAACATCTATGAAGATGTAGTTATGAGCATCATGGTTGGAAACTGAGCATATCCACGACATCAGTCCATAAGGATAACAATAGTCATTGATACACCTCCAGGTACATTATTAGGCTGCCATGAAGATGTGGCTATCTGAAACTAGACAGAAGACTATGACTATCTCCATGTTATTTCCATCCTATTTCTTCAATGTTGATGGTATTTATCAAGAATATATACATTCATGTATTCGAAAACCAGGCGTTTGGTGTTATAAGTTTGACAACATACTATTACAATGTTAATCCCATTTTTATCATATGAATTTAATATAGATCGTAGTCGTTATCAATATACCGATAAGTACAATATAAGGGCAACTACTGTATGAAATGCTTTAGTCATAGGTCAATAATGTTGATAGTTGTTTTCGATATACATCAAAGTTGAGAATTAGAAAGCCATCAAGCTTCACATATGGGAAACTTGACAAATCACTACTATGTTCAAGCCATTGCATCATAAATTCACCATGTAGATAGTAGTCATCGATGTATCTCTATTCAGAGGATTCATGAAGATCTTGTACTTGGAAGCATGAGAGGATACCATGACATTATATGACATTTTTACTTTCCTTAAAGGTGGTCTACTGGTTAAGATGAATATGAATATATTTTATATCATGAGGAGCTTCATCCTTGCCTGCTATCTTCTGCCATCCATCTACTGCATGTTTCAGAATTGTAATCTGCCATCTATGTCAGAGCTTGAAGGAATCACTCAATCGGGAGACATCATGATTGGAGTTGCGCTGCCTATTAATTTTGAGAAGATTTCCCAAAAATTGACATTTAAAATCAAACCACCCAGGACCATGTGTGCAGCGTAGGTGGATATTACCTTTTATGCATGCTATTATTTTTTACATACTGTGCAAATATTTTGGTTTACAAGACACACCCCAAATTTATACAAGAAAAGTGATTTTACAGGCCCTGGGTTGGAAGGAGAGGTTGTCCTGACAGCGTCACGTGAGGGACATTGTTGTGTGCCCTTGACTGGGATGGGGTGACTCGGCAGTGACATTAGCAGAGAGATGCTTTGGAAGGCATGCACAATTGATCTGCCAGGAACGGAAATGATGGTCTTCAGAAATATGGTAGCAAGGGTGGCGCATGTGCATATGTACAGCAGATAGAATCCCCACCTGCGCCACCTCTGACAAGCTAGACTTCAGGAAAATGGTCCTTGCACATGCATCACCTTCAGATATATCTTTCCTGAAGTCTATCACATCTATTGCGTCTATCGCTGGGAGATTAATGGCGCCTTACCGCCACAGCATTGCCCAAGTCATGACACTGCTGGGACAGCCCTGACTCCTAGCCAAGGACCCGCAGCATTGTCTTATCTGTCCCTCTTGAGTTCCTGCAGTGGCGACCCTGCCTTGTTTGACTCTGTGGCACCCCAAGATATGCTACATTCGGGCTATAAGTCGCACTCTCATTTTCCATCCAATTTAGGAGCAAAAAAGTGAATCTTATAGTCCAAGAAAGATGTATATATATTGTATATCCACAGATGTACAGTGTTGGCCAAAAGTTTTGACACCCCTGCAATTCTGTTAGATAATACTCAGTTTCTTTCTGAAAATGATTGCAATCACAAATTCTTTGGTATTATTATCTTCATTTAATTTGTCTTCAATGGAAAAGCACAAAAGAGAATGAAGCAAAAAGCAAAACATTAATCATTTCACACAAAACTCCAAAAATGGGCCAGACAAAAGTATTGGCACCCTCAGCCTAATACTTGGTTGCACAACCTTTAGTCAAAATAACTGCGATCAACCACTTCCGGTAACCATCAATGAGTTTCTTACAATGCTCTGCTGGAATTTTAGACCATTGTTCTTTGGCAAACTGCTCCAGGTCCTGATATTTGAAGGTTGCCTTCTCCAAACTGCCATTTTTAGATCTCTCCACAGGTGTTCTATGGGATTCAGGTCTGGACTCATTGCTGTCCACCTTAGAAGTCTCCAGTGCTTTCTCTCAAACCGGGGAGACCCAGCTTTCTCACACTGGGCCCTACATTATGCTGCAAAATTTGTTGGTAGTCTTCAGACTTCATAATGCCATGGACACGGTCAAGCAGTCCAGTGCCAGAGGCAGCAATGCAACCCCAAAACATCAGGGAACCTCCGCCATGTTTGACTGTTGGGACCATATTCTTTTCTTTGAATGCCTATTTTTTTCTCCTGTAAACTCTATGCTGATGCCTTTGCCCAAAAAGAAAGAACATTTTTCCAAAACATTTTAGGCTTTCTCAGGTAAGTTTTGGCAAACTCCAGCCTGGCTTTATTATGTCTCGGGGTAAGAAGTGGGGTCTTCCTGGGTCTCCTACTATACAGTCCCTTTTCATTCAGACGCCGATGGATAGTACGGGTTGACACTGTTGTACCCTCGGACTGCGGGGCAGCTTGAACTTGTTTGGATGTTAGTCGAGGTTCTTTATCCACCATCCGCACAATCTTGCGTTGAAATCTCTCGTCAATTTTTCTTTTCTGTCCACATTTAGGGAGGTTAGCCACAGTGCCATGGGCTTTAAATTTCTCGATGACACTGCGCACGGTAGACACAGGAACATTCATGTCTGGAGATGGACTTGTAGCCTTGAGTTTGCTCATGCTTCCTCACAATTTGGTTTCTCAAGTCCTCAGACAGTTCTTTGGTCTTCTTTCTTTTCTCCATGCGCAATGTGGTACACACAAGGACCCAGGACAGAGGTTGAGTCAACTTTAATCCATGTCAACTGGCTGTAAGTGTGATTTAGTTATTGCCAACACCTGTTAGGTGCCACAGGTAAGTTACAGGTGCTTTTAATTACACAAATTAGAGAAGCATCACATGATTTTTCTAACAGTGGCTATACTTTTGACTACCCTCTTTTTTATGTTTGGTGTGGAACTATATGCAATTTGGCTTTAGCACAATTGTTTTTGTGTTTTTTTCATTGAAGACAAATTAAATGAAGATAATATTACCAAAGAATTTGTGATTGCAATCACTTTCAGGAAGAAACTGAGTATTATCTGACAGAATCTCAGAGGTGTCAATACTTTTGGCCAATACTATAGGAGCTATCCTGAAAGTTTTAACTGTGCTGCACTCCCTGACATCACTGTTCCTCATACGCACTGTCTTATGATACCGCCGAGATATTGCAGCTCTCACAAGCTAGTGTTACCAGTGTTGACACCAATGAGGTTATTTCAGTTTACACAGCGGGATTCCCTGCTGTCTGATACCCGCTGTGTAACCTGGGACAACCTCAGGGAAGTCATGAGAATGTCTGAGGTTCATGAGAGAACCTAGGAGCATGGTGACTGTGATAGTGGTGCTGAAGCTTGCTAAGTAATAGTGTAGGAAGCAAGCTAGTTTGTGTGCCTAATGTGCGGGACTCCACTGTAAAATTATTTATGCTCATGTGGCACCCCTGCAACCAGTGTGGCCACATAGGGAACTGCACCCAGGCATAAGGTAGGCAGTTTTTGCATCAAACACCCTCACAGCACACACACCCACAGGAGCACAGCACCCAACCCAGAGCCTGGGACTCTAGGCGGGCAAGAGGTGATGGAGTTTAGATGAAAGTGGGTGGGAATGTAGGCCAGAGTGAGCCGAGAGGTAAAGACCAGACAGACAGTGACACATCCCGGTGGGATTGGGCTCCCTGGAGACGCAGAATCCACAGAGACACCGTTCCATGGAGAAAAAGCTCGTCCATAGCCAGCATCCCAAGGGAGTGTGAGGACAGAGACCGGACCAGTATCACCGGGTCCGAGGAACACGGCAGCACCGACCAACTACCGGTGGGATAGATTCCCTGATTGCATCTGGAAGTCACATGGGTAGGAAAGAGCCAGTGATCCATTGCAAGACAGGGACACCCAAGCTAGGCTAACACCAGAGTGTTGGCTCTGAGGGGGGCTGAAGTTACCCACCAGCTCCCCAGACAAACTGGTGGGGAACACAGATTCCAGATCTGTGTTCCAACTACAGGGTTGGAGGCACAGCAACATCCAGGAGGACCTGGCTTACCGCCCATACCCATAGGGGGAGGCTTTACACAAGGGACCGAGTTGCTGCCCCGCAATCCACACAGGAGAACAGAGATAGAACAAGCCTGAAAGGACACTGAGAGTGAGGGGTCTCAGAGTGACAGCCTGGCTGCAGAGGGTTCAAGTGTCTGGAGCAGACTTTGAATAAGAACTGTGTTGAGAACTGTACTGAGAACTGTTGTGAACTGTTGAACTGTGAAGAACTTGAAAGTAAACTCGGTGAGCCCTGCTTCAGTTTCCCGTGTCTGATTCCAGGTGTACAGAACTTTGCATTAAACCCTTTACCCTGTCAGGAGCTGCCCCGACCCGCGGCGGGCTCATCCACCTTACATCCATCCATCCTCCTGACAGAAGCACACTGCAGCGGTGGTCCCCTTACTGACCACAACCCATGGGTGGCGTCAAGACAAACCATATCCCCTGTATATATCCCCTTTTACTTGTGAGAACCCGGGACTTGGTCCGGACCAAGACCGCCGTCATATCCCAAGCAGTACCCCGGTCCAGTACTGAGTACCCTGTCTCAGTGGGCTCCACATTGGTTTTGGCAGCTTTTAAAGGAGGGGAGTGTGGACTCTACTGGGTTTAAATAAAGATATTTGGCAGTTTAAACAAAGAGAGCTATTTGGATCCCAAGAAGTTTTTGGGCTTATTTTTCTTACATGGCGACTGGCCAGATCACCAGATTACAGCCTTTATCAGCAGGTTTAAAAACAATGTATTTTCTAGGACTTTCCACTGCACGTTATTAATAATCACTATACTTAACAGGGTCATAATCACTCATTTTAATTTTTAATATTGGGAATAGGTTTTAAAAAATTCAACATCTAAGGCTGTGTTCACACTGGGCGTTTTTGGGCTGTTTTTGCTCAACAGTTTTTGTAGCCAAAACCAGCAGTGGGTGATTAAATCCAGAAGTGGTGACGTGTTTCTATTAGACTTTTCCTCTGATTGCTCTACTCCTGGTTTTGGCTACAAAAACTGATGAGCAAAAACAGCCCAAAAACGCCCAGTGTGAACACAGCCTAAGAGTTTTATTGTTACTCCACCATTTATTTTTATTATTTTTGATCTTAATTTTGTCTCTCTTTTGAAGGTACACCGTGGATTATTATCAACACCTCCAGACTCTTATTTTCACGGTAGATGAAATAAATAAAAACTCCAAGATTCACCCCAATATGTCTCTTGGTTTCCAGGCATTTGACACCTGTAATGTCCCCCATTATGAATTACAGGCGGCTCTCCAGTTTCTTTCTGAATCCAGCTCGGCTGTGCCAAATTATCGCTATATTTCCAATTCCTCTATCGCATTAATAATTGGATCTATTATGTCATCGAATTCAATAATATTGGCTAATCTCCTGGGAGTCTACAAATATCCGCAGGTAAGAGAAATCCTTAATTTTACTTTCTTATTTATTTTTTAAAGGAAATCTGTCCATGGGATAAACCCCCTAAGCCATCTTTATGGGCATGTAGGTGTTAAGGCCCCGTCACACCTGGCGACAGGGCTGGAGATGTCGGCGGCAACTGGCGGGTGCGCGTCCATTTTTGGCGCCCCGCCAGCGTTGCCGTCCCCCATTTACACGGGGAGACATCTCCAGCACCGTGCCGGCGAGCTGACAGGCGGCATCGCCACCGGGGTCTCTCAAAACCCCAGCGGCGATGCAGGACAATGGGAGCCTATGGCTCCCATCGCCTGACAGGTTGCCGGCGGCCGGTTACAAGGGGCGATGTGTGCACATCGCCCCAGATTGGTCGCCTGGTTTCAGAGCGCTGCTCTGAAACCAGGCGACCTCCCGGCGGCGCCGGCATCGCCCCTTTACATGAGGCGACATAGGGGCGATGTCGCCGTCGATAATCCATGCCCCTACGTCGCCTATGTAATTGGCGGCGATTTCGCCCCGTGTGACATGGCCTTTAGGTGTTAACTAAAATGATACCATGATATCTGTGTTCCAACGTCATATTCCAGAGAAATCTACATTTTTCTGAATATGTAAATTAGCAAAACTCAGGGAGAAAAGCGCTATTTAAGTTTTGAGACACAAATTTGGACACAATGTTTCATTTAAAGCGCCCCTGAGGAACCAAAAAAAGCAGAAAACCCCAAAAGTGACTGCATAATTGAAACTTCACTGCTTAAAGAAGCTTTCCACTACCATTGTGACCCCCTTTCTTTTGTCCTAACTAATAATAACTAACACTTTCCCAATATTATTCTGCTACCTACCCTGCTCCTGTAAGCTGATCTCTCTGCGTCGTCTATATACCTTTATTGATGTTCTAGCTTTGATCATTGTGGTCTAGGAGACTTGAAACAGATCAACTGGCCAGAGCACATCACTGGTGTGGATGGGGCTGACTTTCTGAGAGTGACATCAGTCTGGACATCCATTCCCAAACTAGCCTTTACTCTCCTCTCCGTCCGGTTTACAGTGCACTATTTTTGTCTACAAGGGCTGCGATGTGCCGATCATTAGATATATCATCACAACAATTGTCATATAAAAGCACATAAAAGCACTGCACTGTATACTAGGCTGAGAAGACAATAAAGACTGATCTGGGCTTGAGTGTCCAGACTGACCTTTAAGGAGTTCAGGGTCGGGGGTCAAGTTTGGGTCAATTCTGGGTCCCAAACCATCCTTTTTTTTTCAAATCCGACTAAATCTGTTTAACTCAATCATCCATGAGTCCACTCATCACTAGATATGACCTATTTATTCTTCAGACTAGTACAATTTTTTGTTTCCAATTAAATATAATTTTATATGCTTTACTACTTTTACACCATAAAAACTATAGTTTACATTTTTTTTTTTTTGCAGTGAGATTTTCTAACTTGGCATTAAAATTAGCGCAGAAGAATAAATCTTTTGACAATCAAGGTTTCTTTGTCCTTGTCGGAAATCAAGTGGTAGGTTTTGACATGGTCTTCCCTGGGAATTTTGTCCAGGAGATACCCAGGTTAATGCATGTACCTGAAATTTTACCTGTACAGCCACTACCTTCAATAATTTACCAGGTGACATGTTTGAGAGGACCAAGATAAAGGGCAGTTAGTATTGTTAGTGAAGGAATAAATATAGTTTCCGGCTAGTGATGAGTGAGTGTACTCATTACTACTCGCTATTCGCAGAAAAGTACGGGTACTCGGGATACTCGGTACTTGGCGAGTTTTACTCGTTACTCGGTGAGTACAATGTAAGTCAATGGGAAATGTGAGTAATTTTCTGCTGGACCCTACAAAGTGGTCTGTGGGCCTGAGGAAAAGGCTGAAATGCGTGCATGATTGTTTAAAAGCCAGAGGTAAAAGCATCTGACTTATAACAATCATTCAGCTGGTGCACGTTTGAAATAGCCCGTGGCTCGCTTCCAGGTGGAGGAGTGGGCATAGAGTTGGGGGCAGAGGATTGGGCCGGGAATGGAGGATCAGACGGCTTGCTGCCAAGTGGAGAAGCGGGCACAGAGCTGGGGGCAGAGGACCCGGGGGGGAATGGAGGATCAGATGGGAACAGTTTAGGATCGGGCAGGAAGTGAAGCACCGGGTGGGGGAGCATGCATCACCTGAGTGATTGTTTAAAAGCCGGCGGCTTTTTACCGCAGGCTTTTAAACAATCATGCACCCATTTCAGCCTTTTCCTCAGAGCCCCAGACGCTTTGTAGGGTACTCACTTTTCCCATTGCCTTGCATTGTATTCGCTACTTGTAACAAATACCTGAGTATTAAGACCTACTCGTTATGACTATAGCAAATCCATCTATTTCACTACTCACTCATACCTATTTCTGACATAAACTCATGTTCCGATTGTAGATGGAGAGATCACAATTAAGTCACCTGGTCTATTCCAAGGGCCCCAGACTGCTTTGTAGGGTGCAGCAGAAAATTACTCACATTACTCGCATTTTCGATTGACTTGCATTGTACTTGCTACATGTAACGAACACCCGAATATTAGTACCTACTTGTTACGAGTAAAACAAGTCCGAATATTTCTCTACTCACCCATACCTATTTTTGACATAAAGTCATGCTCCAATTGTAGATGAAGAGGTTATGTTCAAGTCAACTGGTCTATTCCCCTTCTTAAGCTCAAAGACGTACTGTAAGTGAAAGAATGGAGATCACCAAGGGCATCCCACTGCTTACCTTGAGGTATATATATTATTTCTTTTTGAAGACCTTGGTATCTTTTTTGGATTCAATAAAATTAGGTTGTCAAAAATGGACAACTTCTTTAAAACAAACTGGCCCTACATGTATTGGTTGTTGTCTTCTCTGTGTAACTAATTTACTAATAATAAATAATGTAATAAAACCTTTAACATTGCTATTTCTTCTTTTCAAGATCAGTTCCTTGTCCAGTGTCTCAGTACTCAGTAATCGAGTGCTGTACCCATCCTTCTTCAGGACTGTAGCCAATGACAAGTTACAATCTGAAGGAATAACCGAGCTGGTTTTGCATTTCGGTTGGACTTGGGTTGGATTGTTGGCTGCTGACAATTATTATGGTCAACAGGGGATTCTACCCATTAGAGAAAAACTAATTAAATCAGGAGTTTGTGTGGCTTTTTTGGAGTACATTCGTTTAGGTCAATCAGATCAAAATGCAGCTATAGCCAAGATTATTAAGCAGTCTACGGCAAAGGTGATCATTATCTTTTCCACTTCAATTGAAATGGTTCTAATTATTAACGAAATGTTGAAACAAGACATCAAAGGAAAGATCTTTGTTGCCAATGAAGGTTGGTCCATGTCCATCACTTTGTCATCACCCAATTTTGTTCAGCTATTGACCGGCACAATTGGATTAGCCATTTACTATACAAATATTCCAGGATACATTGAGTTCCTCAATAAAATTAACCCCTTAATGGCTTTAAAAAGTAATTGGACAACATTGTTTTGGGAGAAGATATTCAATTGCCAATTTCTTAATGCTAATAATACGATAAGTCCTTCAGAGACTAATCGAATATGCACAGGACAAGAAAGTTTTAACAATATTAAGGACAGCTTCGCCTTCACCTCTACTTTAAAATTCACATATACTTTTTATGCTGCGGTTCAATTTGCAGCTAAGTCCTTGCAGGACATGGGAAGCTGCACTATGGGCCCATTCTCTGATGGAAAATGTTCAGATCTTCAGAACATGAAACAATGGCAGGTAAGAGATCTCTACTTATCACATTTATCATCACATCAACCATCAGATAGTCCTTGAGGTAGGTAGTAACACTGCTATGAGATTTAGCAACTGATTTACCAATAGTCAAAGAGTTTCAAACACAGAAACCAGATTAGCGTTAATGAAGTTGTGTTTTCCCAACTCATCCAATTACTAACATCATTATATAGAACTATGGCTAGGGTCACACATCCGGCAGCCGGGATAAGCAAAGTATACGGGAACCAGATTGCTCGGGATTGCACATCCTGAACAATCCGGTTATCGGAATGTGGTTCCCTCCACACATTTTTCATAAAAAATGGATGGGACCGCAGTTGCGTTCACCGCATCCGGATCTGGATGCGGTGAACGCAATTCAAGTTTTAAGTGTGACCCTAGCCTATTGAGGCCAAAGAGTAGATAAAAAGTTCATCCATTACTTAAAAACACAATTGTCTTTTTTCGGGCTTGGACACACTCTCCTAGTTACATCCGAGTTTGACGGACGAGACTCGGAACAGGCTGGAGCAGTGACCCTGAACGGCTTCTCCCTTTCTGGATGGGGAATGACAGCTGCTTGTGTTTCTGTGCAGCATCTCATTCCCCGTCCAAAGAGGGAGAAGCCGTTCAGGATCACTGCTCCATCCTGTTCCGAGTCTCGTCCATCAAACTCGGATGAGTGTGTCCAAGCCCTTCTTAGAAGTCTAAAAGAATATACAGTTGTGGTCAAAAGTTTACATACTCCGGCTGATTTTTTGCTTTCTTGGCCTGTTTCCAGAGAATATGAATGATAAAACAAAAACTTTTTTCCCACTCATGGTTAGTAGTTGGGTGAAGCCATTTATTGTCAAGCTACTGTGTTTTCTCTTTTTAAATCATAACGACAACCAAAAACATACAAATGGCCTCGATCAAAAGTCCACATGCACTAGTGATTTTGGCCTGATCACATGCATAGAAATTGACACAAATGGGTTTGAATGGCTAATAAAGGTAATACCCTCACCTGTGACCTGTTTGCTTGTAATAAGTGTGTGCATAAAAGCTGAGTGAGTTTCTAGGATCCAGACAGACTCTTGCATCTTTCATCCAGATACTGATATTTCTGGATTGTGAGTGATGGAAAAAGCAAAAGCATTGTCAGCAGATCTACGGGAAAAGATAGTTGCACTGTATAAAACAGGAAAAGGATACAAAAAGGTATCCATTTTCTATGCACAGAGAATGTACATTACTGATATCTATTCAGTTCGGATATACATAAGAAATAGAGTCATATATGATATATGATTAACAATATTTAATAGCAAATGTTTGAGCAATGTAGATTCTGATTCAAGATTTTTTATGTACAATGTATAAAATGATCCTTTTTTCATTTTGAATTTTCTTTGAAGCTCGTTCACTACATGAAAAAGGTCCGTCTTACTCAAATCAATGGGAATGAAAATTACTTTGATGTCAATGGAGATCCGCCAGCATTGTACAGTATTGTGAATTGGCGGAAGAACCAGGAAGGCCTCATGACCCAGGTCAAGGTTGGAAGCTATAATGGGACAGCTCCTTCTGACTCCACTTTATCCATCAACTCAAGCCTGTTGCGCTGGGCCATGGGAGAGCAGCAGGTAATGTTTTAAAAATATTTAAGATATGCAATATAATTCCTAAATGTAATTATAAAAACAAGAACAGGTTCTCTCATTGAAAATATTAGATGATAAAGCAAAACCAATGAGTTGGTATAAAATAATTATATACAGATGAGCTACAGAGGATTCAATACATTTTTTAACAGTAGGTTACCCTTACGGTGACATGAGATTTGGGATATGGATCCTCTAGACCACAGATGAGCGGTGGTTGCTGACCCCAGTGTAGGAACAGGCTTGAGATGGAGCTTGTTGGTAGCAAACAATCTTTACTGAGGAACATTTACAAGCAAGGCTCAGACATAGCACAGATAATAGCCCATAGAAGAGCTTGTAGGCTGTAGCGGACTAGGTACACCAATGGATGCATAAGCACTGCGCTTAGTTACCCGATGTTTACCCTGGTTACCAGCTCCCAGCATGTGCTCTGCGACGCTGGGAGGTCATTTATCGTTATTCTCCTGCTGTCACACATGCCGATGCTGGCCACCCAGCGGGAGACCAACGATAAGATAATGGTTCTGGCCATTCTTACATGATCAACAAACTTATCGTTGGTCATTGATACATGTCACACGCAACGATGTTGTTTTGACGTCGTTGCAACGTCACAAAACCGGTGACGTTGCAACGATATCATTAACTATATCGTAGTGTGTGATTGAGCCATTAAACTACATCCAGTAAACATAGTTAGTCAAACATGGTGACTTAATTGTAGTCAAACCCGGGATATTCCTACCTTCTGAAGCTAGATGGTTCTAACAGACAAGTGTCCCATGCCCATACCTAGTTACACATGACCCTATACAGCTTTTGTTTGGGAAGGTTTAACATACATAATACAATATCATACAAGCATGTTTTTGTGAAAGCATATGAGTATACAAATGCACTATCTTTGTCATGCATACAATGGAACAAATAGGTAAATTTCTCTTTAAAACAGAAACGTATCTTTGTCAAATTAATATTAACATACCTATCTATGCACATAGTAGGAAATGTATTGGTGTAGAAATTACCTGTCTTGGAAAGAGAATAGGTAACCATAAATGCAAAAAATCTCCTCCCGACAATACACCCCACATGTATTACATGGCATTCAAACAGATCTTATACCCATCCTCTAAAAGGGGGCAGCCTTGGAATAAACACATGAAATACATTGCATCTGAACTCACAGTTCCTGGTTCATTGAAGCCTGAATGACCCCCCCACCTCAGATGAAGTGAGATCCAAGATCTCAGGATATGAAACACCCAGAGTGGTATGCAGGAAACAAGTGTGATTCTAGTGCAGACCTTGCAATTGTCACAGCAGTAAAAAGTCATAACACAGGAATCAGCATGACTGATCACACCTCTCATTACCCCAGAAAATAAACTACTAATTGAAAACGGCAGTGTACCTACGGCAATGAAATCCCTTCATTGCCGGTCCGCACTGGCATCACACTTGTTTCCTGCATACCACTCTGGGTGTCCAAGGATATAAAATAGCAACATGGGCACAGCATTTCACAACAGTTCTGACCTATCACAGAGTTTGCTGGTCTCATATAGACAAACAGATTTTGATGCAGTCTCAAAATATGCATCAAAAAAACATCTAAGGCTGGGGTTACACATAGAAGTCCGTTTTTGGAAGTGATTTTCATCACTAATCTGTTTTTTATAGGGTGCTTTTTGAGCCTCCTACACCCCTGAACGTTTTTGGACTTAGTCATTTTTTCATTATTTTTCCTTAAAAACGCATGTGCGTTAACGCATGCGTTAATGCAAGTGGCTATATATGCCATGCGTTAACGCATGCGTTTCCCATAGGGCCCCATGTTAAAAAAACGCATGCGTTTTTTTAACTGATGCCAAAAACGTTGCTAGCAGCGTTTTTGGCTCAAAAACGGACAGAGCAAGGTTTTGAGGTCCAGAAAAAAACGGACAGGGTGTTTATTACATCCAATCTGTTTTCTGTCAGTTTTTGGACTTAGAAAAAAAAATTAACAAAAATGAAGCCAAAAACGGACCAAGGGCTCATGTGTAACCCCAGCCTAACTATGCACAATGGCCACAGGGCCTAAGAGGGTCATGGAGAGCTGCAGTTGTGGTGAAAGGGCTCAAGGATTCCTCTTGCCTTCTTGCTACTTCCACAGAGACTTCAAGGGCAGAGGTCCCCAACTCCAGGCCTCAAGGCCCACCAACAGTGCAGGTTTTCAGGATCTCCTTAGTATTGCACAGGGCTTGGAATCATTACCTGTGCAGATGATCACATTAGCACCTGTGCAATACTAAGGAAATCCTGAAAACCTGCACTGTTGGCGGGCCTTGAGGCCTGGAGTTGGGGACCTCTGTTCTAGGGTGTGGGTGGCCAAGCAAAGTCCTCAAGATCTGAAAACAGTGCAAGTTTTAAAGATTTCCTTATTATTTCACAAGTGCTAATTTTATCACCTGCAGGGGTAATGATTCCAGCACCTTGTGCAATGCTAAGGACATCCTGTAAAAATGCACTCTTTGCAACCCTTGAGGAGCACACTTGGCCAGCCCTGTTCTGCCAGAGTGTGTGTATTGTGTTGCGTTTGCATACATGAGACCGACAGGCCAGAGGCCTGCGGCTTGTTCATCAGTCTCTGTAGGGCAATATCAAAGCAACTGTTTGCAGAAACAGTGCAGCACACAAGAAGTGAATTAAAAAACTTTACCCTGATATTTCCATTCAACTGGTAACAAAACTAAACTTTCAGTAGATCCACATATGGCCCAGATTATATTATTAGTGAACCCTGGTAGTGTTTTAAGTAGAGATGAGCCACCACCCCGGTGTTCGAATTCGATTCGATTCGTCGAATCGACGGGGTGTTCGACGAATGTTCGTCGAATGCTCGACGAACACCGTCGAACACCCCGGAAAACGAACACACCGGGCCTGTGGGGCATTTTCACTTCCACAATGTATATACATACATTGTGGAAGTGAAAAAAAGTGAAAGAAAGTGTTAAAAATAAAAAAATAATCAATGCTCACCTGTCTGCGGTCCACCGAAGCCTCCGGCAAGGTCCTGTGGCTTCTAGGACCTGTGGTGAGGTCATGTTCTCGCGCGAACTCCGGTCACATAACTTTTACTTAAAGAAAGGGTCCGAATCATAAAAATATCTATTTTAAGCTTTCCGGCAAGGTCCTGTGCTTCCAGGACCTGTGGTGAAGTCATGTTCTCGCGGAACTCCGGTCATGTGACTGGAGTTCGCGCGAGAACATGACGTCACCACAGGTCCTAGAAGCCACAGGACCTTGCCGGAGGCTTCGGTGGACCGCGGACAGGTGAGCATAGATTATTTTTTTATTTTTAACACTTTGTTTCTTCTAGGGAATGTTTATTTTGGCTCAAAATGCGGCAGTGCGGTTTTCTGACCGCATCTGCCGCATTTTCGAACCAAAATCGAACATGTTGGAACCAAATTGTTCGAATTCGGCGAATGACACGAATAGCGCCAAAATCGACTCGAATTTGAGATTGGCGAACTATTCGAGTCGAACATCGCTCATCTCTAGTTTTAAGCCTATTTTACATCTATGCGTTGGTGCATTTAACCTGTGACTGCTGCCCTGCACCAGCACAAATGCAAGGGCAGGTGCATTTTCATGCAAACGCAGGCAAGCACATCAACACATAGATGCTCCTGGGCTCGTCTGCGCTCGGTGCCTTCATTACCTTCTCTGGCCGAGCACAGCTGAGCGCAGGAGCCGACATCCCCGAAGCGAAAGTGTGACTGTGCTGATGTCGCTGCGCATGCGCTTAGTCAGATGCACCCGGAAACGTGGAAAGTGACGTTTCCGTGTGCGTCTGACTAAGCGCATGCGCGGTGATGTCAGCGCAGTCACACTCGCGCTTCAGGCATGTCGGCTCCTGCGCTCAGCTGTGCTCGGCCATAGACAGACAAGGCAGACAAGTGCATGAGCACTGCATCTATGCACTGATGTGCTTGCCTGCGTTTGCATGAAAATGCACCTGCGCTTGCATTTGCGCTAGCGCAGGGCAGCAAACACAGGTTAAGTGCACCAACGCATAGATGTGAAAGACACCTTAGTTGTTTCTATCTGCCTGATGTGTGAAGAACAAAATAATTGTAGGTAAAAATATATTAATATTGATTTGTTGATGAATTTGACTTCTGATACTTTTTACGATCACCAGGTCCCTCGTTCCGTCTGTAGTGAGAATTGTCTCCTTGGATTCAGGAAGGCCGTTCTACAAGGACAACCGGCCTGCTGCTTTGAATGTGTCCAGTGTCTTCAAGGAGAGATATCCAACCAGACAGGCAAGTCTAACATGTCCATCTACAGGGAAGATGAAAGTCTACATACCCAAGATAAAATGTTAGGTTTATGTAATGTAAAAAAGTCAAGTGCTAAGAATAATGAGTTGAGAACTTTTTCCATCTTTAGTGTCGTCCATAGTCTGTAAAAATGAATTGAGAAACAAACTGATAAAATAAAAATAACAAAACTAAAACAATGTGGTTGCAGAAGTGTGAGAGATCTGGAGATGTGAGTGTGTTCAGAACTAGGTAATAGCATGCCCCAATAGCAAAAACGCATGTCTAAGGCTAGGGTCACATTTCCGTTTTTTTTTTAAAAACCTGATTCGGTTTTGAGCTTTTAAAAAGCTCAAAACTGGATCAGGAAACGCTCCTCATAGGAGCCTATTATAAAAACCGGATTGCTTCATAAGCGGAACCAGAAGTTAGTATGCTCTTTTTTATTTATATGGAGGCACACATGGGGAATGAGAAGGGGTTGTCCATGTAGTGGAGAAATCCATTAAACTTTGCATAAATAATCAAAAAATAACAAATTAAAATAGCTGAAGGCCTGTCCCAAAGTCATCATTAGATGGTGACTTCTAAAAAAATCTTTTAAAGTACCTCTTTAGGTCCCCATACACATTAGAAAGTTGGCTGAATCCACCAATATTGTCATAAATGGGGACGCTAGCCAACTGATTGTTTATCAATCACGCATATTTTAGAGTGCCGATTACATAGTTCTTCCAGAAAAAGAACACCAGCAGACGTATCATTCAGTGGCTTTCTCATAGAAAACACAGAAATGATCAGCTGAATGAGTGGTCCTACGTATTGGAAAGTCGAGTGAGATTGCTGTTGGATGAATTTGGATGAATGCCCCAAGCATTGTTTTCCTGATCCATTCAATATGCATGGTCAGCTGTAGCCTAATCGCTAAAAAGTCTTGACATAACTAGATTGCTATTGTATCTACAATAGAGCAATAATTATTGTTCTTTATTCTATCTGACTATAGATTGACTCTCCAGCAATTCTGTTCATACAGTTGACAAATGGCGTCTATCAAACGCAATAATAATTTATTACAATACTAGATTAATGCCTGATGCTATCGCATCGGGAGGATGGTGATGTGATGTTGAGGATCTTTTGTGTGACAGTAAGAGCAGCACACCTTGAGATGGAGATGTGGTGAACAGCCATCCCACCCATCTCTTTAGCTGTTCACAAAAACCCGTCTCTGTTGTAAAAGAAAATAATATTTCTCAGCAGCTATGCTGCTGGACCTTGACATCCGGGTTCATATCACCAAATAAAAGTATTTGGATGATACACATCTCCCCTCTTATACTAAATGTGTGTTAATCTTAGATTTAGAAATATGTGTAAATGTATCACACCTATGTATTTATGTAGATAGGATATTTAGATCGTGACTCTCAAGAGGGACAGCATTACTGATGTATGTAAAGTGCTATTGAATTAATAGTACTATATAAAAGAATTAAATTACGATTATAATTATAACCTATAGATGGTAGCCCGATTCTAATGCATCGGGTATTCTAGAATATAGAAATAGAGATTGCATGGGGAAGGTGGTGAGGGCTGAATTGGGAGGAACTTTGAAAAAGGAGCGGCGGGGAAAGGACAGCGTGGCAGGGGGGAGGAGGAAGGACAGAGCAGCAGGGGGGAGGAGGATGGAGGACAGAGCGGCAGGGGGGAGGAGGACGGAGGATGAAGTGGCGAGGTGGGGGAGGATGAAGCAGCACAGGCAGGGGGAGAACAGAGTATGGAGTGGCGGAGAGGAGGACAAAGGAAAAAGGAGGAAGCGGTGGGGTGGGGGAGGATGCAGCGGCACAGGCAGAGGGAGGATGAAGCGGCAGGGGGAGGCCGGAGCACAGAGCTGTGGGGGAGAGGAGGATAGAGGACGAAGTGGTGGGGTGGGGGAAGCCGGAGCAGCACAGGCAGGGGGAGGATGGAGCGGCAGGGGGAGGACGGAGCACAAAGTGGCAGGGGAGAGGAGGATAGAGGACAAAGCGGCGGGGTGGGGGAGACCGGAGCAGCAGAGGCAGGGGGAGGATGGAGGATGGAGTGTCGGAGGGGATGCGGACAAAGGAAAGAAGAGGAAGCGGTGGGGTGGGGGAGGACGGAGCGGCAGGGGGAGGATGGAGCAGAGAGCGGTGGGGGGAGGAGGACGGAGGACAAAATGGTGGGGTGGGGGAGGACGGAGCAGCACAGGCAGGGGGAGGATGGAGGATGGAGTGGCGGAGGGGAGGAGGACAAAGGAAGGAGGAGGAAGCGGTGGAGGAGGATGGAACAGCACAGGCAGGGGGAGGACGGAGCACAGAGCGGTGGGAGGAGGAGGATGGAGCACTGTACGGAAGCTCAGTGGTTAGCAGAGTATACAGGGGCTCAGTGGTTAGCAGAGTATACGGTGGCTGAGTGGTTAGCACTGCGCGGTGGCTCAGTGGTTAGCACTGCGCGGTGGCTGAGTGGTTAGCACTGCGTGGTGGCTGAGTGGTTAGCAGTGTGCGGTTGCTCAGTGGTTTGCACTGTGCAGTGGTTAGCACTGTGCGGTGGTTCAGTGTTTAGCACTGAGCGGTGGCTCAGTGGTTAGCACTGCACGGTGGCTCAGTGGTTAGCAAATTATGGTCGCTCAGTGTTTAGCACTGTACTGTGGCTCAGTGTTTAGCACTGTACTGTGGCTCAGTGTTTAGCACTGTACGGTGGCTCAGTGGATAGCAGTAAGTGCGGTGGGCAGAGTGGTCAGCGCAGCAGCGCGGTGGGCAAAGTGGTCAGCACAGCAGCGCGGTGGGCAGAGTGTTCAGCGCAGCAGCGCGGTGGTCAGCACAGCAGCGCGGTGGGCAGAGTGGTCAGCACAGCAGCACGGTGGGCAGAGTGGTCAGCGCAGCATCGCAGTGGGCAGAGTGGTCGGCGCAGCAGCTCGGTGGGCCGAGTGGTCAGCGCAGCAGCGCGGTGGGCCGAGTGGTCAGCGCAGCAGTGCAGTGGGCAGGTGGCAGGCGGCCTCCCCTCCCTCTGCATCCCCCCGTTCCTCAATGCTGATAAAAATAACAAAATTCCGTAAGGATACTCGCCCTCCGCAGGCATTCTACACCTGTCTTCTATCTTCCAGGACAGGACTTGTCGTTGCCTGGGGAACCAATCAGCTGATCGGTTTCCCAGGCAATGACAGGTCCTGTCCTGGGAGATAGAAGACAGGTGGAGCGTGCCTGCGGAGGGTAAGTATCCTTATGGGATTTTTTTATTTTTATCAGCATTGAGGAGTGGGGGCCGCGGGGAGCGAGGGGGGGCCACGGCAAGCAAGGGGGGGCCACGGAAAGCAAGGGGGGGCCGCGGCAAGCGAGGAGGGGCCGCGGAAAGTGAGGGGGGCTGCGGCAAGCAAGGGGGGGCTGCGCGAAGCGAGGGTTGCCGTGGGAAGCGAAGGGGGCCGCGGGGAACAGATCGGGGCAGAACAGCAGGTGCAGGAGGGTGTGGGGCGCTGAAGAGGCCGCCGATGACGAGAGTGGGGCAGTATTAGCCCGCTCTCGCTAACGGTCGGCCATCTTGGTACACCCTTAGTGGGTGTACAGCCAGCTTCAGTCCGGATCTGACGTCATTTCGAGCAGAAACGGACGGAAGCTGGCTTAGGCAATTATTATATTAGATAACAACACTATAATATTATCAGGAAAAGTGACACACTGTACGTTCCCCATAGAAAAACTCAGGGCCTATTCTTAGCAAAACTAGTACACATCTAAAAGGCCACTTAATTTATATTCTTATTTGGTCATAAGGTCTTAAATATATGTGAAAAAAAATAATGTAAATGTAGAACATCTATTCAGGTATGTAACATTATTGTTTTTCAGATTCCATACAATGTATAAAATGTCCTTGGGATCAATGGCCAAATGATGAACATTCCAAATGTCTTCCAAAGCCAGTCGAATTCTTAATGTTTGAAGATGATCTTGGAAAGATCTTAGCAGGCACAAGTATCATGTCCTCCTTTGTTCCACTTTTTATATTGGGCCTCTTTTCTTATTACAAACAAAGTCCTATAGTAAAGGCCAACAATTACTCTCTCAGTTGTCTTCTTCTGGTGTCCTTAACCTTCTGCTTCCTGTGCTCCTTAGTCTTCATTGGATATCCTCAACCTGAGAAATGTCTTCTCCGTCAAGCTGCTTTCAGTATGACATTTACTCTCTGTGTTTCTTGTGTCTTATCAAAGACCATCATGGTGGTATTTGCTTTCCGAGCAACCAGACCTGGTAGCAATTTGAAAAGATGGACAAGTCCTCGAGTGTCCTACTCCATCATTCTTATCTGCTTGTTGTTACAGTTAATGATATGTATGACTTGCCTGTCAACCTTTCCTCCCTTTCCACAATATAACACTCAAAGCAAACCTGGAGTCATCATTGTGGAATGTAATGAGGGTTCATCCTTCACCTTGTGGATCATGTTGGGTTATCTGTATCTTTTGGCCACCATCAGTTTCATTGTGGCCTTCCTGGCTCGAAGACTTCCCGACAGCTTCAATGAAGCCCAGTTTATCACATTCAACATGTTGGCCTTCCTCAGTGTCTGGATATCTTTTATCCCAGCCTCACTCAGTGCCCAGGGTATATATGCTGTAGCTATGGAGATTTTTGCCATCTTGGCATCTAGTTGGGCTTTGGTTATCTGTATGTTTCTTCCAAAATGTTTCATTATATTATTTAGACCAAATATGAACTCCAGGGATTATGTCATGAGGAGAGAGAGATCATAGCAAAGAAAGAAAATGATCTTATTTGTATGTTTTCAACAATATTGAAGAAACTATATATTGTATATGTGAAACTATTTCTAATAGTAATACTACTAATAACAATAATAAAGTAATAAATGGTAACAGAATACTATAATTATGATAACATGTCTTTTATTCATTTTATGGACCAACACCTAAGGAACTCGACAAGTTAAAGATCTCAAAATACAAGGCATTAATGTAAATTTTTACTATATGCATACTCAAGAGAATTGTGTAAAAATATCAACTATATTTTAAAAAATATATGTAGTGAAAAATCTCCATATAGTCATAGTTACATAGATGGGAAATGGTTCTTGGCAAGTTTTCTTTTGCAAACTGAATATTGAATCATAAAGTGTTTGAGTTCCTGTACAACAATAAATTTCAGTAAAATGGACTCAAAGTCGATCCTAATTGGATCAATTCGCTCAACTCTGCTCATTGTCTAAATAAATGCATACATAAATCCCATCTTTATGATTTCCTTATTTATCTCTTTTGACAATCCTCAAAAATTACTATTAGTGGTATCTTAAAGAAGCCATCCCTCGACCCCACTTCTACATCCAGCTACCTGCCCATATCCCTGCTCCCGTTCGCTTCCAAACTTCTTGAAAAGCATGTCCACACTATACTCTCATCCCACCTCTCATCCAACTCTCTCTTTGATGACCTTCAACTTGGCTTCCGCCCTCACCACTCCACTGAAACTGCCCTGACCAAAATTACTAACGACTTACTCATGGCCAAAGCTAACAGATGGTTCTCCGTCCTCCTCCTTCTAGACCTGTCCTCTGCATTCGACACAGTCGACCACTGCCTCTTATTTACAGATCCTCTCTACCATTGGTATCACTGACCTTGCCCTCTCCTGGATCTCCTCCTACCTTTCCAAGCGCACAATCAGTGTCTCCAACTCCCACATGACCTCCTCGCCCCATCCCCTCTCTGTTGGGGTCCCTCAAGACTCTGTCCTGGGGCCCCTCCTTTTTTCAATCTATACTCTTGGTCTGGGCAACTCATAAAGTCCCATGGCCTCCAGTATCACCTGTACGCTGATGACACTCAGATCTACCTCTCTGGCCCAGATGTCACCTCTCTGCTGTCTAGAATCCCAGAGTGTCTATCAGCCATATCCTCCTTCTTCTCCTCTCGCTTCCTAAAACTCAATGTAGACAAAACCAAACTCATCATCTTTCCTCCATCTCACACACCTCCCTTACCTGATCTATCTGTCACAATAAATAACATCACACTTCACCCTGTACCTGAAGTCCGCTTCCTCGGAGTAACCCTTGACTCTGCTTTGTCCTTCAAACCGCACTTCCTAGCCCTTACCACCTCCTGCCACCTCCAACTCAAAATCATTGCCAGAATCCGTCACTTCCTCAAACCTCAATCTGCTAAATTACTAGCGCATGCCCTCATCATCTCCGGTCTCGACTACACAGCCTCCTCCTCTGTGGCCTCCCTGCTAACACTCTTGCACCTCTCCAATCTGTCCTTAACTCTGCTGCCTGACTAATCCACCTCTCTCTTCGCTATTCCTCCACTTCTCCCCTTTTCAAATCCCTCCACTGGCTCCCAATTCACCAGCATATCCAATTCAAACTACTAACATTGACTTACAAACCCATCCACAATCTGTCCTCCCATATATCTCTGAACTAATCTCTCAATATCATCCAACTTGTAATTCTCGATCCTCCCAAGACCTTCTTTTATCCACACTTGTACGTTCCTCATCTAACTGCCTGCAAGACTTCGCCCGAGCATCCCCCATTCTCTGGAACTCTGCACCACAACACGTCTGACTCGGAACCTTCAAGTGGAACCTGAAAACCCATCTCTTCAGAACAGCCTACAACCTGCAATGACCACAGTGCCACCTCACCACCGCTGGACCTGGTGCTCGACCACCATTGGACCCGGCGCTGCACCACCATTGGACCCAGCACTCAACCCAGCCTACTATCTCCCTTCCCATTGCCCTGTAGAATGTAAGCCAGCAAGGGCAGGGTCCTCTCTCCCCTCTGTATTGGTCTGTCACTATTAGTTTGTTCATTGAATTTTTAACTAGTTTGTATGTAACCCTTTCTCATGTACAGCACCATGGAATCGATGGTGCTCTATAAATAAATAATAATAATAATAATAATAATAATAATACAAATATTTGAGGTCTGGTCTGGCAGCCAATCAGCACCCATAAAGCAAGTTTAAAGTTTTGTACACAGGGGCTTGTGTCATTGGCTGGCTATGTCACATATTTTTGCCATATAAAAACCATCCATTTCCTCTTTATCACCATTTTCTCAGTGTTTGAGCTCAGTGACAGTTTTGCTGCAGTAGTACTGATGCCGCTGATCCTGTGTGCGCTATTTAGATAGCTAGCTAGCGATTCTATTTCTTTAGAGATAGAGAGATAGATATAGTAGGTTTACTTACACCTTCCTAAACCAGCTCTTTTTAGAAATTAGTAGCAGTGTATGGCAAGCCAGCTGTTGTATGGTGGTCTGTGTCTGATCATATGCACCAATCCTGTGCTAACTGGCAATTTGTGCCACTACTGCCCAGTGCCCACATCTTCCAGGCACCAAACGTTTCTTAGGGCTTAGTACCAACGGTTTTGCAAAATCCCCTGTAGTACAGTGGTGCTTGTGAAATCTGTACCAAAACCCATTTAATGGCACATCAAGGCATCCACCACATTGTGGCCTAGTACCATTTTTTTGCCAATCTGTTTGGCTGCATACACATCCTCTGATTTTTTAGGCATACAACAACTGTCTTGCAAATCTGTTACCATCAAATATGAGTGGTAAAAGAGGTTGTCATAGTGGAAAGGAGAATAGGTGTAGTGGTAAAGGAAAAACACTTGGTGTCCGTGGGGTAGGTGGTAACGTAAACAAAAGCTCTGCTCAACAAATGCAAAGAAGAAAGTCAATTTCTTTTAGTGGACAGTCTGGTATGATCCCTTTCTTAGGTAGCAGAACATCAGATCGACTTATAGAACAGGCCTAGAAAGAGCATGTGCTACAATGGATATCAAGCACGCCATGAAGTGGCCTCTCCTCAACCTCGAATTCAACAGGATACACAGTGCAGTCCGCACAGGTGTCACAAGTCTCCAGCTGCCCTACTGACTGTGGGTCAACACAGATGGCCGTGTCTGCATAGCTGGTCATGCATACTATAGCCTAGGAATCAGAGGTCAGCTTCAAAGCTTCACTGAGTCAGGAGGAAGAACTGATCTGCACCAATGCACAAAATCTTTGTGAGTTGGATCCAGGGACAGACAAAGAAGGGTCCGGGTATAATGTATAGCCTCATTATTAATCTTTAACCCCTTTTATGGAGCCAAAAAGGTTGGTAATGTTAATAAGACACAGATACCTGAGGCAGACGCCTACGTCAGTTTGCTATCAAGTCAGGAAGAAGCTCTAAGGGTGAGGAGTGTGACAACATAGAGAGTGATGATGAGATTCTAGATCCAACTTACTGTCAACCTACAGGCAGGCAGTTGATGAGCGCAGCTGAAGGTCATCTCATATGTGCATTAGGTAGGGCTCTCTTTGAGAAATTTGTGTATGGCCTCCTCTATAGTTATGGAAGAGCCTTCCTTTATTTATTTTGGAGGGCCCTCTATACATTTGTGAGGTTAGGAGTGGTGATGCACAAGTATTTGAGGACCCACGGCCAGAACTTTATCACTTTGAGAAACCTGATTTACTGTCTCCAGATGTCTAGGACAAGGATGATGAGACAAAGTTCCCATCAGGTCAGCCTACAATCTCAATTGTGAAGAAGGTTGACATGGAAGATGATTTGATCGATAATGAGTCCACTGACCTGACTTGGACCGTTGACACGCATAGCCAGCACAGCAACACAGAGGAAGATTGATATGTAACACCGACACAGGAGCCAAGGGGTAGTGCTTTGGCCAGACTGAGAACTGGATCGACTGTTGCCCAAGTAAGTTCATGGGGGCATTCAGCTGCTGTCTGGAATATTTTTTACTGAAACTCCTTCAGAGGACAACATTATAATCTGTACCATCTGCCATACCAAGCATAACAGAGGTAAGGGCAAAGGCAATCTGAGCACCACGAGTATAATCACATTGCAGTCAAGCACCCCAGTAGGTGGCCAGCACACCAAGGTACCAAATCTGTGCCTGTGGGTCAAACCACTGCCATGTTGTCTGTGCTTTGTCCTTGACAATCTGCTGTCTATGAAGCAGACACCCATACCTCCTGCCCACTAGGTGCGGTTGCACAGAGAAAGCAAACATCAACCTCATCAACTTAGTTGTCCAAGTGAGGTGTCAAATTGTCCATAGCAGAGAGCTTGGAAAGGAGGCGTAAATAACCAGCCACGTACCCACAGGTACAAATACTAAAATAGCACATTCCCAAATTGCTATCTGTGGAGATGTTGATATTTAGGCTTGTGGGAAAATAATGTTTACCTGATCTCTTGCCTGTGGCTGCCCCACGATACTCGGTTCATAGCTACCACTATTTTAGCCAGTGTGCTGTCCATGGCATACATAGGCATGCATGAAAAAATATCAACCATGCTGTCACCAATGCTGTAACTAGGAAAGTCGACATAATAACAGATATGTGAAGTGAAGAAGTTCTTGTGGACAGTCAGGGATGAACCATTTTAGTGACGGAACACTGGGTGAACCTGGTGTAAGGTGGGACAGAGTGACAGCTTGCGACATCACAAATCCTACACACGCCACAAGTAGAAGGCACAACTTATATCATGGTTTCCATTTACTCATATGCCAGTTTCTGTCTCTCCTCCTCCTTCTCCTCCTCCTCCATGTCATTCTGAAACACTCAAATCAATTGTTCGGAGGGCCTGCAAACCTGAGTTTGGTGAGGGCCCAGAGGTGGCCCTGCAATATATCTTTGGGAGAGCCCTCCTTTATACATTTGTGAGGGCCCTTCTGAATTCGTTTGGGGGTGCCTTTTGTACATTTTGTATGGCCCTCCTTTATACATTTAGCAGGGTCTTCTTTTATACATTATGAAGGGCCTTCCTCTATACTTTGGGAAGGACCTTTCACAACCTGCTGTCCATGAAGCAAGCGCTCACACCTACTGCCCTTGAGTTGCGGTTGCACAGACAGAGTAACTAACATGAACCATGTCCACTTTATTTGTCCCAGCAAAGCATGCTGTTGTCCCACGTCTTGGAAAGGAATCATAAATACACAAACACTCCCCCACCGGCAAAAACATTAAACAGTCACATTGCCAAATTTCTAGCTCTGCAGATATTTCCCTTTTGGCTTGTGGGGATGGAGTCTTTCCATGATCTCTTGGCTGTGGCTGCCGAAGAATACTGGTTTCACAGCCAGTGGCACTACTATTTTACCCGGTGTTCCGACCCTGCTTTACAGAAGCATGTGTTAAACAATATCAACCGTGCTATCAGCAACGCCATAACCGGGATGGTCCACTTAGCAACAGACACTTGGAGATGTTATTGTTGACAGTACAGTCAAGGACGATAAATTCCTCTGATGGCACACTGGGTGAACCAGGTGGAGGGTGGCACAGAGTGACAGCCTGGGACATCACACATCCTAACCACGCCAAGAATAGTCGGCCCAACTTAATCATGGTTTCCATCTACTCATATACCAGTTTGTTTCTACTCTCCTCCTCCTTTTCCTACTCTTCCATGTCATTCTGCACCCTTCAAATCAATTGTTCACAGAGCCTGCAAACCTGAGTTTGGATAGGGCCCAGAGGTGGTCCTGTAACATATGTTTCGGAGGGTCCTCCTCTATTCATTTTGGAGGGCCCTCTGTACAACTGTGAGGGCACTCCTCTACACATTCGGGGGTGAAACCACTGCCTTAAGAATAACACCGCATAAGCAAAGCCATGGTTGCTGGTACTGATGGTCATCTCATCTGTACATTATGGCTCCTTTGGGAAGGGCCCTCTTGTATTCATTTGGGAGGGCCCTCTATACATTTTGAAGGGCCATCTTTTATACATTTGTGAGGGCCCTCCTTTAAACAGTTGGGAGGGCTCTTACCAAGTGGACTCCCGTTGCTACAGAGTGGACTCTCAACCCCAGCTTGGATGGGCTGGAGAGGAGAAGGTGGAGGCGAGGCAGTGTGAGGAGAGGATGGGTATTGTTACTCATGTTGGTGACACAGAACCTTTTGCCTGTTTGAAGGCTGGCCCACACGGCACAGTTCCTGTGTAAGTGCCTGTTTTAAGACCCTCACGTGATACACATTTTCGCCAACAACCTATACTGGTTAGACAATGAGAAAATTTCTTCTCTCCTTTAAGAGTTACAAAAGGGTTGCAAAATGGAATCCTTCAATCCTTCAAGAGGTGGTGTTGTACATTACTTGCTTAAAAGAGCACCCTCTGAAAATGCTGGTGGCAGAGGTACCGGCTATTTTCAACAGCAAGGATTAATGAGGAGAGACACACACACATGCTACAACAGAGGTATGGAGGAAATGTGCACAAACTGGGTTGAAAAGAGTCAATAAAAATATTAAAAATGATAGGAATAGTTTGTGACGCCACCTACGGTTCCGGTAATGTTACTGGCGCTGCGGAACAGACCTCCGGGGTGATGGTGGAGCAGCAAGATGGTTACGCACCCCGTAGGTGGAGCAGGATCTCTGGGGCATTAATGAAGGTTATTATTGTTTTTACACAGGGATGCAGTTTACACCAGGCCTGGTCATTTGTCCTATCCCGGCTGCAGCCGGCGGCTCATCAGGTGGAGATAATAAAGCACGCTACACAGTCTTATCACTCTGTATGGGTTTACTGTCAGTTCTTTTAAGCAGGTTAACAAGCAACACAGTCTTTCCAGGGCTGTCTGACCTCGGTAGGCACTGGGGAACCTGGATGCTTTACTCAGAACCCTCAGTGGTATGCCTGCCGTTCCTTTCTGGTCCATTCCTATGCTCTCCCCTGTCTCCTTCAGCGCTCTCGCACGCAGAGCCTCAAGCCAACTCCCACAGATCCTCTCTCCTCACCGAGTCCTTGGGACCCTATACGGGGCCTTTTTATGGATGTGTTGGGTGTTTGGACGCAACTTCCTGTAAAAGCTGGGGACTCCAGTTCGACAGCTCGGGGATGAACAATCGCACCGTGCTCAGAGCCGGTCCTCTGTGCCGGGAGAGATCTCTTCTGTCAGCAATCGTACCAGCTCCAGATTCAAACGCATTGCACTATCCCTTAGGTTCCCCTTCCTTCCCGGCGACTTCTCCCCTGCCCTGCACTCCTCACTCCCCAACAGAGCTCTCTAATGCTCTGTCTCACACTGGCCTCACTCTCCTCCCACCCACACATTTTTCTATCCTATCTGAGCTCCTCCCAGGGACTGGGTCCTCCCTACAGCATATCCACCCACAATCACCTACCTAGGGTGTGTGTGGATGTGTGTTATGAGGGTCCTTTGTGCAGCATCCCAATTCCCTAGTCACAGTAATACTACACACTCTTATGTGGGTGCAATACCAACCTGTGGGGCGCCACATTAACATATCAGCAAGGGCTATCTGTGCCTGTAACAATGGCAAGGAGATAGTCGTTGAACAGGATGCTAAAGAGATACTTAACTGACAACACCTGCATCATTCATGATGATTCACTTCCCTTTAGTTATTGTGTGTCCAAGCTGAACTCTTAGGGTGTACACACTGACGTTTTTAAAATCGGTCCGTTTCTCATCCAGGAGAGCCGGAGAAGTGTCATCCGTTTTTTGATCGTTTACGATCTGAGGCGGCGGTGAAGAATGTGGGTCCATCCGCTCCTCCTACAGCATAGCTATCGTGGCCATTTTCAGAGGCTGTATGGTCAGTTATTCTGTCATCCCGGTAAATTCTATGCATATACAAGGATGATTATACCCACATTTGACCGACTCTTCGATATTCTGCGGCCTGGTATCACATTTCAAAATATCCAAATGCAGCCAAGTATTCCTGCGGAAGAACGGCTTCTGTTGACACTGAGGTTAGTTTTTTGGGTTTTTTTTTTATGAGGTGTCATATCAGTAGGATTTTGAGATATGCATGCTTACATGTGCCATAGACCTTACCCATTTCCAGATTTAGTGACTGTGTCCCTTATGTGGGACAGTATGGATAGTGATGTTTTTTTTTTTTTTTGTATTTGGCATGTTGTGTTGGTTTTGGTTTCACATGCAACTGCTATGCCGACATTTTCTCAGAGCAAGTCCGAGTAGTGTCCAAGTGTAACCCGTGTGTTGTCTGTGTGCAATCCGCTGATCTCATGCGATATTTCTGATTAATTTGTCTGCAAATTGTCTGCAATGTGTGGCAATTGTGATTTAAATGCTGTGTGCTCTTTGGAGGCTATATCCCATGGACATATCTGTTCAGTGAGCTGACCATCTACCTCCTCAGCAAGCAGCATTGTGTACGTGTCCAGCTGGTTAGAGAATGGAGAATAACCTGACCCTAAACACCACAGAGTGGGTGTTATTCCACTGGGTCATTTCCAGATGATATGGGACACCAATCGTTTCCGATCTGAAGAGGCGGCAAAGAAGAACAAGGACGTATGAAAATTCCCCTTCTTTGTCACTCACACTCATTTGTATATAGTGTACCATATTATCTTGAAAGTAACATGGGTTTGCTGTGTATAATAGGTTACCGCTTCAATAAACAAATTCTATGTGTACTAAGATACTTGTTTTTTTGTTACATTATGATTTCCCTTGGACTATACTACCCAATGATACTGTTAGGTTTTAGAAATCCAAATGTAGTGAGGATCACTACAAAAACTACTGTTTTTGGGAAACTGCTAATTTACATCATTTTTTCTCACAGAATATAGCCGGTAATACTCTATAAGACAAGCCAGTGTCTCAACAAAGTAGGCCAATCTTTAAAAATTACAATTATACAGTAGGGAAAAATGTATGTAGTCAGCCGCCAATTGTGCAAGTTCTCCCACTTATAAAGATGAGGTCGGCCTGTAATTGACATCATAGGTGACCTCGACTATGAGAGACTAAATGAGAAAACAAATCCTGAAAATCACATTTGGAAATATTTTTATATTTCCAAATTTTGGTAAAATATAAGTATTTGGCTAATGCCAAAAGTTCATCTCAACAATTTGTTCTATATCCTTTGTTGGCAATGACAGAGGTAAAACGTTTTGTGTAAGTCTTCACAAGGTTGGCACACAGTGTTGCTGGTATGTTGGCCCATGCAGATCTCCTCTAGAGCAGTGATGTTATGGGTCTATCGCTGGGCAACATGGACTTTCAACTCCCTCCAAAGGTTTTCTATAGGGTTTAGATCTGGACACTGGCTAGGCAACTCCAGGACCTTGAAATGCTTCCTTCAAAGCCACTCAGTTGCCCTGGCGGTGTGCTTGGGATCATTGTCGTGCTGAAAGACCAACACACATTTCATCTTCAATGCCCTTGCTGATGGAGTGAGGTTTGAGCTCAAAATCAGTCAAAATCAATTTTGGAGACAGTACCAGATGTAGCATCACCAGTGAAATCCAGAAACCTTGCAATGTCCTTAAACATATGTTTAATGGAGCTTAAGATTTTGTTTCTTGGAATTTTTTTTATACTATTATTTTTTTAATTCTTTTTTTTAAATATAATTTTTTCTGGATCTCAAAACTTTGTTATTGCAAAGGGTCAGCACTTTGTGAGGCCATCTCTTCTACACTTATGCGATAGCAATTTAAATAAAAATAGCATTTGATCATTATATTCTTCACATACATGGTCCTATAGGTCTATTCACTCTCACAATTCATTTTACTTTGGAAATTGCTTCTTGAAACTGTGCAATCATGTTATTTAATTTCATTCCATACGTTTAGAATACAGATGTTTGTCATAGGCAACAGTGTTTTATTTGTTTAATTAATATTGAACTTGTCCTTGCATTGCTTCCCACTAGCTTTATTCAATATTCCAGATTAATTGGTTGTGAGATGAATAAACTTAATTATTTTCAGTATTTCTACTCCAAATATGTCAGGCTTCAATAATCACTCCACCCAACAGGTGTTACCTGAGCCATGGAGAATGGGATTTGTCATGCAAGTCAGGTACCTTCTGCAGCCCACCCCATGGGTAGGTTAATGAGGAGCTAGGCAACAAGATTCTGCAAACAATAATATCATATAAGTAATTGTGTTCTGACACTAGAAGAGGCGTTCCCTACGCAAAGCAAAGAGGCATCATCGTCAGACCGGTGACATCTTGACAGTTCAGGGAGTAAAACACAGCTACACTCTGCTACAATTTGCTACTGTGTGCCTGCAGTACGCAGTGAGTGAGTGAAATTAATGATGGATCCACCATATACCAGCTTTGGAGGATGTCATCTTAGGCTAGGGTCACGCTTGCAGATTTTACTAGTATTTGTGGAGACCTGCGTTTTCTGAAAACGCATGCATAAAACACATCCATAGGCCTCCATGCAAAAAACGCAAGCCCCAATAGCAAAAACGCATGTCTGAATGGACCATGTGTTTTTGGGTGCGTTTTTTGCTAAGCACCAAAAAATACTGCATAATGCAGTATTTTTTTAAAAACTCACCCAAAAACGCAGCATGCAGTATTTTTTGGTGCTTTCTCAAAAACGCATGCGTTTTTTTGAACATGGGACCCTATGGGAAACGCATGCATTTTTAAATGGCCCTAAATGGTACATGCGTTTTTGCATACGTTTTTTACTTGCGTTTTTGCATGTGTTTCAAGGGTCCCCCACACCTAACAGCAAAAATGCATGCAAAAACGCAGGCTGCCAAAAAAACACCTTAAAAAACGCATGGCAAGTGTGACCCTAGCCCTACTCACCACTCCAGGGGCAGAGAGTGCTTGAGCACCAGAACTGGAGCAGTTATGCAATGGGAACATGTGACCTGGATTTCCAGCATTGGACCTCATATGGAGAGAGGTCAGCATGCAGCCCTGGGCTTGGAGGCCAAAGGAGGACCTTACAATCAGGGGGTGAGCCTTCCCCCCATGCTATCTGAGAGATTTAGATGTCACACTCCGGAAGATGATGCAGCATGCCTGGCTTTATTACCCCTGCAGCCAGTGCTGCAGCTGCTGGATTAGCAAATCCAGGACCATGATGAGGAACAATAAAAGAATGAGGAAGATGAGGAGGTAATAGAGGCGGAACCCCCATTTTCCAAACCTATGGCTACATTTTTGTACAGATTCACAACAGTAACCCGGCCAACATAAGGGTTATTGGTTTACAGGGAATCAGGCCCTCAATACGTGGGGGTGACATCACGGCGGAGCTCTTGAGAGTAGAATCCAGATGGATTTACAATCTGAAAAGTCTTACTCCTAGGGGGCTTAATGAGGAATTACTGTATACGGGATTTTACAAGCAGACATAATATTAATGTGTCTTTTGCTCTTCTTCTTTGTATTTGACCATATATATCCCCTCTCTACACAGTGTGACTCTTTTACAATCCTGTTTGGACCTCCACTGGTGCCTTTCTCTGTAAGACCTCAGAAAAGGATAAAAGGATAATGTTTCCCGAGCCTCCATATTAAGTACCAATTGACTTACCACTTGGACCTACAGATGTCTGGATGGCCAATTTGTTATTCCCCTCATTCCTCCAGGTTGCAATACACCCAAAAGCAGATAATAATTGAATAATCCCTGATGAACCCCAAGATGGACATTCGAACAACGGGAGTGTGATTCATATACCTGGACACCACTATGGATAAGGATGCGCTTTGCTCCATGTGCATTGGACTACCTATGATTGAAGATTTATCTTCATATAGAGGGGTCTTAACCTTGATAGTGATGAATTCAAGTCTTTCTTATTCCAACATTAACCCCCTTTTGAATGCTATTAACCTCCCTCAACCCTCATACCTTGAGTGTATTGATAGTATTGACTGTGACTGTGCTAGAACCGACCCTAATTCTTTCTCTGATTCTCCCTTTTCTCATATTATTTGAACCTCAATACTCTCCTTGACATTTTCTGTTTTTTCAATCACAACTTATTTCACACTTTATCCCATTATCCCATCCATTCTGGCACCTTTCCTTCTCAGTGTTGCTCCGGCTGAGTGGGTTCCCCAATTTTATTTTTATTCGTAAAAAGATATAAGAAGAAAACATTTTTTACAGGCATTAGCCTTTTTAGTAATTTTGTTTTTTTGATGAAAATATTTTGTATTTATCTCTTTCTCTCAATACACACACAGGATCCAGAGGACAGGGGACGGCCAATTGACCGTCTCCTGTTCTGATTCATACCAATCCTTTGAATTTCCATATACTCTATGCTACATAACTTCTTGATTATTAAACCCCAACTTTTGTGGGATTTATCCGTATTGATGTGGCCCTTTGACCACTGCTATATATTGTATAACAAGGGAATGGGTGTTTTGTGAATTTAAGGTCTGGATATTGCAACTAGATCTCATGGGTCTGTAGCTTAGATTCATTGCATGTATACAGCTGTGGCCAAAAGTATTGACACCCCTATTCTGTCAGATAACACTCAGTTTCTTCCTGAAAATGATTGCAATCACAAATTCTTTGGTATTATTATCCTCATTTAATTTGTTTTCAATGAAAAAACACAAAAGAGAATGAAGCAAAAAGCAAAACATTGCTCATTTCACACAAAACTCCAAAAATGGGCCAGACAAAAGTATTGGCACCCTCCAGCCTAATACTTGGTTGCACAACCTTTAGTCAAAATAACTGCGATCAACCGCTTCCGGTAACCATCAATGAGTTTCTTACAATGCTCTGCTGGAATTTTAGACCATTCTTCTTTGACAAACTGCTCCAGGTCCCTGATATTTGAAGGGTGCCTTCTCCAAACTGCCATTTTTAGATCTCTCCACAGGTTATCTATGGGATTCAGGTCTGGACTCATTGCTGCCACGTAAGAAGTCTCCAGTGCTTTCTCTCAAACCATTTTCTAGTGCTTTTTGAAGTGTGTTTTGGGTCATTGTCCTGCTGGAAGACCCATGACCTCTGACCTCTGAGGGAGACCCAGCTTTCTCACACTGGGCCCTACATTATGCTGCACAATGTGTTGGTAGTCTTCAGACTTCATAATGCCATGCACACGATCAAGCAGTCCAGTGCCAGAGGCAGCAAAGCAACCCCAAAACATCAGGGAACCTCCGCCATGTCTGACTGTAGGGACTGTGTTCTTTTCTTTGAATGCCTCTTTTTTTCTCCTGTAAACTCTATGTTGATGCCTTTGCCCATAAAGCTCTACTTTTGTCTCATCTGACCACAGAACATTCTTCCAAAACGTTTTAGGCTTTCTCAGATAAGTTTTGGCAAACTCCAGCCTGGCTTTTTTATGTCCCGGGGTAAGAAGTGGGGTCTTCCTGGGTATCCTACCATACAGTCCCTTTTCATTCAGACGCCAACAGATAGTATGGGTTGACACTGTTGTACCCTCGGACTGCAGGGCAGCTTGAACTTGTTTGGATGTTAGTCGAGGTTCTTTATCCACCATCCGCACAATCTTGAAATCTCTTGTCAATTTTTCTTTTCTGTCCACATCTAGGGAGGTTAACCACAGTGCCATGAGCTTTAAACTTCTTGATGACACTGCGCACGGTAGACACAGGAACATTCAGGTCTTTGGAGATGGACTTGTAGCCTTGAGATTGCTCATGCTTCCTCACAATTTGGTTTCTCAAGTCCTCAGACAGTTCTTTGGTCTTCTTTCTTTTCTCCATGCTCAATGTGGTACACACAAGGACACAGGACAGAGGTTGAGTCAATTTTAATCCATGTCAACTGGCTGCAAGTGTGATTTAGTTATTGCCAACACCTGTTAGGTGCCACAGGTAAGTTACAGGTGCTGTTAATTACAAAAATTAGAGAAGCATCACATGATTTTTCTAACAGTGCCAATACTTTTGTCCGGCCCATTTTTGGAGTTTTGTGTGAAATGATCAATGTTTTGCTTTTTGCTTCATTCTCTTTTGTGTTTTTTCATTGAAGACAAATTAAATGAAGATAATAATACCAAAGAATTTGTGATTGCAATCATTTTCAGGAAAAAACTGAGTATTATCTGACAGAATTGCAGGGGTGTCAATACTTTTGGCCACAACTGTATAATGCATGTAATTAATATATATATAATATATATATAATATAATATATATATAATGACTAACAGAATATCTATATATGTAGAAGGGTTCCTTGGTGCTCCGAAATGATTATCATGCATACAATTGGTAAGATTTGTGGGGTTTTATAAACTGTTTATCATACTTGAACTATTTTTCCTAAACTATTCATTTGCCAATTTTTGGCTGATGTTCTAATGACACTTCATAGTTGGCCCCTCTTCACATATAAGTAAGCATGTAGTTGTGTGCTCCGGGTCCTGATCCCTCCTGCCTATTAGGTCTCTTTAATGTGATTCCCCTTACCCTTGTATTCATTATGCCCCTGAAATTTCACCCTATGTGGTTAATTAAATTTCCAGTGATAATTGTTGCCTCTCTTTCCTTTCTCCCCTTGCCCATATGTGGCGATATAGTCCTTCAATTGCACATGTGCAGTGGCTATATTGCTGCTCAGATGTGAGGCCACGTATTCCCCCTGCGCATGCACAATAGACACCGTACGGTTGAGCAGATGCGACGGCCATCTTACTGCTCAACACTGTGAGGCCGCATATACTCTTCCCGCGCATGCGCGATGAGCAATGCACTCGTCACTACCATTTCCGCTCCGGTCACTTCCGCCCAACCCCCGGAGATTATGATTACTTCATTTTTGTATTATAAAAATCTGATACAGACGCAGAGTTCTCCTCTGACGAAGTCATCATTGGATAACGAAACGCGTAGGGTGACCCTTTCCCTGCCCACACAGCTGACCAGACTACAGGTTATGGGATGACTTGATTTATTTTGGCTCTGACAAAGCCTTTTTTGTTCCTGGTGGCCTTCTATTGAATAACTTTTGGCCTTTATTCTGCACGTATTGCACTTTATAATAGGACACATTAGTGCACTTTGTTTGTATGAGCCTGGTTTACTAATAAGAGACATCCCTCCTGTTTATTTAGTTTATGATATGCTATAATGGTGAATTACTGTTGTAAATCATGCTATGAATTTGTAACCTCAGCTATATTTGGGTAGAGAAATTGTGTATACCTGTGGCCGTGTATGGCCCTTTTTAATTGTTTTTAAAGAACTTGCACTTTAGTGTTGTTTGTACGGTATATTGAATAAAGATTTGTGATTTGATAATACATGGTGATCGCCCCTTTATACTTGTCAGCTTTTTCTTCCTAAATATTATGCAATGGACACATGTGACCTGGAGTTCCACCGGGCTACCCGCATTGGACCTCATATGCAGAGAGGTCAGGGCTGGGCTTGGATGCCAAAGGAGGACCTTACAATCAGGGGGTGAGCCTTCCCCCCCATGCTAGCTGAGAGATCCAGATGTCACACTCCGGAAGATGATGCAGCAAGCCTGGCTTTGTCACCCCTGCAGCCTGCTGGATTGGCAAATCCAGGACCATGATGGAGAAGAATAAAAGGATGAGGAAGACGAGGAGGTTATAGTGGCAGAACCCTCGTTTTCCTAACCCATGGCTACATTTTTCACATCACCTGCGATATACAAATGCAGGGTGGGAAAAAGCAACACATATCTAAATATGTGTTTCTCCAGAAGTTGTATCATTAAGCCTGATGAAGAGGCCATAGTGCCTTGAAAGCTTGCTTTTTTTATTCTAACATCTTTTCAGTTCGCCATTAAAAGGTATCAACCACTGAGCACTCTCAGATTCTAATATTGTTCTATGGAGATTGCAAGGGGGCAAGAAGAACCTATGGCTCTCCCTCTTGGGCCCTGTGTCCACAGTGCATTGTTTGATGCTTTTTTTGATGCAGTTTGAGAATCTACATCAAAATCTACATGTCTATCCTGAGGCAAGCCAAGTCTTGGTCAAGTCAGAAATGCTGTGATACGTTGCTTTTTTTTTCCTTGGATGTGTGGTTCAGATTTCTTTTTTCTGCCCCAAAATCTGCACCAAATCTGCAAGGAAAGAAGACACATTTTCCAGCACTTCCTAACTCTATGATTTTGCTGGCTTTAGGATAGACATGCAGATTTTGATGCACGTTCGCAAAATCTCCTTCAAAAGAAGCCTCAAACAACTGGGCCTTACAATAATACTGTGGGGTCACGTTCACAGATACCATCCTCCATATGCTTTGAGAGTAGGTACTGGTGAGAGTGACAAGTTGTGCCATCACAAGCATTACTGCACTTAAGACTTGAGGGGTCACGCAAGGCTATCCTGCAAGTTTGAACTGCACTGAACTGCACTCCTTGATGTCACCACTCCTCACGTGCTGTGCTTCATGACACTGACAAGATGTATCCATTATGTCTTGCGTGATTTCATGGCTCTCATGAGACACCTAGTGTGACAAGCGCTGATGCCACTGAGGTCATCTCAGGTCACTCAGCAAGATTCCCCTCTGCATGATACCCGCTGTTTAAACTGAGACATCCTGAGGGAAGTCTTGAAAAAAAATAAGAGGGTGGGGGACAAGAGGCGCAATAGTGCCCTATCACTAGTGACACTAGATAGAGTGATGCTGAGGAGCCACTCACCTGATTCAGTTGTGGGCCCCACAACTGGTTTGAAGGCGTTTTGAGAAGAATCTCTCAGCTGCTGCAGGACCTCCACCAACTACTGACCAGTAGTGAAATTCAACGAGATGATGGGAGTACAGGTGTGACACGGTCCGCGCTGCTCCAATGTAAAAACTCACCAAAAGAGTCACAAAGTCATCAGTAGGTTTTATCTTTTTAATCCTCCTTCCTCCTACGCGTTTCAGCGCCCCACCTGGCACCTTCCTCAGAATATCCCTGAGGAAGGTGCCAGGTGGGGCGCCGAAACGCGTAGGAGGAAGGAGGATTAAAAAGATAAAACCTACTGATGACTTTGTGACTCTTTTGGTGAGTTTTTACATTGGAGCAGCGCGGACCGTGTCACACCTGTACTCCCATCATCTCCTTGAGGGAAGTCTTGAGGATGTTTGAGGTTTATGAGTGGGCCCGGAAGTATGGCAAGAGTGCAGCTTGCTAAATAATAGTGTAGGAAGAAAATATTTGTGCCAAAATAGGCTATGGTCACACATGCCAATCAATTTTTTTTCCACTGGTTTCAATAACAAATGCGTTTTTTTGTCTGTTTTTTGAGCCTCCTGTGTAAAATTTTTTGGACTTTGCCATTTTTGCAAAAAAATGCTAGCAAAAACGGATCCGTTTTTATACTGCATCCTAAAACGTTGCTTGCAGTTTTTTGGGCCCAGTAAAAAAACAAATAGCTTTTGTTAACAATGCAGTCATACTTGATCCCAGGATCCATTTTTATCATCAGTTTTTGGATGTAGAAAAATAATGCTAAAAAACTGATGCTAATAATGGATTCAGGGCTTATGTGTGACCCTAGCCATAGCGAAGCTAAAGTGTAAGCTGTGTTTGGCTAGGGTCACACATAAGCCCTGGGATCCATCATTGAAGCTTACAAACATATGTCAACATCATATCGGCTGTCCCAAAGTGTTTAAAGGCATAGTAATCTTAGTGTATGTAAACTCTTGACTTTGCAGAAAGTGATACAAATGCCTTAAAACATTCTCTCACTCTTGTTATCTTGGCATTTGGAAAATATTAATAATTATGGTAATCTTAATTGACCTAAAACAGGAAAGGTTTATTCTAATTTAATGTCAGATAGTGAGAAAAACATGCAAATGTGTCTTTTTATATAGTGGATGGAAACTTCTGGTTTCAACTGCAAATAAAGATATAACATAATACCGATCAATTGGAAAGCAATACAATAGGTTACAGGATAATCAGAGAGAATGCTGAATATATAAATAAACTTATATACTACACAAGCTCTAAATGTGATTAAGTAAACCAGATCTTCTTTACTATTATGCCAATGCTTCTTCTCTGGCTGTCTGTGGTCCGATCACCATAGAGCAGAAGAAGACTCCGCCCCGTCCAGTCGGCACATCCCAAGCTGAGCTCTATCCTCAGTAACAGATCTGTGCCTGTGAGGAGACTGAGGACGTGCAGACTGGAGGGGGCAGAGTCTTCTTCTGCTCCACAGTGACCGGATCACAGCCAGCCAGAGAAGAAGCAGTGTGAAGCCGAAGACACAGGAGGGAGGGAGAGAGACCTGAGCACAAAGGAGCCATGCATGATATCAGATCTAATATGCCTGGTATATAGTGACAGGGAGGGAGTGAGGGAGGAAAAGGGTTTGGCTTAGAGCAAACAGGGGAGTAATACAAAGAAACCCAGCCCCTCATAGTGATGCTGTGCTGTACATATGCTAATGTGCTGCACTGTTTTGCTGGGGTTTGATAACAGTTTTCTCTTCAATCATACATGTAATCATTGAAGAAACGGTATGATTGCACTCAGCATCCCACTGCCTGTACTGCACTGGCTTCACTTTATAGCCCTAAAACGTGCTGGTTGGTTACTTTAAGTATCTTCCAGAAAGTACCATAAGGATAAATAGGAAGTAATGGCCCAGCTCTATGAAATCGTCTTCAGGAGATGGTATCCTGTCTTTGATGCTTGACCTACAAGGTCTGGCCTGAGGTTCTTGACTGGCGTAGTCTTGTCTTTGGTATTTAACCATGTAGTCTGGGCTTTAGGTCTTTTTTTTGTATAAAAAATGAAGGGGACCTAATGCCAGTTTATTAGGGGATCGCCTCTATGTTTGATAAACAGCCAAGGTAAAGATCACAACTGGAGGTGGCAGTCTGTAGCTGCTATTTTACCCTTTCATATTATCAAGGAGCCCATGACATTTTTTTTATTATTTATTTATTTGTACACTACCATATAGCAAAATCGTCTGCAACTCATTACAGATGCTTACACAGAGGGTGGGGGAAGCAGTTAATATTCATGAAGCTTAATGGGTAGACCGGTAAAGAATTTAAGATCATTCTTATCTTCTGGCAAACATGGGAAGTATAACAGGCCTTCTCTTACCTCCATTTGGTTTAATTTTGTAGCCACCTATCCCTTTCTATGACCTTTATACAGACCCATTCTTAAGTCATTCCCATTGACTTGTAAGGGGTTCAGGTCAAGTTCAATTCCCAATCCCAACTATTGTTTGTTCATGCGTTGGCAAACCTGAATATCCATGGGTCCACTCATCACTAATTAAGTGCATTCTCATCTATGGCACCATACTGATGGTCAGTGTATGGGACAGTTCTAGGATTATTGCACTTATCAATGATACAGTATTTGTTTGCGTTTAACATTTTATTCTGTTGTACTGATAATGATTGGCAAATTTTTTTAAAAAATTCATGGATTTTAATAGTCCAATATGTCAAATTTGCTAAACTTAGGATCCAGATACAAGGAGATAAGGAAAACCTTTTATTAAAAATTATTATTTTTTTTATAGAAATATGTCCACACATATGATGTATTCTTTCATTATTATATAAGCATAAATATTATTGTTAATGCAATAATTTTTAATTGTTGCTATGATCTCACTCTTCGCATCACATAATCCCTGGAGTTCATATCTGGTTTGAAAATTAGGATGAAACATTTTGGAAGAAACATACAGATAACCAAAGCCCAACTAGATGCCAAGATGGCAAAAATCTCCATAGCTACAACATATATGCCCTGGGCACTGAGTGAGGCCGGGATAAAAGATATCCAGACGCTGAGGAAGGCCAACATGCTGAATGTGATAAACTGCGCTTCATTGAAGCTGTCGGGAAGTCTTCGAGCCAGGAAGGCAACAATAAAACTGATGGTGGCCAAAAGGAAGAGATAACCCAACATGATCCACAAGGTGAAGGCTGAACCCTCATTACATTCAACAATGATGACTCCAGGTTTACTTTGAGTATTGTATTGAGTGAACGGTGGAAAGGTTGACAGACAAGTAATGCACAATATCAGTTGTAATAACAAGCAGATGAGAATGATGGAGTAGGACACTCGAGGACTTGTCCATCTTTTTAAATTACCACCAGGTCTGGAGGCTCGGAAAACAAACACCACCATGATGGTCTTTGATAAAACGCAAGAAACACAGAGAGTAAATGTCATACTGAAAGCAGCTTGACGGAGAAGACATTTCTCAGGTTGAGGATATCCAATGAAGGCTAAGGAGCACAAGAAGCAGAAGGTTAAGGACAGCAGAAGAAGACAACTGAGAGAGTAATTGTTGGCCTTTACTATAGGACTATATTTGTAATAGGAGAGAAGTCTCAAGATAAGAAGAGGAACAAGTGAGGACAAGATACTGGTGGCTGTTAAGATCTTTCCAAGATCATCTTCAAATGTTAAGAATTCAACAGACTTTGGAAGACATCTGGAACGTTCATCATTTGGCCACTGATTCCAAGGACATTTTATACATTTCACCGAATCTGAAAATAAAACATGACATGACATTATTCATGCATATAGATTCCAAATATGATATCATCAAACTAAGCTTTTTACATATATTCTTCACTTATTAGCAGGACAGGCTCCTTTAAGGAAGATGATTTATAACATGATTGGAGCTGCAATAGTGCCATTATTCTACAGAGTACAGTATTAATTTGATTCCTGTCCTGTGTGATTGAATGACATTGAAGGGTCACATTCATGGCACCTGTCTGCCTGAATAAAGCGAACATTGACAATCCACAAATTGTTAATCTTGACAGACCGGTCTGTTGTCAATTATATCAACTATTATATGTAAGCACCTCACCATAAGACGTATACATCAGTAAATTAGCAACAAGTCTTGGTTGAGCCATCAGTGGAGCAAAAGATAATTTGGTGTCACCAAGCGTTTAGATAATCAAGGGACCAGGCCTTCAAATATTTCAGCATAAAATTAAAAAGCGAAGTTGACTTTTTAGGCAGGATGTTGGCTTCGCTTCTTTGATGCTCTACCTACTTGATTGTCTTATTATATCTATCCAGCAAAATAATCTTTAAAACACCTTCAAAACATTTAAAAATAGGTATACTATTCTAGAGATGAGAAAATCTTTGGAAGCTCAAATTCGGTTCGGTTATTCGAACTTGCAACGTTCGCCGAACAGTTTGGCAAACAGTTCGTTAATCTTTCAAGCCCTATTGATAACAATGGGAGGCAAAATCAATGAATGGCCTACAAAACACCTTAAGAGGGTCACAAAAGCTGCTCAAATTAGAGACAGACACCAGGAAAAGTGCCATCTATTTCCCAGAATTACAATTTTCATCATTGTGCATTATGGATGCATGGGACAAGTCCTGGTACCAGTATTTCAATATTCAGGTGTAGGCATGGTGCTCACGTAGTTCTGCTTAATTCAGGAAACTGACAAGGAGAGCCAAAAATAGTCTCCCATTAAAATAAATTAGGGCTAGATACTACCAAAGTGGCATCAATTGTCCCAATATAAAATTGTAGAATAGCGCAGTCTGCATGCATGTGCAAGGTCTGGAACAGGGCCTGGCCTAGCATTTCAAGGTTAACCATTCATTACAGTAACAGGGGGTGAGTGCCACGTAAAGTTATCACACTCACATAGCCCTGCTAAATTCTGGACACAGACAAGGAGACCCCAAAAAGAGTCTCCCAATTTCAACAAATTAGGGCCACATACCACCAAAATTACATCAATTAGCCCACAATAAAAATTGGAGAATGGCGAGATCAATACAGCACACTGAAGAGTACATCATCTACTCTGAGCAGTCTGCTACTGGAGTGGAAAAGTCCTTGGAGATTCATGACTTGTTCATCTTGATGAAAGTTAGGTCCTCTAACTTTCAGGAGACAGCCGGATGTGTTTATCTGTCAGGACACCAGTAGCAGCACTGAATACGCATTTAGAGAAAATGTTGGCCCCCTCATCAGTGCCCCAAACTGCTGTGATTCAGGGTGATTGCCCCTCATCAGTGCAGTGTGTGGAAATTCTGATCTGGCTGTATGAAAGGCTGAGGTGAGGTCTGGGGGAACAGCTATTCTCCTCATGTAGAGGAATCTGCCTGCCAGCATAAGGAGAACTGATAAGGAGACTTATAGCCACAATGCTCCTCTGGGAAATATGCAAACTGGCACTTTAGTGAAGAAGTGAAAAACTCTGATGCCACCCAATAAGGTTAGCAATCCTAAAATCGACTTTTTAAGAAGGCTTTTAATATGACTTAGGATTTGTACCAGATAAGAATCCCAATATATCCGGATGTGCACTCTTGCCCCTCCGTGGGTGGCACAGAGGCTCAAGTGGTTAGCACTGCAGCCTTTGCAGCACTGAGGTCCCCAGGTGGTCTGGGGTTCAATTTCCACCAAGTGCATTTAGGACAACATCTGCAAGGAGTTTGTATGTTCTCCCCGTGTTTGCGTGGGTTTCCTCCAGGCACTGCAGTTTCCTCCCACATTGTAAAGACATACTGATAGGATATTTAGATTGTGAGCCTCAATAGGGACAGCATTACTGATGTATATAAAGTGCTGTGGAATTAATAGCACTCTATAAATGAATAAATATTATTATTATATTATTTAAAAAGTGTTGGAGCAGCTAGCTATCTCATGATGTAACACAGAAAAGCAAAGAGCTGCAACAGCACTGTCTCTAACCAGTAACACTCTGAAAATGGCGAATCGACGCTTCTTATATTCCTAGGTGTTTGTGAGTGTACCGTCACACGGTGCCACCTCGCCAGAGAAGTCGGCGGCGACTGTCGGGAGCGCGCACGCTTTTGGCGACCCGCCAGCATTGCCGCCCCCCGTTTACATGGGGAGACACCTCCGACGATGCGAGCTGACAGGTGGCATCGCCGCCGGGGTGTCTCAAAACCCCAGCGGCAATGCAGTACAATGGAAGCCTATGGCTCCCATCACCTGTCAGGTTGCCGGCGGCCGTTTACATGGGGCGATGTATACACATCGCCCCAGATCGGCCGCCTGGTTTCAAAGCACTGCTCTGAAACTAGGCGACCACTAAAAGGTGTCGCCATCGCCTAATTACATTAGGCGATGCAGGGACGATATTGGTGCCGATAGCCACGCCCCTGCATCGCCTAAGAAATTGGCGGTACCGTCGCACAGTGTGACGGTACCCTTAAAGCAGTATGACACTTAAGCAAATAGGTGCTCAAGTAAGGTCCTTTGCAGTGGCGTAACTTCAGGCTCAGGGGTCCAGATGCGAAAGCTCCAACAGGGCCCCCAATTATTGCAAATCTTTGATAGTATTAGTCTTTTTCTATAGGCCAAAGGGACTTTTGGGGCCCCCCTAGGCTGCAGAGCCCAGTGCGGTCGAAACCCCTGCACCTATTGTAGTTACGCCCCTGGTCCTTCGACCATAATTCATGGAAAAATAGACTTGCCACTTTTTAACACTTTTCTTTTCAAAGTGACGTTTTTATTTGTGATGGTACTGCTAAAGAATTTCAAGATGTTTCAGTCTTAAAGCTCAGATATTCATCAGTTGCATGCCCAGTTTGAGTGATTCATCTAGTACAGGCGTTGAGGAGCTAACCACACCATCCGTCACAAGACTTCTATAGCACACAATGGCCTTGTGGAGGATCTTTTTGAAAAGAAAAGTATGGTGTGCCAAGTCTATTTTTCCACTCTTATATCCTTAGGGACATGTGACTTTGGCAGTTAATGAAAGAAGCCAACCAATGACACAAGCCCTTGTGTCTTCAACTTGTGGATGTTTTATGTGCCCTCATTGGCTGCAGACCAGGAACATATACACAGAAAATGCTGGGAAAAAAAATGTAGTCCAATGCTACTTTAACTTCTCCACATGCCCTCCTCTCATCAAACACGTCCCGCCCACTCTCCTACATTGTCAGAAGGTAGGAGAAAAGCATCACTTAAATTGCAGTAATGCTTTTTTTAATCCGATCACTCACCGAACAAATCTGTGTTCGCTGACTTTTTACGAAATTGCTCTTGTGGGCCAAACCCGAACCGAATCGGCCACGTTCATGTCGAATTTGAAATTGGTGAATATGTTTGAGCAAAGTTCACTCATCACTATATTATATTATTGTACTTACACACTTCTCGTTTTCAAAGATTTTAATATCTCATATCTATTGTCTAAAACAGGGGTCCCAAACCTGAGGATTGTAGCCACATGTTTGCTGTGGGCCCATGATGTCTGGCTTGTGTCTGTCTGTTGGACTAGCACTTGGTCTAGCAAAAAGCTATGAAGAGCGGGTATCCAGGTGATGAATTATGAGAGTACTGCCACACACAAGAGCAGATCTGGATGCACATATAATAGCTTTTGGGGTCAATAGATGATTGTACTGTGGTAAACCTGAGACAGGAATTTAAAACCTATCAGAGGAGGTGCCTAAGGCTGGATGTCGGAGTGCTTGATGTAAGAATACTAAATAAAGATGATGTGGGAACACCTGGATATTGGTATACTGCCCCAATGTGATTTCTATGGAAAAGCTTTGGCTGTCATACTAGAAATGCATACGAAAACCCTCACTGTGGCCCTGATTCACTCCCGCCTTGACTATTGTAACTCTCTCTTAGTTGGCCTCCCCAGCACTAGACTGTCCCCTCTCCAGTCCATCCTTAATGCAGCAGCCAGGATTACCTATCTAGCTAATCGTTACTCAGACGCTTCTGCTCTATGCCAGTCATTACACTGGCTGCCTATACACTATAGGATCCATTTCAAACTGCTTGTTCTCACCCACAAAGCTCTTCACAGTGCAGCACCCCCCCTACATCTCCTCCCTCATCTCTGTCTATCACCAAACCCGTCCTCTTCACAGTGCAGCACCCCCCTACATCTCCTCCCTCATCTCTGTCTATCACCCCAGCCGTTCTCTTCGCTCTGGAAGTCACTTTAGACTCACTTCTGCATTAATCCTAACCTCCCACTCCCGGCTCCAAGACTTCTCCCGAGCCGCACCAATTCTCTGGAATGCTCTACCCCCAAAAATTAGATGTATCCACAACTTAAATAGTTTTAGGCGATCCCTAAAAACACATCTCTTTAGGGCGGCCTATCATGATCCCTAGTCAGTCATCTAGACATAGCCTATCCGCTCCGCCTCAAGTGGATCACATATAACGGGTTGTGGCCACTTATTCTGCTCCTATCTGTTCCCCATCTCCTCAAGTTGACTATACTATCACTGCAAATGAGCACCTATACCTTGTCACCCCCACCTGATTGTTAAATTGTAAGTTCTTATGAGCAGGGCTGCCATTTTTTGCTCTAATTATTGTATTATGTTATGCTTTGTATTGTATTGTTTTTGGCATTGTATTGTATTTTCTAATTGTTTCTTATGATTGTTTAAATGTGAGCTTTGTATTGTGAATTTGAAGCGCTGCGGAATATGTTGGCGCTGTATAAATAAAAATTATTATTATTATTATAAATGGAGGCTCTGGTTGTCACCATTGGAAAGGGGTCAGCAGCTGAATGTGGCTTGCAACCCTCTTTCAGATTTGATTTTGGCTCTCAAGATCAAAATGATTTTGGTACCTCCTGTCTACAGCAATGGCTTAATTTTGACCAACCCTAACACCTACGGTCTCCCATTCATCCAATAGAGATTGCTCATGGGCGCTAAGCTTGCTCCCTATAAATGCAACAATGAAAACAATTTCCTCATGGCAGAAGGGAGTTGCTAGTAACCGATATCAGCCAATCACCAAAAAAATAATGTTTTAGTACAAGATTTTTTAAAGTATTAAAATACATAGGTATTAAAACAGAAATGGATGACACAAGGACTTATATGTACTGGATATCTTCTATTTTTGAGCACAATATGCATGTTGAGACCACATTGCTTTAATAACCGTAATAATCTATAGAGTGTTGAGTATTACATCACATTTAAATAAATATGTAAGACTTGCCTGTCTGGTTGGATATCTCTCCTTGAAGACACTGGACACATTCAAAGCAGCAGGCCGGTTGTCCGGGTAGAATGGTCTTTCTGAAGCCAATTGGACAATTCTCGCTGCAGACTGAACGAGGAAGCTGATGAAAATAAATATTATTTAGCTATTAAAATAATATATATTTATTACAGTTCTTTATTTAGAAATACTCTCTTCTTCACATACCATGAAAAGAGAGAAAACTAAAACAGTACCAAGGCACCCGGAAATTGCAAGGGAGGAGACACAGAATAGACATTAGAAAACACTTTTTTAGGCTGCCTTCAGACTTGCAGATGCATCTGCAGCGTTTTGCAGATGCATCTGCAAGCATCTGCATGCAGACCGCGGCCCCTATGTTTATAATGGTGTGCACGGCGGTCTGCAGATGCTTGCGGACCGCCGTGCGCACCCATTCACTCCTATATGTGATCTGTGCGCACGCGGATGCCTGCGTACAGATCACACACTCTCGTCCGCACCAGGGACGCGACATCTCGCGTCCATGGTGCGGGCGGGAATGTGTGATTTGTGCGCAGGTATCCGCGTGCGCACAGATCACATATAGGAGTGAATGGGTGCGCACGGCGGTCCGCAAGCATCTGCAGACCGCCGTGCGCACCATTATAAACATAGGGGCCGCGGTCTGCATGCAGATGCTTGCAGATGCATCTGCAAAACGCTGCAGATGCATCTGCAAGTCTGAAGCCAGCCTTACAGTGAGGGTGATCAACGAGTGGAACAGGCGGCCACGAGAGGTGGTGAGATCTCCTTTAATGGAAGTCTTCACACAGAGGCTGGACAGACATCTGTCTGAAATTGATTTAGTGAATCCTGCTTTGAACAGAGGGTTGTACCAGATGATCTAGAAGGTCCTTTCCAACTTCACAGTTATATGATTCTATTCCCACAGTGCACGGGCCTGTCAAACATACAATTATTGATGTCTCAAAGGCTGGCTTCACACTGCGGGTCAGATCCGATCCGAGACTGTCAGAGTAAACCTGACAGCCCCGGATCGGATCAGCACACAGAACCGGAGGTCGTATTAGCCCGCACGCAGCTGCCGTCACTGATGAATCAGGACCGCGACTGGCAGGGAGCTAGCCGCGGTCCTGAAACAACTGCGGCGTACAGCCGCTGGGGTCCGGTTCCCAGATCCTCCCGGACCGGTGCAATCTGGCCCTATAGGCTCCCATGTTAGGCAGTGCCGGATTGCACCGGATCCAGAAGGATCCGGGCGAATCCGCGGCAATCCGGGTCAATCCGGGAATTGCCAATTAGAGGAGATATTCTCTCGGACACAAAAACGCTGTAAGCGGCGTTTTTGAGTCTGTGGTAGAATACTGATTTCTCCTGGATTGTCCCAGACAGATAGAAACCGGATGGCAGAGAGCTGCTATCTGGCTTCTATCCGGCCCCATAGTATCCTATGGGGCCAAAATCCGGTCCAGGGCTGTCCGGTTTACACGGACAGCCTCAGATCAAATGTAACCCGCAGTGTGAAGCCAGCCAAAGTCTCCCTAAAAGTAACATCACAAATAAACTTATTTATAAGACTTTACTGTTACCAGGGGGCAATATAACCTATAAATAACAACAGCGGAAGACTTAAATGCAAGAGGCCCAAGAAACCCATCCGGAGAAATTACTTTAATGGATTAATTTAATAGTTTATTTTTTATAGTTTAGAATTTTTTTCTTTTTTCGTCAATATAACATGAAGGCTTATTTTTTGCGGGGTCAGTTGAGCATTTGAATACAATAATTTAATTTACTATATAGTGTACAGGAAAATAGGAAAAAAATTGCAACTGACATGAAATTTCAAAAAAAGTGCAATTAGGTTCCTTTCACATGAGCGTTTTTCTGATTTGCGGCAGATCCTGCAGATTTACAGCATCTGTCGCGTAACGGCTGCACTTGCGGCACACTTGTGTCACAATTGCGGCAAGCCCCATTCATTCTCTATGGTACTTGCGGCAGGTGCAGGAAATGTAGTTTTTGCCGTGAACCGGCACTTGTGGCAGTTGTGGCAGGTAAAAAAACACTACTAGCTTTGATTTTTTTGACCTGCCGCAACTGCCACAAGTGTTGGATCGCGGCAAAAATGCATTTACTGCACCTGCTGCAAGTCCCATAGAGAATGAATGTTGATTGCTGCAAGTATGCTGCAAGTGTGCCGCAAGTGCAGCCGTTACGCGGCCGATATGGTAAATCTGCAGGATCTGCCACAAATCAGCAAAAATGCTGTTGTGAAAGGGGCCTTACATGTTTACCATATATACTCGTGTATAAGCCGAGTTTTTCAGCACAAAAAAAGAAAAGTCCCCCCCTCGGCTTATACACGAGTCACATACAGGCGCCTCCCCCCGGTATACAGGTGCCCCCCCATCAGTGGTATACAGGGCCCCCCCTTGCTGCCGCACACCTGTAAAGTAATACATCATTATACTTATCCCTGTCGCCGCTCTGCCACCGCGCTCATCCGGGTCTTCATGCTTCTTCCTGCTTCCTCCTCCAGCGGGCGCAGGCAATGAGGTCATTGTCTGTGCGCCAGAGGAGGAAGCAGAAAGAAGCATGAAGACCCGGAGGAGCGCAGTGGCAGAGCGGCAACAGCGACAGGGATAAGTATAATGATGTATTACTTTACAGGTGTGTGGCAGCAAGGCGGGGCCCTGTATACCACTGATGGGGGGGGGGCGCCTGTATACCAATGGGGCCTGTATATACCACTGGGGCCTGTATACACCACTGGGGCCTCTATACACCACTCGGGCCTGTATACACCACTGGGGCCTGTATACCACTGGGGCTGCTGTATATACTGCTGGGGCCTGTATATACCACTGGGGAGGCTGCCGTATACCACTGGGGCTGTTGTATATACTGCTGGGGCCTGTATATACCACTGAGGAGGCTGCTGTATACGACTGGGCCTGCTGTATATTCTGCTGGGGCCTGTTTATACCACTGGGGAGGCTGCTGTATACTACTGGGGCTGCTGTATATACTGCTGGCGCCTGTATATACCACTGGGGAGGCTGCTGTATACTACCACTGGGGAGGCTGCTGTATACTACCACTGGGGAGGCCTGTATACCACTGGGGGGGCCTGTATACCACACTGCTGGGGGCTGTATACCTGTGCTGGGGTCCACCCTCGGCTTACACATGAGTCAATAGGTTTTCCCAGGTTTTGGGGGCAAAAGTAGGGGGGTCGGCTTATACACGGGTCGGCTTATACACGAGTATATACGGTATTTTTTTGTTTTTTCACCATGTTCACTATATGGTAAAACTGATGTGTCGATATGATGCCTTGGGTTGGTTTCAGTTTTTAAAGAAAAAGAATTGCACTTTTGAGCCATTTTCCTTGACCCGTAGCATTCTCATTTTTCGGGATCTGGGGCTGTGCGACTGATTATTTTTTGCATCTTGAGCTGACGTTTCTAATGATACCATTTTTGGGGATTTGCGATGCTTTTATTGCCCATTATTGCATTTTATTGAAATGTTGCGATTACCAAAAATATGTAATTTTGGCGTTTGGACTCCTTTTTCTGTTACAAAGTTTACAGATCTGGTTAATTGATTTTATCTTTTGATAGACTGCACATTACTAAATGTGGCGATACTCAATATGCGTATTTTTTATTTTTTTAATATTTTTGTTTTCAATGGGGTAAAAGCGGGGTGATTTGAACTTTTATTTTTTTTAATATTTGTTAACGCTTTGTTTTCTGCATGCATTTACACAGCAGAAATGATCACTTCATGTGGATGCAAGCGGTCACCAGGCATCCAAAAAAAGTGATTGCTTACAGCTACCAGGGTCTACAAAGGACCCCAGGCTGTCGAGGTAACAGATGGAGGTCCTGTGAAGACATCACAGGACCAACAAATGGAGCAATCCCTTCCTCAGGTCTTTGGATTGCGCTGTCAGTGATTGACAGCACGATCCAAAGGGTTAACAATTGGTGATCATATCAGTGCTGTTAGCCGCACATCTCAGCTGATCAGATCAGCTGAGATGAGTGGTGGATGATACGAGCTCAGTGCGTCACATCAGGGGAAGGGACATGGCCATGGGCACATATATATATATATGCCCTTGGTCGTGGAGGAGTTAAACACTTGACAAAACATTGAAACTAAAGGGCCCGTCACACGCTACGATATCATGAAAGATATTTTTGAAACATCACGGGTTTTGAGACATTCAAACGACGTCGATACGACCAGCGATAAGTCGGCACATCGTTGATCGCAGGTTTATGAACCGGATCATAAATCAGTCATTGATCGTCTGTCCAACCTGCAGCATGGATGTGTGTGACACCTTATTAACGATGTCGTTTACGACATCGCCTATTCAGAACTCAAGGACGTAGGCGACCAAACGACCGCAAGTATTGTTTGCTTGTCACAGAATCGTTGCTGCGTCGTTCATGATATCTGCACATGTGACACCTCAGCAGTGATCATTGAACGTCGCTCCAGCGATGTAGGTCAAGTCGGATCAATGGTTAGTTCGCCGACACATTGAAGCGTGTAGCGAGCCCTTTAAGGCAATCCAATTTTATATTTTATAATTTTATTTTGCTACACCTAGTTCAACCAAATGTTTTTTTTTCAAATAGTATTTTAAATAAAGTTGACTTTTAAAGGGATTGTTCACTAAATTCATATTGATGACCTATCCTCCTCCTGATAAGTCATGAATGTCATAATGTTTGATTGATTAGCTGATACTAGCTCCAGTTGCAACTATATCTAAATAGTGTCTGGGTAGGTAAAACACATCCATGCACAGTTAAGGAGCTAGAATTTATATCCTATTCACGGGAATACCATCTTAGGAACCACTCCTAAACAGTAAATAGAGCTGAGTTGTTCCGGTTTAATATATTTAATTTGGACTTCACCGGGACTGGTAGTAGCTGATTGATGTCCATTGCTGAGTCAACTCCTTTCTCTGGCATGATGGAGAACAAGATACAGGAAGGAAATGATTCAGCCATTCGATTCGGCAGTCGGTCTGACCCCTTAACATACAGTCTTTGTTTTTTGTAGAGATCGACAATGAGTCCATAACGATTAACGAATCAAATTAATTATGAACCCAAAATATTTGGGATAAAATTTGCACTACTACAGCAAAGTGGCAGTCATGAAGATCTTGACTCCGTACTATGCCTCCACCCCCAGCTCCTCGGTCCTCAGCACATTTCTTCTAAGGATGAGGTCCACACGGTCACGCGAGGGACAATTCTTATCATTGACATTGAACATAAAGTGAAATTTTTACACCTTCACCCTCTTCATTATGCTTAAAGGTCTTGAGTGACTTTTGAGTATAATAAACATTTTTAACTAGTTTATTTGGACGGAATTGAAACTCTTGATTAATTTAAAGCAATCTTACCGAAAAAAATTTGATAGATTCAGTCATCTCTAGTCATGTGACAACACTTGTCCCATGTCAAGCATTATATTTTCCGTTTTACATCTGCCTATTAGTTTTCCTTTACAATAAAGCATTTTACAAAAAACAAATTGTAAGATATGTAAAAAAGAATACAATTTATGACCTGTTCATCCCCCATGGCCCATCGCAACAGGCTGGAGTTTATGGATAAAGCTGAGTCAGAAGAAGCTTGTCCATTATAGCTTCCAACTTTGACATATGTCATGGGTCCTTCTGGGTTTTTCTGCCAATTCACAATGCTGTACAATCCCGGAGTGTCTCCATTGCCATCAAAGTAGTTTGTACTGCTTTGGGTAAGTCGGACCTTCTTCATGTAGTGTATAAGCTGCAAAACAATTACTATAGAGATTAAATTACTTGTTCCATTATAAAAAGAATAAAAAGGAAATGAGAAAGGGAAAAAAACCTATAGAATTAAAAATCAGTCTACAGTCAATACTTGAATACTGAGAGGTTATTAAAAAGAGATAAAGTTGAGAACTTTACAATTTTAGCCATGTAAATAAATACATAACATTTTCAGAAGTTGAGACAAACCCTATAATACTTTCATAATAACAAGGTTTTTTCTAGATGATTGGGCATAGTAAATGTGGTATCAAAATTTTAAAAGGGATTCATGATGGAACCTGGAAACTATTCAACGGTAGCTTGAACTGCCATTGCGTGCAAAATCTTTGAGGGTTTTCTAATACATGCTATATTGGAATTTCTTGATAAAGACACCCATATAATTGTAAATGAAAATAGAGAATGAAGCAAACCTTGAGAAAGAAGGCTGGGCCTTCGAAACATGTCAGTCTGACAGCTACGAGAGAGACAATGCATGGATCCCCACTATGCTCCTCCCACTTCCATCACGTGACTGCCGACGCAGGATCAGGTGACCGACGAACGTGGAAGTGTGTACCTGTGGCCAAGGCGCGTACCCTCTGCATTCTCAGGCGTCCTGATCAGACGCCCTGAGTAAGAAAAGACGCAGCACACAGTGGACTGGATGGGACCAGAAAAGCGACGGGGAGAAGTAAGTTGGACACACTCTAATTACGGTTTACTGTGCAATGGCCATGTCTACACACCTCCGCTGTAAGTATTTAGCGGTTCTCCGCTAAATTCTTAGGTTTTTTTCAGAGGAGCGAAGGTGCACCGCCGCTTTCTGTGGACGCAGCCCATGGTTACCCGATGTGTATTGTGGTAACCATTTCACAGACAAGGCTGCCTAGTGTCCGCTTTCCCAGAGCGGGCAGGGAAACGCTGCTAGCAGCGTTTCCCTGTCCACTTGGCTTAAGCGGACACTAGGCAGCCTTGTCTGTGAAATGGTTACCACAATACACATCGGGTAACCATGGGCTGCGTCCACAGAAAGCGGCGGTGCACATGCACCTTCACTCCTCTGAAAAAACCTAAGTATTTAGCGGAGAACCGCTAAATACTTACAGCGGAGGTGTGTGGACATGGCCAATGTGTGGTTTATAGTACATTTGGGCATCTAGAAGTGGAACACAAACTAAGAGCAGACCTGTATATTATAGGACCACAAAGAACAACCATGAAAATGCCAAGACAGATATAGATCCACAAGAAGGACCCTATAATGTGACGGTAATACACCTCCTGACCTAGTTACACATAAAGAACCAGCTTTCATAAATTAATGTTATTGTAGGTCACAAGATACTACAACAAGACACCAAAGGGAGATTAAAGCCAGGTGTAATCTAATTGCAGAATAAGGTAATAAATGAACCAAGTGTAATTCTATTAAAAGTGTATCCAAGATAGAGTGTTCCTACAAAGAGGATAAACTAGATATATATTCTTATTTGCCATTACAGGTCAGAAGACAGAGTAATGACAGTACTAACCTCACTAACCTCACTAAGGAGGATTAAGAATTATATGACGCAAATTTATAATTTATCAACACTGGAGCTAGTCTACAAAGGTTTGACCAAATTTTATTTGGTTGTTGCTGCTAGAAAACATTTGGGGGCTTACCGTGCTTTGACCCCCTGGGACTCCTAATTAACCTTTATATGACGTTTTACATGCAAAACAAGGTAACTAATTAAGGGAAATACACACTGGCAGTTGACTTGAAAACAAAAGATAGGGGAAGAACACAAACCAGAGAAACTCTTCTTATTATTACAGATAAACCCTTAACCATGAATACCTTCAGAGAAGAGGGAGGAATTTACGCACCTGTGATTCCCTTTTCTGCATTTTAAGTGCAAATTTTACAACACGATTTTTATCACTTTTTATTGAGTAAATACATACATTTTAATAAACATCCCGAAGAAGGGTTGAATCAAACTTATTTGTCTTCATTATTGCCAAAAAATAAAGATTTAGCGCTGGACCTTAAATATATACATAGGTACGTTTATATAGAACCATATCATAAAACAAAATAGGTTTATTATTGATAAGACTTTTCAACTACGGTAATCAGTTCAAGTTTTATGAGAAGATAATTACCAAACTGATTATGGGTGAGGTCATGGGAGTTGACTATCTGGGGGTTTAAAAGGTTGGTAAATATAAATGAGGACTCTGAGATTAGGGGAAATAATATCTAATTGGGTTAACAACTTTGTTAGTCATAGGAACAAAAGAGCGTAGTTTTTAATTGAACAAGAGGTCAGCAGTGGGCCATCTTCTTTTTAACATAATTATAAATGACCTTGTAGAAGACATACAGAGATGACATACAAGAAGACATACAGAGATGTAGAAGACATACAGAGAAGACACACAAGATGATCTTTTTAGATAAACTGTTCAAGATGTTCTGAAAAGAATGATTTTATATTACAGAGGGATGTAGGTAAACTGGAGACTTTGACCTAGAAAATACACTTGGGTTAAGGAAATAAAATGTACAATTATGAATAAAATACTAAAAATGTAGGTAAAACAGTAACACAAAATATTTGCAAGACTTATGGAAAAGATCCAGTGGTAAAGACTTCTCTTGTCAGCTTCAGTAAAAACTCAATTTTATTTCAGAAATATCATAAAATTGTGAGGGAATATAGAAGTAAGTAGTCAATGCACATATTATAAGGACTACGGGAAACACTCAAGGGGATTACATGTATCGGCTTATGCTTTCATCTTTGTCCGACCAAGACCTCTTCTAAGAATAGGTCACCAAAGTTAAAGTTGTGCTCATATTGATTTCATGCAACTTAGCTTGGACCATCTTTATGTTTTACCAACTGAGTATGTTATATGCCATATTAAAAGAACCTGGATTAATCGCATCCACCACTCTCTTCTTAAAGTGAACCTGTCAGATCATTCTACCCCCTCTGCTATTACTACCTGTCCCTGCACCTTCGTAGCTGATCCCTAACCATGCCTGTCTGCTCTAAAAGTGCCCAATAAAGACTGAGAAAAATGACTTATATATCTACATACAGTTTCCATTGGGAGACTGGAAAAGCAGGCTCCGGGACACCAGTCTCCCTCCTTGCTTGCTCTCCGCACGGCCTGCTGGGCACCATCAGTCTTTTTTGTGTTCCACCTCCTGTCTGAAATTCCCACCTTCTCTGCATATGTGATGCCAGGCCGGAACGTCATATCTGACCCGGTGATTTGTGGGGGCTGATCACATGGTACTGCCCAGCCCCAGGGCATTCACAGTGTGCATATTGAAGCTGGCCCATACGAAGTGATCAGCCCCACAATGATGTTCTGACCAGGCATCACAGTAGCAGAGGAGATGGGAATTTCAAACAGGAGGTGGAACAGAAGAAAGAGTAATGATGCCCAGCGGGGTGTGCGGAAAGCAAGCCAGGGGGGAGAATGGAGACCCAGAGGCCACCTTTCCAGTCTCCCAAAGGTGACTGTATGTAAGTATAGAAGTCATTTTTCTCAATCTTTGTAGGGCACTTTTAGAGCAGACAGGAATGGTTAGGGATCAGCTAGGAGATGAAGGGACAGGTAGTGATAGCGGAGGGAGGTAGAACAACCTAACAGGTTCCCTTTAAGTAAATTCTGAGTTAGAGAACCTATTTAGTACTTCAGCATTCATGTTTTGTGACCGACTATCCATAATTATTTTTTAGGGGGCCCAACTGTGCAAACATATATATATATATATATATATATAATATATATATATATATAAAACCAAATATAGAAACAGCACTGCAACTTAATGAAAAATAGGTGCAAACTGTCCAAGAACTAGATACCCACCAGTACAAGTAATATAGTTACCGAAAGAGAGAGGCAGCACCACAAAAGTTCTAAAGTATAAAGAGGACTTTATTTTGCCCACATGGTGTATAGATGTTTCGCTGGAAACTCATCTTTAGCAAAATAGATCAAGCACAGCAATGGTTCCTATTAGGGATGGGCGAATCACTCGCTACTATTCGGGACTCGCCCTAATAGTAGCGGACTCGGGGGACTCGCTACTCGCCGAGTTTCCTTAGGAATTACTCAAGGGTAGCGAGTCCCTGTACTTTTGCAGTGTATCTATACAGATACACTACAAAAGTACCCTAAAAGTTAATCTAAGGGGTTAAAAACAATAAACATTAATACTCACCTCCTGTACTCCTGTACCGGGACCGGTACCGAAGACCTCCGGCTGTTACAGGACCTCAGAGACCACCAGGAGAAGATGGGGAAAAGGACCTTGCAGTTCAGCCAATCAGCATTCGGCTAGCGGTCACATGGGTTTGTCATGTGACCGCAGTGCAGCCGCGTCACAACCCATGTGACCGCTAGCCGAATGCTGATTGGCTGAACTGCAAGGTCCTTTTCCCCATCTTCTCCCGGTGGTCTCGGAGGTCCTGTAACAGCCGGAGGTCTTCGGTACCGGTCCTGGTACAGGAGTACAGGAGGTGAGTATTAATGTTTATTGTTTTTAACCCCTTAGATTAACTTTTAGGGTACTTTTGTAGTGTATCTGTATAGATACACTGCAAAAGTACAGGTTACTACTCGGACTCGCTGGACTCGCAACGAGTACCAAGTCTCGGACCCGGACTCGTTAGAGTCCAGCGATTCCGAGTGTTTCAGGATTCGCCCATCCCTAGCTCCTATTTAACTCACGTCTAGTTGGTTTACTTAGCCTCATAAACTGTGTGATATAAATTAAACATATGCCATCCTCTTGCTTTACATAGCAATTAATATACATGGTCCATTAGTTCATACACAGGATTTGTCCCTTACCTTGAGCAGTACATAACCATCTTCTCATGTGCTTACCTTTCTAAGGTCACAGATGTCTTCCCACACTCTTTCTCCTGACAGTCTACTGCTCCAGGAGCTACAGAAAGCTCCAGACCTGGTCTCCAAATATGTGTTTCCAGTCAGGTTGTGTTCTTCCTTGACCTGGATTGCATTAGAGACCATGTGACTCAGAATCAGTCACCTGATATATTAGCTGATACACCCATGGGAGGTATGGGGTTAGCCAGACCCACCCAGCACTCTGGCTAACCCGTAAATCCAGCCCTGAATACATTAAATAGGATTTGTGCTTCTATGGTATGTGCTCAATTGATGTCTTTCAGATAAGATAAGAAGAACACAGTTACCTGCCAGTGTTTAATGCTCCACAGATCTGGGCAATTTCCATCAGGGAATGGACCCATAGTGCAGCCTCCCATATCCTGCAAGGACTTAGCTGCAACTTGAACGGCTGCACGACTGGAATATGTAAATTTTAAAGAAGAGGTAAAGGTGAAGCTGTCCTTGATGCTGTTAATGTTTTCTTCTCCTGTGCATATTTTATCAGGCTCTTGAGGAATTAGTGTACTATTAGCATTGGGAAATTGGCAATTGAATATTTTCTCCCAAAACAAATCTGCCCAGTGACTATTCAAAGACAAGAATGAATGGGTTTTGTTGAGGAATTCAATGTATCCTGGAATCACTGCATTGTAGATAGCTAATCCAATTGTGCCGGAAAATATCTGAACAAAATTGGCCGAAGACAAAAAGAAGGACATGGACCAACCAGCATTGGCAACAAAGATCTTTCCTTTGACATCTTGTTTCAACATCTCATTGACAATCAAAACCAAATCAACCCCAACGGAAAAGACAATGATCACCTTCACCGTAGACTGTTTAATAATCTTGGCTATGTGAGGAGCGTTTCGATCTGGTTGTCCTAAACGAATGTACTCCAAGAAAGCCACACAGGCTCCAGATTTAATCAATTCTTGCTTAATAGGCAGAATTCCCTGTTGACCGTAATCATTGTCCGGAGCCAACAATCCAACCCAAGTCCAGCCGAAATGCAAAACAAGTTTGGCTATTCCTTCAGATTGTAGATTATCATTGGCTACAGTCCTGAAGAAGGATGGGTACAGCACTCGATTACTGAGTACTGAGACACTGGACAAGGAACTGATCTTTAAAAAATAAATAAATAATAATTATGTAAAATATGTTATCAGTGAATCAATTATATTTAAATAATTATTTAAAATGAAGGACAACAACACAGAAACAGGCCATTTACATGCCTTTTTTTCAACATCTACTTTTTATAGAAGTACATCCTTGTTTATATTGTTGATATTTGCATTTCAGCAGTGAGCAGTTTTAGTTAGCATGGTAAAAGAAACCAGGAAATTAGCGTAATGCTAATCAAATCTATGACAAATTTTAGGAATCCTTAGGCCGCCTTCGCATAGCGGGTTTGATCCAATCCGAGGCTGTCAGGGTGAACCTGACAGCCCTGGATCGGATCAACACACAGAACCGGAGGGCTAATATGCCTATATATCCGGTGTGATCCGGTGTGCTGTCGCTGATGATGAATCAGAACCGCGGCTCGCACGGAGCAAGCCGCGGTCCTGAAACAACAGTCGTGTGCAGCCGCAGGTGTCCGGTTGCCAGATCCTCCCAGGGCAATCCTTGAGTAGGAAATTAGAGGAGATATTCTCCTATCGGACACAAAAACGTTGCAAGCAACGTTTTTGTGTCAATGAGAGAATACTGAATTCTCCCAGATTGTCCCGGACAGATAGAAGTCGGATGGCAGCTCTCTGCCATCCGGCTTCTATCTGGCCCCATAGTATACTACACGTCTACACGGACAGCCTCGGATCGGATGAGACCTGCTATGTGAAGGCGGCCAAACTTAAACAGCCATTAAGTGCCTCTATCATTCACAGGTGGATCCATGATCTATCCTTGGCTGTTAACCATTGATTTCTGCTATACAGTGCAGGGCTAACACTGCTATGTATAGTTGGCTGTGTAGCCAAAACAATTAGACAAACCATGTAAATGTTCAAATCATCCCCTATTGCCTCATTAAAAGTAATACAGAAAGGAAGAATAAAATAACACATATTGGGAATTGCACAGTTCAGAAATGGCACATACATTAAAATATAAAAATAAATTAATTTGATGGGTAGGAGCAACAGAGTATAAAATAAAATGAATTATGTTATTTGCTCACCGCAACATTGCAATAGAAGGTAATCCAAACATCGTATCAGACACATGTCTGCTCACAGAGACAAGCAGGCACACACTGAACAGTCAGCTGTGTGAAAGGTTATCTGAATTCACACCTGAGCCGTGTCAGGCATGAACTCAGATCACCTTAGCATGACACGAAGCACAGCCGTAAGTGAGTGAGAGAAGCGCTCCCTTAAGCCGGTTTCACATTTGCGTTTGTGTCTGCATGTGGAGGGTATGGAGATGCAAAGGAAGGTAAAATGCTGCCATACTGATGTGAACGCAGTGGAGATTCTCCACATGCACTCACATCAGTATGGTACCCGGCCAGCCAAATAGCTATCTCGGCAGCGGCCGGGAGGCGGAGATCAGCGGCGGGCAATGGAAGAGATTTCAATGTGATCCACAGCGTTTTTCTGCACTTTCTTGCCGAGGACACTGCAGATCCTTTGAGATCCATGCATTTTTTGTGCGCTTGCTATTAAAAGAAGCGCCTGTGAATGCACAAAAATGCAACAGGCTGTGTTTAGAGGGCAGAGGAGGGTGTACAATTTATGCGCATCCAAACGCAACCGCAACCAAATGCTGCCAATTGCAGCTACTATGCGTTCCCATGTTTAACATAGGAACGCAGTGCGCATGTGTTTGGCTGCATTCTGTTACACTGCATTCCAAACGCTAATGTGAAACCGGCCTTACTGCACTAATTACTGTGTCACCCCACACACAGCCCAATGCTAAGTTTCGACTATAAAATGCACCTCACCCTGAATTTTTTTGTTTTAAGGGTATGTAACGTAAAAGTTAAAAAATATAATTTTTTTTTTTTTCATTTAAAATTTTAAATATTTTTTTATAAATAAACACACACATGTCATCCTAAATGACTCATTTTATAAAGTATAATCTGTCATGAAAAAAGAATCTCAGAATCACTAGGGTTCGCTGAAGTGTTCACCACATAAAGTGATGCTGGTCAGAAATGAAATATTTGGCCTATTCTGGAAAATGAAAACAGACGGTATGAAAGGGTTAAAAGTTAAAAAAAAGTTAATTTTTTCAAGATCCTCTGCACATTTGCAAAGTTTTGGTACCGTGTTAGGCTGCTTTCACATCAGCGGTTTTTTTAAATTGCGGCAGATGCGGTGAAAAAACTGCATCTGCCGCGATTACCGCATAACCGCTGCACTTGCGGCACAGTTGCGGCAAGCCCAATGCAATGTCTATGCGGGCTTGCGGCAGGTGCAGCAAGTGCGGTTTTGGCACTTGCGACTGGTGCGGCCACAGAAAAAACGCGGCTGACCGCGTTTTTTTCCGCGGCCGCACCTGCCGCAAGTGCCGAAACCACACTTGCCGCACCTGCCGCACACTTACCGCAAGCCCCATAGACATTGCATTGGGCTTGCCGCAACTGTGCCGCAAGTGCAGCGGTTATGCGTTAATCGCGGCAGATGCGTTTTTTTCACCGCATCTGCCGCGATCGGCGAAAACCGCTGATGTGAAATGGGCCTTAGCCAGTTGAAAAAATGTTGATTGCTCTCAGTGGGAGGAGCAAGATAATGATCTTGTAGTTGTGATACGTTTTAATGGCTAACAAAAATATAAGTGACGCTACAAGTCAGCAAGCTTTCAATACGTCTCAGGTCTCTTCATCAGGCATGGTATGATAAAATATGCAAAGAAATGGAAATATATACATGCACAATCAGAGCAGACACAAGGGATAATAAATGGACATTTAGATAAATAAACAAAACAGAGCCTGGAGGGGATCATTCATTACCAAGGCTTAGTGATGTCAAAGTTTTTATGACACTAATTTATATGTAGACCTGGTGTTTTAAGTGTCTCTGAAAATTTTTTTTCAGATGTGATAATGATTCATAGATCCATCAGAGATGTTTAGCCCTGCTTGAATGCACTGAAAACTTCTTGTGAACTTGGATTCACAGCCCCTCTGATGTTTCTGCATCTTAAAATTACATTTCAATATTGCAACCTTCATATTTTCAATGTTATGCCCTTGACCACAAAAATGTTTTGCTACTGGTAAATGGATTTTTTGTCTGTAATTGTGTAACAATGAGACCTCATCCTTGCTCTTAGTCATTGTCCTGTCTCCTCAACATAAAAAGCCCCACAGGACATATAGTGCACATAATTAAATATACAACATTGGGAGAGGAGCATGTGAATGTCCCGGGAATCTAATAATCCTGCTGTGTGTTGGGGATCTGTATCCTGTCTGTGGTCTCTATGTGAGCACAGGTCTTGCACCTCTTCATATTGCATTGGTAGGTTCCTCTTGGTGTATCTGAGGGCATCGAACTTTGGATCATGATGTTTCTTAAATTGTGAGGCTGCTTGTAGCACAGCAAGGGAGGGTCTTTGAATATTATTTTTAGTCGATCATCCTTGTGTAGGATATGGTGAAGTTTCCTGGCAGTTTTCCTCAGTACCTCAAGCTGTGGGTTGTAGGTCACCACCAGAGGAACACGATGATTTTCTTCTTTTTCTCTCTATTGGAGTGCTTGACTGCTAGGCATCTTTGTGGCCTTAATGAACTAATCATCAATGGACGTGGAGTGGTAGCCTTAGTTTAAAAATTTATTTTTTAGATGGTTTAAGTGTTCATCCCTCTCCGCTGGGTTGGAGCAAATATCGCTATATCTGAGGGCCTGGATGTAGACAATGGACTTTTTTAAGTGTTTGGGGTGGAAACTTTCCCATGTGAGGTATGTGGGACAGTCAATCGGTTTCCGATACACCTTTGTCTGGAATGAACCATTTAGACTTTTTATGGTGGTATCCAGGCAGTTGATTTCTGTTATTGAGTTGTCCAGTGTCAAGTTTATGGTGGGATGAAATTTGTTGAAATTGTCATGGAATTTTAGGAGTTCATGTTCAGACTCAGTCCAAATTATTAAGATGTCATCAATGTACCGGAAGTAGGCCAAGGGTTTGATGGAGCAGGAGGCTAAAAAGTCATTTTGCAGTTTAGCCATGAAAAGATTGGCATACTGGGGGGCCATTTTGTTTCCCCGTTCCGGTACGTTGTAAAAACAGTTCTTCACCAAAAGAGAAAGTGAGCCTTAGTACTGATTCAGAAGGGATCCTATTGACTTCAAGAAACATTTGGTAGGCAGTACGTCCATCTTCATGTGGGATGTTAGAATATAAGGATTCCACATACATGGTGACTAGGATGGTACTCTTGGGGAGGGGACCTATTGTAGATAGCTTATTTAAAAGGTCCATTGTGTCCTGTATATAGCTGTCTGTCTTCCTTACCAGCAGTCTATGGAAATTTTCCACCCACTCATAGATTCTTTCAGTGAGTGCTTCCACCCCCTATCCATGCAATGTGAAGAACTGCAAGACCTGTGCTCATATAGAGACCACAGACAAGATACAAATCCCCAACACACAGCAGGATTATAAGATTCCTGGGACATTCACATGCTCCTCTTCCAATGTTGTGTATTTAATTATGTGCACTATATGTTTTATGTTTGGGAGACAGGATAACGGCTAAGAGCAAGGATGAGGTCTCAGCGTCACACAATTACAGACAAAAAATCAATTTACCAGTAGCAAAACATTTTTGTGGTCAAGGACATAACATTGAAAATATGAAGGTTGCAATATTGAAAGGTAATTTTAAGTCACAGAAACATCGGAGGGTCTGTGAATCCAAGCTAATAAGAAGTTTTCAGTGCATCCAAGCAGAGCCAAACACCTCTGATGGATTTATGGTTCATGATCACATCTGAGGAATTTTTTTCAGAAACGCTTAAGACACCAGGTCTACATATAAATTAGGGTCATAAAAACTTTGGTATCACTAAGCCTGACTAATGAAAAATCCCCTCCAGGTTCTATTTTGTTTATTGTCCATTTATTATACCTTGGGTCTGCTCTGGCTGTGCATGTATATACTGAATTTGCGTTTCTTTGGATATCATGCCTGACGAAGAGACCTGAGACGTCTCGAAAATTAGCTGCCTTGTAACATCACTTATTATATTTTTGTTAGCCATTAAAAGGTATCACAACTACAAGATCATTATCTTGTTTCCCCACCTGAGTGCAATCTACATTTTTACAATAAAACAGAGGAATATGTAAAAGATTTAAAAAATGGGTCTGGTCATGAATACCGAAAAAACCACGCCAAAAAAATTGGCTCAAGTATATAAAATAGACTTGAACCTCTTTTAAACATAAAAATTAAATGTTAATAATTTTGTTAGTGTGTATACTAACAGTACTTTTTTCTTGTACCCATGAAAGAATTTAGACATACAATGGAGCAAAGTTTCTAAAATGTTTTCCGTTTGTGTACATATAAACTCAATTTAAGTACAATATAGATATATTATTTTCTTACCTGTGGATATTTGTAGACTCCCAAAAGATTTGCCAAAATAATTGAATTTGATGACAGTGAGGAGCCAATAATAATAGCAACAGAGGAATTGGAATTACAGTGATAATTGGGCACAGCCGTGCCGGAATCAGAAAGAAACTGAAGAGCCGCCTGTAATTCGTAATGAGGAATACTACAGGTGTCAAATACCTGGAACCCTAGAGACATATTGGGGTGAATCTTGGAATGTTGATTGATCTCATCAACCGTGAATTTCAGAGCCTGAAGTTGTTGGTAACAGTCCAAGCAAAACCTGTGGAAGGAAAACATGACACTAAAATTTGTAATGTTAGTCGTATTGACCCTTAGGGCCCTTTCACATCAGCGTTTTTTGAAATTCGCGGCAGATGCGGTGAAAAAACCGCATCTGCCGCGATTGCCGCATAACCGCTGCACTTGCGGCGCGGTTGCGGTAATCCCCATAGAAAGTATAGGGGGACTTGCGGCAAGTGCGGTTTTGCACTTGCGGCAAGTGCAGCTGCGAAAAAAACCGCAGTCAGCCGCGGTTTTTTCCGCGGCCGTACCTGCCGCAAGTGCAAAACCGCACTTGCCGCACCTGCCGCAAGTCCCCCTATACTTTCTATGGGGATTACCGCAACCGCGCCGCAAGTGCAGCGGTTATGCGGCAATCGCGGCAGATGCGGTTTTTTCACCGCATCTGCCGCGAATTTCAAAAAACGCTGATGTGAAAGGGCCCTTAGTCATGGATCTTCATCAGACGCAGACTGCTGTAAAACAAATTGAAAACTCAAAGGTGCTGAAGTATGCCGCAGAGTGACAATGTGTGAGCGCACACGCTGAAAATATACGACATACTGCAGCGCTGTTGTTGGCACAGAACTTCTGAACTCTCATAGACTTTGCTGGCTTCAGGATAGGCATGGAAATTATGATGCAGATTCTCAAAATCTGCTTCAAAAGAAGTACCAAACAACGTACCATGGGCACGGGGCCTTCTAACAATATGGTGGAGTTCCATTCGTAGAAACCATCCCCCATATGCTGTGAGAGCAGTCACTGGTGAGCATGTGAGAAGCGGTGCCATCACAAACATTACTGCAGTTCAGACTCGAGGAGTCACACAGCTAAGGTAAAAGCAGTCAGTGGGAATTGTCCGTCTTCAGTGGCCTGCTTAACCTTTACTGGTTAGCAAAAATTTGGTGGAGCCATACGCATATTTTTCCCCAAAAAGATCAAGTAATTAAAGAAAAAATTTTTTTTTTATTAAAATTAGGGATGAGCGAGAAGTGAAATAATCGAACTCGCTATACTCGTAACGAGTAGGTCCCAATACTGGGGTACTCGTTACGAGTAGCGAGTCCAATGTACAGTTGTGGCCAAAAGTATTGACACCCCTGCAATTCTGTCAGATAATACTCAGTGTCTTCCTGAACATGATTGCAATCACAAATTCTTTGGTATTATTATCTTCATTTAATTTGTCTTTATTGAAAAAACACAAAAGAGAATTTTTAGATCTCTCCACAGGTGTTCTATGGGATTCAGGTCTGGACTCATTGCTGGCCACCTTAGAAGTCTCCAGTGCTTTCTCTCAAACCATTTTCTAGTGCTTTTTGAAGTGTGTTTTGGGTCATTGTCCTGCTGGAAGACCCATGACCTCTGAGGGAGACCCAGATTTCTCACACTGGGACCTACATTATGCTGCAAAATTTGTTGGTGGTCTTCAGACTTCATAATGCCATGCACACGGTCAAGCAGTCCAGTGCCAGAGGCAGCAAAACAACCCCAAAACATCAGGGAACCTCCGCCATGATTGACTGTAGGGACCGTGTTCTTTTCTTTGAATGCCTCTTTTTTTCTCCTGTAAACTCTATGTTGATGCCTTTGCCTAAAAAGCCCTACTTTTGTCTCATCTGACCAGAGAACATTCTTCCAAAACGTTTTAGGCTTTCTCAGGTAAGTTTTGGCAAACTCCGGCCTGGCTTTTTTATGTCTCGGGGTAAGACGTGGGGTCTTCCTGGGTCTCCTACCATACAGTCCCTTTTTATTCAGACGCCGACGGATAGTACGGGTTGACACTGTTATACCCTCGGACTGCAGGGCAGCTTGAACTTGTTTGGATGTTAGTCGAGGTTCTTTATCCACCATCCGCACAATCTTGCGTTGACATCTCTCGTCAATTTTTCTTTTCAGTCCACATCTAGGGAGGTTAGCCACAGTGCCATGGGCTTTAAACTTCTTGATGACACTGCGTAGGGTAGACACAGGAACATTCAGGTCTTTGGAGATGGACTTGTAGCCTTGAGATTGCTCATGCTTCCTCACAATTTGGTCCCTAAAGTCCTCAGACAGTTCTTTGGTCTTCTTTCTTTTCTCCATGCTCAATGTGGTACACACAAGGACACAGGACAGAGGTTGAGTCAACTTTAATCCATGTCAACTGGCTGCAAGTGTGATTTAGTTATTGCCAACAGCTGTTAGGTGCCACAGGTAAGTTACAGGTGCTGTTAAATACACAAATTAGAGAAGCATCACATGATTTTTCTAACAGTGCCAATACTTTTGTTCACCCCCTTTTTTACGTGTGGTGTGGATTTGTGGAATCCAATTTGGCTTTAGGACAATTCTTTTTGTGTTTTTTTCATTAAAGACAAATTAAATGAAGATAATAATTCCAAAGAATTTGTGATTGCAATCATTTTCAGGAAGAAACTGAATATTATCTGGCAGAATTGCAGGAGTGTCAATACTTTTGGCCACAACTGTAAGTCAATGGGAAATGCGAGTACTAACTCTGCTGGACACTATAGAGGGGTCTGGGGGGCTGAGGAAAAAACTGAAATGGGTGCATGATTGTTTAAAAGCTGGCGGTAAAAAAATGCCGGCTTTTAAACAATTAGTCAGCCCATCCTCCAATTTCCCACAGCCTCCCATCCCGATCCTCTGCTCCCCTCACTGCCTCCCATCCAGATCCTAAGTTAGGACCGGGTGGGGAGTGCAGCACTAGTGAGCGGGGAGCGAAGGACCCGGGCGGGGAAGCCAGCAGTGAAAAGACTTCACCGCTGGCTTTCCCAGTCTGTGGTGCGCTCCCCGCTCCATGATGCCCCCTCCCCGCTCCCTGGTGCTTCGCTCCATGCCCGGTCCTAACTTAGGATCCGGGGGGAAGAGGCATCAGGGAGCGGGGAGCGCAGCACCGACAGGGAAAGCCGGCGGTTATAGGGTCCAGCAGAGTTAGTACTCGCATTTCCCATTGACTTACATTGGACTCGTTACTCCTTGCGAGTAATCACAAGGAAATTCGCGGAGTAACGAGTAGCCCGAATACCGTATTATTTGGCGAGTACCGAACAGTAACGAGTATACTCGCTCATCCCTAATTAAAATACATTAATTTGATTGGATTCCATGCATGCTCAGTAGACATACTGGATACGTGTTTACCAGAACTACCATGATTTGCTGACTTCAATATAGACATGCAAATTATGATGCAGATTCTCGTTACTCCTTGCGAGTAATCACAAGGAAACTCGCGGAGTAATGAGTAGCCCGAATACCGTATTATTTGGCGAGTACCTAACAGTAACGAGTATACTCGCTCATCCCTAATTAAAATACATTAATTTGATTGGATTCCATGCATGCTCAGTAGACATACTGGATACGTGTTTACCAGAACTACCATGATTTGCTGACTTCAATATAGACATGCAAATTATGATGCAGATTCTCAAAATCTGCTTCAAAAGAAGTATCAAACAACGTACCATGGGCATGGGGCCTTACAACAATATGGTGGAGTTACATTCGTAGGAAGCATCCCCATATGCTGTGAGAGCAGTCACTGGTGAGAGTGTGAGAAGCGGTGCCATCACAAACATTACTGCATTTCAGACTAGAGGAGTCACACAGCCAAGGTAAAAGCAGCCAGTGGGAATTGTCGGTCTTTAGTGGCCTGCTTAACCTTTACTAGTTAGCAAAAATTTGGTGGAGCCATACGCATTTTTTTCCCCAAAAAGATCAAGTAATTAATTTAAAAAAAATGTATTTTAATTAAAATTAGGAATGAGCGAGAAGTGAAATAAACGGACTCGCTATACCCAATGCTCGGGTACTCGTTAAGAGTAACGAATCCAATGTAAGTCAATGGGAAATGCGAGTACTAACTCTGCTGGACCCTATAAAGGGGTCTGGGGGGCTGAGGAAAAGGCTGAAATGGGTGCATGATTGTTTAAAAGCTGGCGGTAAAAAAACGACGACTTTTAAACAATCAGTCAGCCCATCCTCCAATTTCCCACAGCCTCCCATCACGATCCTCTGCTCCCCTCACTGCCTCCCATCCCGATCCTACGTTAGGACTGGGTGGGGAGTGCAGCACTAGTGAGAGGGAATGAAGGACCCAGGCGGGGAAGCCAGCAGTGAAAAGACTTCACCGCTGGCTTTCCCAGTCTGTGGTGCACTCCCCGCTCCCTGATGCCCCCTCCCCGCTCTCTGGTGCTTCGCTCCATGCCCGGTCCTAACTTAGGATCCGGGGGGAAGAGGCATCAGGGAGCGGGGAGCGCAGCACCGACAGGGAAAGCCGGCGGTGAAGTCTTTTCACTGCCGGCTTTCCTGCCGGTAATTTCAAATGAACAGCAGAGGTATCAGCTGATACTGATCAGCTATTCATTTGAAATAGCCGCCAGTGCCATCAGAGGGTTCATGTGAGTTCATGCTTGACTGCATGAACTCACATGAACTTTCCCATGGCTGCACAGCTCAGCTACATCTCTGGTAGAGGTTCTCTACCAGAGATGTAGCTGAGCTGAAGAAGAAGACTCCTTTGGACTACGTCGGATGCAAGAGGAATTTTTTAATAAAGATGGAGTCTCTAAGTGTATTTTTTGTTTTATTTCTAATAAAAAAAAAATTTTCTCTGTGTTGTGTTTTTTTTAAACAATTTACTAGAAATTCATAGCGGTCATGTTAGGATCGGGTGGGAAGCGAAGCACCAGGTAGCAGGGAGGGGGCATCAGGGAGCAAGGAGCGCAGCACAGACCAGGAAAGCCGGTGGTAAAGTCTTTTCACTGCTGGCTTCCCTGCCTGGTCCTTCGCTCCCCGCTCACTAGTGTTGCACTCCCTGCGTGGTCCTAACTTAGGATCTGGATGGGAGGCGGCAGGGGGAGCAGAGGATTGGGATGGGAGGCTGCGGGAAAGTAGAGGATGGGCTGACTGATTGTTTAAAATCTGGCAGCTTTTTACCGCCGGCTTTTAAACAATCATGCACCCATTTCAGCCTTCTCCTCAGTGCCCCAGACCCCTTTATAGGGTCCAGCAGAGTTAGTACTCGCATTTCCCATTGACTTACATTGGACTCGTTACTCCTTGTGAGTAATCACAAGTAAACTCGCGGAGTAAAGAGTAGCCCGAATACTGTACTATTCGGCGAGTACCGAATAGTAACGAGTATACTCGCTCATCCCTAATTAAAATACATTAATTTGACTGGATTCCATGCATGCTCCTTAGACATACTGGATACGTGTTTACAAGAACTACCATGATTTGGTGAAACCAGATCCAGCACCCATAGAATTCCATTACAATTAATGATGTATCATACCGTATTTTAATTTAAAGACATGATTTGTTTTATTTCTTTTATTTTTCACTTGATTTTTATTTGCAAAAAATCTGTGTAGGGCTCCACCATATTTTTCGTAACCAACACAGGTAAAGCAGGTAGCAAGGGGCTGCCACCCCCCACTGCCTGTTTTTTTCTTGGCTGGTAATCAGAAATACATGTAAGCTATTTATATTTTAAATAATTTTAATAAATACTTTAAACAAAATTGTTGTGAGCTACACCGTATTTTTGATTGCCAGCCAAGATAAAACCAGGCAGCTGGGGGCTGGGATTCTTGGTGTGGTGATACCCAAGCTTTCTGTGCCCCCAGCCTAATAATCAAAGCCCAAATTTGACACCTCCATGACATGCGCCTAATCTAGCACTTTACCCAGCTCTTCAAGCTGCCCAGGTGTAGTGTCATATAAATCGGATTATGACGGCATCACCACTTTTAAGCGTAGGTGCAGGCAGAAAATAATATACTTACAATTACGGTTATCTGCCGCGACAATACTATTTAATGATTACTGAAAATAAATGAGTGGCACCAGAAACAAGAGGATCTATGGATATAATGTATAAGTGAACTGCAGAATCTGCCCTGTGCTAAATATGATAAAAATGGAGATCTTAGTTCCAATAGTGGCCACTAGAGAGTAAGCTTGGCATCCACTTACAAAGAGCCTCCTTGTAAGTGGATGCCAAGCTTACTCTTTAGTGGCCACTATTGAAACTAAGATCTCCATTTTTATCATATTATTTTCTGCCTGCACCTACGCTTAAAAGTGGTAATGCCGTCATAATCTATAATATAATTTATATGTTGTTTAATTTTGACTGAGCTCCCACTATATTATTTCCCCTTCCCCCTTCCTTAGTTTGGTATCCATGCTTGGACACCATTGTTAGAGCCCTACACACACCTATTCATTGTTTCCAATTACCTCTTTGGGCATATAAACCCATTCACATTTCACATTCACCAGGGCATAGTGTTAGGACTTGGCAGTGGAGGCTCCTTGTAAGTGGATGCCAAGCTTACTCTCTAGTGGCCACTATTGGAACTAAGATCTCCATTTTTATCATATTTAGCACAGGGCAGATTCTGCAGTTCACTTATACATTATATCCATAGATCCTCTTGTTTCTGGTGCCACTCATTTATTTTCAGTAAACATTAAATAGTAGTGTCGCGGCAGATAACCGTAATTGCAGGTGTAGTGGCAGACTGGGTAATAAGGTGTTAATTGCAACTGTGATATCTCAGCTGGCATCAAGTCCCAGTATTAATGTATAGGCATCTCCAAGATACCTCCCATTACTAATACCTGAAATAGTTAAAAATATACACAGACACTAATTAAAAAAAGGTTTTATTATAGATAAAAAAAAACATACTCCCTCATTTTTCAATTTATTAGCTCCCCAAAAGCTCATCTAGCGCAATCCAGCAAGATCCTGTGGTGTCCGGTGACTTAGTTTTATCTACAGCTGTGGTGACATCACTGCAATGTCAATGAAAGCATCTCCGCTGTCAGTGAACTGAGTTCACTCCTTTGCCAGATTGCAGAACATGATCTGGCAGAGGGTTTACCTGATTTCAATGACATAAGCAAGGAAGTCCTTAGTCCAATCACAGACACAACCACAATGCATATGGCCGCAACAGCCAATCATAGAAGCTGTCACAGAGTGGGCATCTGTGATTGGCTGTTTGAAGCAGAGTCCTGTGCATACAGAAGTTAATGAGTGGGTCCCAGAAGCAGTGTGCCTGTAGCAATGGAAACTGGTAAGTCCAATGCTGATGATTTAGTCATTTTTTTGTCTTTTACAGCCCTCCATGTACAGACACGAACCCAAACAGTAACATGCACCTTCTCACTAGGTGTTCCGTACAAACCCCGAACTTTGGGTTCACCCATCACTACTCAGTACCTGTTTTTTTTACCTCCAACCGTTTAGTCATTGTAGTACCAGAATTTTACTGGAAAATGGTCGCCGGGCAGTGAGGACGTGCTGCTGTGCATTCCTCCCAATCCACCAATATCGGGAGCCCCATGACACCCCAGGTGGGGTCTGCTCAGTGGCTCACCACTCCCGCCAAGGGAGCACGGGGAATCAGTGAATGGGCTGAGGCCACAGCTTCTGGTTTGCGACTTCCCAAGGCTCGCGGGGCAAGGTTGGACGTGCGGGGAACTGCAGCCGCAATGCACACTGGTATCGGTGAGAGAGGATTCTAGGCAGCCACCCTCACCAGCTAAAGGGTAAGGCCCTGGCTCCCCGAGGCACCTGAAGCTATGCCCTTCCGCTGGAGCCTGATGGCCCAATCCTCTCCAGCTGCGACCCTCTCTCCCAAAGTCTGCAGCCCCATGCAGAGGAAATGGCATTCGCCCGCACCTCCCTCCCGGTCCTGATTAGCACCATAGGGCCCGGAGGCTAAAAAACGGGGTCGGACGTCCACTCACTACCCCTGCACTTCAGTGCTTACCATCCCATGGACTGCCGGCCTGCACCAAAGACCCCATAAAGCATCAAGCAGATCAGGCCTGCAGGCCTGCAACACACCATCACCATCCCCTGCCGACAACCACCACCAGCTGTACAAGGCCAGCGACCAGCTCCCTGATATGACCTCAGTACCGTTGCACACCCTCACACTGCCTCCGACCCCTCGCTGCATCACATTCCTGGCTGCATCCCATCCTTGGCTACATTGCATCTTTGTGAGATCGCATCCCTGGCTGCATCTCATCCCTGGCTGCATCTCATCCCCGGCTGCATCTCATCCCCAGCTGCATCTCATGCCTTGCTGCATGTCATCCCTGACTACATCAAATCCCTTGCTACATCTCATCCCTGACTGCATCTCATCACAAGCTACATCTCATCCCTGGCTGCACCTCATCCCTGGCCACATCCCATCCCTTGATACATCTCATCCCTGGCTGCATCTCATCCCTGGCTGCTCCTCATCCCTGCCTGCACCTCATCCCTATGGCCAACACCCTGGGTCTACCTCATCAACCTCGCTCATCCTTGTGCTGTTTCAGACCCCTGGCTGCAATTCACCCCCAGCTGCATCTCATCCTTGGCTATATCTCCCCCCTTCCTGGACCTCATCTTCAGCTGCATTTCATCTCTGGCTATACAACTTCCCTGGCTGCATCTCACCCCTGGCTGCACCTCATCTCTGACCGCATCTCATCCTCGGCTGCAACCCATTCCAGGCCACACCTCACCCCCTTATGAATCTCACCTTGATGAGCTGCATCCATAACTACTACCTACAATGTTTCCTCTTCTTTTCACCTTCACCCCCATACTACTTCAAGTCCTATTAACCCTGCTTATCCCTCCACCTACTAAGGAAGTAGTCTTCTTTCCCTCCATCCTACCCACTCATCTCACCCCATCCTCAGAACTGTTCCTTAACACGCAGTCCCTTGTCTCCAGACACGCACACCCACCAAGTAAACTCTCCTGCTCCCACCTTCTAACCCTCTTGTTGCTTCTCCTACTTGCTGGTGAAATATCCCCAAATCCTGGTCCCCCCACCACATCTCATCAGTCACCTCTAACCCCTACTCACTCCCCAACACAAACTCTTGCAACCTCCATAACCTTTTACCCATTAACCCAGCCCCCTCCCACAGTCCCCCTACCTGGTGCATTATGAAACACTCGCTCGGTATGAAACAAACTCCAATTCATCCATGACCTCTTCACCACCAACAAACTCTCATTCCTTGGCGTCACTGAAACCTGGCTAACCCCCTCTGACACAGCCTCCCCCGCTTCACTCTTCTACGGCGAACTCACTCTTTCCTACACCCCATGCTCTACCAACATGTACAGTGGAGGTGTCGGCTTGCTCCTGTCCGACAGCTGCTCCTTCACCCCAATTACATTGCTGCTCTCTGCCTCCCTCCCCTCCTTTGGCAACCTTCAGCTGGCCATCATCTACCTCTCCCCAGGATCAACCCCTACTTTTCTCAACTACTTCACCACTTGGCTTCTCCACTTCCTTTCTTCCGACATCCCCATTATCATCATGGGTGACTTCAACATCCCCATTGACATCCACCACCCTGCTGCCTCTAGACTCCTATCACTGACCACCTCCTTTGGGCTTTTTCAATAGTCCTCCTCAGCCACTTATAAAGATGGCCACACATTGGATCTTGTCTTTACCCACCTATGTTCCCTTACTGACCTCTCAAACTCACCCCTTCCTCTATCAGACCACAACCTGCTGACTTTCTACTCCCTCTCCCCTCCTAGTATGATCCCCCCTCTTTGGAAACTTACCTCCGCAGAAAGCTTAAACTTGTTAATTTCCACTCATTCTCTAAGTCAGTTCTACCTCTCGCAGACTTAGCATCCTCACATGATGCTGACGCTGCTGCCACCCTATAAAACACCACAATCACTACAGCCCTTGATCAGGCCATGCCCCTCACAAACAACAAAACACACACAGGCAACCCTGGCTCACTGCCCTCACTAAAGAACTGTGTCGAGTGTCCAGGGCAGTCCAGCGGAGATGGAAGAAATCCCATTCCGCGGTGCACTTCGCCAAGTACAAACAGTCCTTCACCAACTTCAAGACCGCACTCACCACCGCAAAACAAGCCAACTTCTCATTCCTAATAACCGCCTTGTCCCACAACCCCAAACAACTATTCAAAAGTTTCAACTCTCTTCTCCATCCCCCTGCACCTCCTCCCTCTCCCCTCATCTGTGCCAATGACTTTGCATCCTTCTTCAAACAAAAGATCAACAAAATCAGAGAAAGCTTTCACCCACTGTCCCCTTGGCCCTTCCCCATTACCACCCACTCTCTTCATCCAAAGGAAGCTTTTCCACCATGACAGAAGATTAACTCTCCTCCCTTCTGTCAAAATCACACCTTACCACCTGCGCCCTCGACCCACTCCCCTCCTACCTCATCCCGAACCTCACCAAAGTCCTCATCCCTGCCCTAACCCATCTATTCAACTTATCACTCACTACCAGTGTCTTCTTTTCATCCTTCAAACATGCCTTGATCTCACCCATCCTCAAAAACCCTTCCTCAACCCATCTGTTTCTAACTATCGCCCCATATCTCTTCTCCCCTTCGCATCTAAACTGCTACAACAACACGTCCATCTTGAACTATCCTCCCACGTCTCCTCCTGCTCCCTCTTTGACCACCTACAATCCGGCTTCCAATCCCATCACTTCACGAAAATAGCCCTAACCAAAGTCACCAATGGCCTACTGACCACCAAGAGCAAGCAACACTACTCTGTCCTCCTCCTCTTTGACCTTTCTGCCGCCTTCGACACCGTTGAACATTCCCTCTTACTTCATATTCTGGAGTCTCTTGCTACCTCTGACCTAGCCCTCTCCTGGATCTCCTCATATCTAATGGACCGGACTTTCAATGTCACCCACTCCTCTTCACACTATCCCCTATCTGTTGTTGTCCCCCAAGGCTCGGTTCTGGGCCCCCTACTTTTCTCCATCTACACCCTCAGCCTAGGACAACTCATTGAGTTCCACGGCTTTCAATATCATCTCTACGCCAATTAAACCCAGATCTATCTGTCTGGGCCTGACATAACCTCCCTACCATCCAAAATTCCACAATGCCTGTCCGCCATCTCCTCTTTCTTCTCTGCTCGCTTTCTAAAACTGAACATGGACAAAACTGAGTTTATCGTCTTTCCCCCAAGTCACTCTCCCCCTTTATCAAACCTATCCATTAATGTCAACGACTGCTCACTCTCCCCAGTCCCCCACACCAAGTGCCTCTGGGTAATCCTTGACTCTTCCCTCTCCTTCAAGCCTCACATCCAAGCCCTCGCCACCTCCTGCTGACTCCAGCTCAAAAACATTTCCCAGATCTGCACTTTCCTTGCCCATGACACTGCAAAGACATGTGTTCATGCTCTCATCATCTCCCGCCTTAACTACTGTAACCTCCTGCTCACCAGCCTCCTCGCTGTCTCCCTCTCTCCTCTCCAATCTATCCTAAACTCCGCTGCCCGACTAATCCAGCTGTTTCCCCGCTACTCCCCAGTCTCTACCCCTGCAGAGCCCTTTACTGACTCTCCACTTCTTATATGTCCTGGTTCAAAACCCTAACCATGACATACAAAGCCATCCACAACCTGTCCCCTCCATACATCTCTGTCATTGTCTCCCGACACCTACCCTCATGCAACCTGCAAACCTCTCAAGAGCTCCTCTTCTACTCCCCGCTTATCACCGCCTCACACAATCACAAAGAAGACTTCTCCCGTGCATCCGCTATACCAGGGTCCCCAACTCCAGGCCTCGAGGGCTGCCAACAGTGGATGTTTTCAGGATCTCCTTAGTATTGCACAGGGGTTGGAATCATTACCTGTGCATTTGATTACATTAACATGTGTAGGGGGCATACAGAGTAGAATCTCAATATTTGCAGATGACACTAAACTCTGCAAGGTCATCAATACAGAGGAGGACAATTTTATATTACAGGAGGATTTATGTAAACTTGAAGCTTGGTCTGATAAATGGCAAATGAGCTTTAATGGGGATAAATGTAAAGTCATGCACTTGGGCAGAGGAAATAAAAGGTATAATTATGTGCTTACTTGTAAAACACTGGGCAAAACTATCACTGAAAAAGACCTGGGTGTATGGGTAGATGATAAACTCACATTTAGTGGCCAGTGTCAGGCAGCTGCTGCAAAGGCAAATAAAATAATGGGATGCATTAAAAGAGGCATAGATGCTCATGAGGAGAACATAATTTTACCTCTATATAAGTCACTAGTGCGACCACACTTAGAATACTGTGTACAATTCTGGTCTCCGGTGTATAAGAAAGACATAGCTGAACTACAGCGGGTACAGAGAAGAGCGACCAAAGTCATTAGAGGACTGAGGGGTCTGCAATACCAAGACAGGTTATTAAACTTGGGGTTATTTAGCTTGGAAAAACGAAGGCTTAGGGGTTCTTATAATAATGTATAAATATATGAGGAGACAGTACAGAGACCTTTTTAATGATCTCTTTACTCTTAGGCCTGAGACAGGGACAATGGGGCATCCTCTACGTCTGGAGAAAAGAAGGTTTAATCATAATCACAGAGGTGGGTTCTTTACTGTAAGAGCAGTGAGACTATGGAACTCTCTGCCACATGATGTTGTAATGAGGGACTCACAACTAACATTTAAGAAGGGCCTGGATCCCTTTCTTGAAAACTATAATATTACCAGTTATACATACTAGATTCTTTGATAGGGCATTGATCCAGGGAATTAGTCTGATTGCCATATCTGGAGTCAGGAAGGAATTTTTTTCCCCCAATGTGGAGCTAGTGTTGCCACATGTTTTTTTTTTGCCTTCCTCTGGATCAACATGTTAGGCTATGGGTTGAACTAGATGGACTTAAAGTCTTCCTTCAACATTAAAAACTATGTTACTATGTTAACACCTGTGCAATACTAAGGAAATCCTGAAATCCTGCACTGTTGGCGACCCTCGAGGCCTGGAGTTGTGGACCTCTGCGCTACACTCTGGAACTCTCTCCCCAACACATCAGACATTTGCCTACCCTCGGAACCTTTTATTATTATTATTATTTATTTATATAGCGCCATTATATTCCATGGCGCTTTACATGCTAAAAGGGCAGACTAGGACAAGTAACATAGTAACAATACAAGTAACAATAAATGCTGACAATTCGGTTGTACAGAAACAAGAGGGGAGAAATCCTGTCCACAAAGGCTCACAGTCTACGAGGGGTGGGTGGGGATACAGTGGGAGGGGAAAGTTCCAGTCATGAGGCGGTGTGGTGGACCTGGTCTTATTGCAGGTGGTAGGCTTGGTGGAACAGGTGGGTCTTCATGCTTCTTTTGAAGGTTCCCAGGGTAGGAGAATGTCTGATGTGTTGGGGCAGTGAGTTCCAGAGTCTGGGTGAAGCACGGGAGAAATCCTGTATCCGGTTGTGCGAAGAGGAGATGAGGGGGGAGTAGAGGAGAAGCTCTTGGGAGGATCGCAGGTTGCGTGAGGGTAGGTATCGGGAGACCATGTCAGAGATGTATGGAGGGGACAGGTTGTGGATGGCTTTGTATGTCATGGTTAGTGTTTTAAACCGGGATCTCTGGGAAGCAGGGAGCCAATGAAGGGCTCGGCAGAGGGGGGAGACAGGGGAGTAGCGGGGAGACAGATGGATTAGGCAGGCAGCGGAGTTCAAGATAGATTGGAGAGGTGCAAGGGAGGTATTGGGTAGGCCGGTGAGCAGGAGGTTGCAGTAATCGAGGCGGGAGATGATGAGAGCGTGAATAAGGGTTTTAGCAGTGTCGTGGTCAAGGAAAGTGCGAATCCTATAGATGTTTTTGAGCTGGAGTCGGCAGGAGGTGGCGAGGGCCTGGATGTGGGGCTTGAAGGAGAGGGAAGAGTCAAGGATAACCCCGAGGCACTTGGCATGGGGGACTGGAGAGAGAGAGCAGTCGTTGACAACGATGGATAGGTCAGGTATTGAGGGGGAGCGTCTTGGGGGGAAGACTATGAACTCGGTTTTGTCCATGTTCAGCTTAAGGAAGTGAGCAGAGAAGAAGGATGAGACGGCGGACAGGCAGTGTTGAATTTTGGATAGAAGGGAGGCGATGTCAGGGCCAGACAGGTAGATTTGGGTGTAGTCGGCGTAGAGGTGATATTGGAGGCCATGGGACTCAATGAGTTGCCCTAGGCCGAGAGTGTAGATTGAGAACAGTAATGGTCCAAGAACCGAGCCCTGGGGGACCCCGACAGATAGGGGGTAGGGCGAGGAGGAGGTGTGGGAGTGGGTGATGCTGAAGGTGCGGTCCGTTAAGTATGAGGAGATCCAAGAGAGGGCAAGGTCCGTGATGCCAAGAGATTCCAGGATCTGTAGTAGAAGGGAGTGGTCAACAGTGTCGAAGGCGGCTGGCAGGTCGATGAGGAGGAGAACAGAGTAGTGGCGCTTGCTTTTGGCAGTCAAAAGAAACCTGAAGACTCACCTCTTCCAAGAAGCCTAGATCCTACAATGAGACCCGATCCACCACACCATCTCACGGTTGGCACTACCCTCTCATACTCTATCACCACCTGTCCCTTGTAGACTGTGAGCCCTCGCGGACAGGGTCCTCTCCCTTCCTGTACCTGTATGATTTGATTGCGCATATATACCGTTCTTGTCTTTGTCCGCCCCTTTCCATATGAAAAGTGCCATGGAATCCAATGGCACTATATAATTATAATAATAATAATAATACCAATAATAATAATAATAGCAATAATAAAATTAATCTACTACTTATATTAAAGTTATTTCTACTAATATATACAATCAGCATTAGCATCAGATATCTGCAGGCGCTCAGTAATTTATTTTACTGTTGTCCACTTAGTAAGTTTTTTTTAATTTGTCCAATATTCTCCTTTTTATTTTTTTTTTATATTTTATTTTTTGATTATTTCTTTTATCCTTTTTTCTTTTCTTTTTTCAATAATAAAATAAACTAATTAATTTAATAAGTTTTAAATATTAGATGCTAGGACCTTCCAATTATATCCATACAATCTAGTTCATTTTTTTAAGTTCTCTTTGTTTTTTGCAGATAATGCAATCTAAGATGTGGCCTACCTTTCTTTGAGCTGGACATTATAGTTACAGTATGTAGCTTCCCCGTTGCAAGGGCACCTTGATGAACCTTCTTTTCCATGGCTTCCTCGTTGCAAGGGCACCTTGGTGGACCTTCTTTTCCATGGCTTCCTCGTTGCAAGGGCACCTTGGTGGACCTTCTTTTCCATGGCTTCCCCTTTGCAAGGGCACCTTGGTGGACCATCTTTTCCATGGCTTCCTTGTTGCAAGGGCACCTTGGTGGACCTTCTTTTCCATGTCTTCCCCGTTGCAAGGGCACCTTGGTGAACCTTCTTTTCCATGGCTTCCCCTTTGCAAGGGCACCTTGGTGAACCTTCTTTTCCATGGCTTCCTTGTTGCAAGGGCACCTTGGTGGACCTTCTTTTCCATGGCTTCCTCGTTGCAAGGGCACCTTGGTGGACCTTCTTTTCCATGGCTTCCCCATTGCAGGGGCTCCATGGTAGACCTTCTTATCCTTATTTATATTGACATCACTAGCAGACCCCCTGGGATTGTCAGTACATTAGTCAAATGTTTGGTCCAGGACCCGGGCTTGACCCAAACTTGAACCTGGACCCTGAACCCCATAAAGTCAATAGGAACACAAACTATAGTGCTGCAAGATGGCAATAAAATAGTCATAGTAATAGTTTGAGGGCTGCAGAACGAGGTAAAATGAAATAATTGCCCTGCAAACATGAATTTGAAATAAATAAGAAAAAACACCGTGAGCTCCCACCTTTTTTGATAACCAGCACAGTTAAAGCAGGCAAATGTGGCTGCAACCCTCTGCTGTCTCCATTACCCTGACTCATTATCAAAAATAAAGACAACCCCACACAGGTTTTTTGTTATTGAAATAAATCATTTTAAATAAGGCTGTAGGCTTATGCGCATTTTGGATAACTGGCCAAGATAAAGCAGATAGCTGAGAGCTAGAATTATCAGGGTGAGAAGGTCCATATTAATTGGGATCTTCCCAGCCTAAATATACCAGCTTGCAGCCTCCCCAGAAGCAGCATATCCACTGGCTGCACTGCTTCTGATACTTTACTAAACTATTTCTGATTGACCTCATGAGATGGCAATTAGACTAATACTTGTAGGGTTGATGTTAACTGTGATTTTACAGTCACAGGAAAAAAAAAGTTTATTTCAATAAAGACTCCCCCACACCTTCATTCAACAATGCATCCCTTCATTTAAATACTGGAAGTTGCCACACAATCCAAAGAGTAATGCCCCACAACGTCAATCAATTTATTTTGGGCTTCTATTTGAGAACTTTTTCAGAACGAGGTTCCAGAGGTCACTGCTAGTCAGCATCAGCCCTAGAATTTCTCACGCTTGTGTAAAATTTTGGACATGCTGCTGACCGGCAGTGAACTATATTGTGTCTATCAGGTATCGACTGCCATGCAGTCTAGAAGTACTACCGCTGTGGATTAAACTAAGCCTTTTTTTCTCTGCTATGCAGTGTGCTGCTCTACAGGTGAGGTTGCTGCAGGTGTATGTGATGGATATGACTCATGCTTAAGTGAGCTGAGGGGCGTGCCTGGGCTGGTTGCTCCCTACCCTCGGCCATAAATGGGTCAGCTCATATCCACCTGATGTTGCTGATTTAGTTGACTGGACTGTGACCTGTTGTGAGCAGATTCTGATCTGAAGCTGCTGCTTTGCTCTCCATTGGATGTTCTTGGGTTACGTGGTCCATGGGTGGAGGTAGGTGCTTATGCCTAGGGCTTCTCAGGAGTTAGGGACTTAGGCTGGTGGCTTGGACCTCTTCACCATTAGAGGTACCTCCGAGATCATGGTGAGTCAGGGAACCCAGTATCAGGGCCAGAGCAGGCTCCCCTGACTCCCTTCGCCCAGCTCCATCCTATTTCTGGGCATCACGGCTCCCCAGCGTGACAGTGTCATTCTGAGAAAGTTCATGGTTATGACCCAGAAATGCTTTGAGGTCATTCGCCATTTTTTGTATTTCAATGATAATGTACAGTATCCACCCTAAGGTGACCCTAACTTTGATCAACTTTTCAAAATTCAGCAAGCCATTGATTACTTCAGCAACAAATTAGCAAATATGTAAATTCCCCAAAGGGACATCTGCATGGATGTGGCCCTAATAGATTTCAGGAGGAGGCTTACATCCTTCGACACCCACCCAGAAAGAGGGCAAATATTGAATGAAATTGAACAAACTCTTAGGATTTAAGAAGGGAAAGATACCCAGATTCAACCTCCTAAATGCCCCCACCCTATCCTGGAAGTTAATAGATAAATTATGTGGAAATTGATGCACCCATTGATCAAGTTAATCATTCATACTTAGATATGTTCTACACCAGCATCCCTCTCTTTAACTCCCCATTTTTACCATCCTTGATCGTTCCAATGTTTGGCACTGTTGGTTGATCCATAAAGTCCCATAAATCTCTAGAATGCCATACGGGTGTTTTGATAGTATATACTTTAAACAATTAAAAGTAATTCATATTTTTTAAATAATTTTAAAACCATCAGAAACAATAAAAAAAAATAACAAATATGAATATTCACTTACGTTGTACAATTGGTTCGGGTGGTCTAATTTTAAAAGTTAATTTTTGGTAAATCTTTTCCATGTGAATAGGCAACGTAACTCCAAACATGATGTCTCCAGGTTGAGTGATTCCTTCAAGCTCTGACATGGATGGTAGTCCACAGTTCTGAAACATGGAACGGATGAATGGCAGAAGAGAGCAGATATAGATGAGGCTCCTCATGATATAGAATATGTTCATATTCAGCTTAACAAGGGGGCCACCTTTTAGAAAAGTAGAGATATACTATGTCATACTGTGGTAATAAGCTTCCTATTATTGTATCTTTATGACCTCTTCATACTTTATTCTCCATAGAGAATGTTATGTACATGTGGTAACTTACATGGAAAAATAGGGCCTATCTCAAAATTACTGCAACTTACCCAACTGGTTCCTGTATAGACTAAAGCATCTAGCTTCACAGTCCCTGGTCTAACCCTAACCAAAAAAAACTAAGATATGATAACTTGGACCTGGCTGCGTAAAAGGCCGTTGAGTGTTTCTCGTACCTACTTAGGAACCAGAGAGAGAAGAAGAGTGCGGTGACTCTGAAAAACGAAGATGTGCAGAGTTAAAAGATATCCCAAAATGAAAGAACATAAAACAGGAATACATAGTGGAAAAAGTAAAGTACATACTGCAATAAAGATCAGCATCCTATTGCCTAACTATTGGCAGGAGAAAGGTGTAGGCCAGATAGATGTGACAGCAAGGATCATAAACCTAACTGGTCTCAATCTGCCTGGCATAAATCCTAAGCAGTATGGCTGGAGATCAAAGCAGGATCCACATTGGAATATAGCCAGCAGTGATGACCAGGAAGTGGAAGATATAAATAGCCATACTCGCAATGTGATAGGCCAGACTAAATTGCTGGCTACCACTCTATTTTGAGGTATATAAATCACATTTGTTTAGATCAATGACATATGACAGGAATGGCATGGACATATCAATAGTGTCTTGTCGAGTGGTGTAACTTCAGGCCCAGGGGCCCCGATGCGAAAGCTCCAATGGGGCCCCCAATTATTGCAAATCTTTAATAGTAGTAGTCTTTTTCTATTGGCCAAAGGGACTTTTGGGGCCCCCCTAGGCTGCAGGGCCCGGGTGCGATCGCAATCCCTGCACCTATTGTAGTTACTCCCCTGGTCTTGTCAACCTTTACAAAACTGGATTTTAATGGATGCATAATATTTTACATAGTAAAAAAGATGACAAAGCCCTGAATCATTGAACAAATACTGTAGACAGTAATTCATTATATAACTGCATTAGCATAAAAGATTAGTGTAGTAATCTGTGAATAGTACAGAAATTCAATTAAAAAAAGAGAGAAAGAAGTGGCAACAGCCCAGTGCCACAATGAGTTGGGACTCTAGTCAACACTCATGGATAAGCCATAGGGTAGGATGGTCAAACACCCCAAAGTACCAATACAGCATGTTGTAATACTAAGGAGAAGGACTAAGAAACAGTCAGGTCATGGTTCGAGGTCAGAATACAAGGAGGGTAACGATCAAAGCACAAGGACAAGGCAAATGGATGGTCAGAGGACATCAGATTGGCCAGCAAACTTGCCTGACCAAAACTCCATAGAGAATCTATGGGGTATTGTCAAGAGGAAGATGGGAGACACCAGATCCAACATGAAATAGATCCCTCTGTGTGTAATGACTCTATATAATAGATGTGTTTCATTTTATGTATTGAATTACTGAAATAAATTATCTTTTTGATGATATTCTAATTCATTGAGTTACAGCTGTGTGGTGAAATAAAAATGGTATGACAATGGATGAATGTTTGCTTCTGGAAAGAGTCTTATTCTGGAGAGAGCATAAGGCGCTATGTCACAGCAAGATGTCTGTAAACTTTTAAATTGTATTAATTTATGGGCTGTTGATTACACATTGATTAGACTTTGACATTACTAGGGTTGTTATTAAGCACCACTCAAGTGTTTTTTTTTTTTATTTTATTGCAGTGCATTGCTGGAGTGGTACTACTAATCTGAGGTCCATGCCCCTAGACTCAAAGTTACCAGCTGCTTTCTTCATCTGTACTCGGCAATGTTCCAATGTCTTTAACAGTTTGTGACCTGCTGGATCCTTCAAGTGCTTTCTATAGGGAGCCAGAGGTAATTTTTCAATGCAAGTTTGTAAGGGCCTCATTGTGGCGCTTATAGTCTTGCTATGAGAGGTCATGACCATTACATCTGACTTCTGATCAGTCAGAACAAAGGTTGTAGGCAGAAGCTGTTGAATCGGGATCGGAAAAGTAGCTAGACAATGCTGAAGACTGCAGCTGGAAAATATAAGTCTAAGGGGAGCTTCACACTAAGCAAGATCGCTGATGCGTCAGTTTTTAGCAATCTCGCTATGTGTGACAAGTAGCAGCGACCGGACCCCCGCTGTGAGATCGTCGATCATGTTGGTATGTCCTGGACCATTTTTTGATCGTCGGGCAGCATGCATCGGTGTGTTTGATGGGGACAACGACCAATGACCTCATTACTACAGGTCTGAGTGACAGGGTCCCAACAACCGCCGTATCAATGCTTTGTCTCTAGTGAGATCTGACTGTTTGACATCTCACCAGCGATCACGTAGCAATGCTTAAGTTCTTAGTAGCAAAACTCAACTGATGCAATTAAATGCTGGAGTGGGGCTTACACAGCCCTAGGAGACTTCGGAGTGTTGCAAACGTCTTTTTAGGGCAATCGGAGGCTTTGCCATTTTCAGAGTCAAAATATTTGCAAAAAGTAGTTGAAACTGGTTCATTCAAATATTACGACCCAATCGTCTCTCCTACAAGGTCATGGTGACCCACCAAATTTCCAACAATGTCTGAGACAGTTTGGAAGTGTATTTATGACCCGTAATCCTATGTCTAAGCACATATTACTGATTATATAAGAATATGCAAAGTATAAATAGTATTAAAAATCACCAAAAATCATTAAATTGATGTTCTTACCACCCCATAGAACAACAGCCATTTTTTCATTACACTTACAATTGTGCAGCAGCTTTTCTTTTCCCTTGTAATACACAGATCTGTTGTATAACAGCTGATGGACCTTATCGAGAAGAGGGAATCTCTTCCAACATATTTATAGACGTTCTGGAAGTTATGGTAACACTTCTGTGTAATTAGAAGAGAGTTAAATCGCTATCCTCAGTGGACTTGTCATGCACAAGATGTCTCATGGTTTATTCTGTGTCTTAAGGTGATCTTTATAATTGTCCTTAGAGAGCTTTTAGGCATAAATTACAGAAAAGACACATATAAAAATATCTAAAAGACTAGAGCTGAGCAAATAAATTAAAAACAAAATTGTCACGTCCTACTGACGGACTCCACACGTGGACCCACTGGACCGCGTAGAGCGGATGCTGATACCGGGATGACAGAGAGACGGACCAGTAAAGTAGAGTCAACAGGTTTATTAACAACACACCCACGCCCCAGGGGAGGGCCACACGGCCACAGCACCAGAACACCACCGAAGGAGGCCCCGGAGCGCTTAACCCCTATACAGGGATTCCACCGGTACCAACCTCGGAGGGACCGATGAAGCGGACACGGGTGTTGAACCGACCCAAGGCAACGTGGGAAACAATACAGCAACCGGGTATAGGATCGGAAACGGGGAACCGGGAACACGGGGAATCTGGAGCCAGGCTTGAGACAGCGATCCGCTTGGAAGAGATCCGGGAAACCGGCCAGGAACACGGAAGTCAGCGAGGAGCCGGCAGGGCAGGAATCTGTGGGAAGGAACACACAGAAATCAGGTAACAAGCCAAATAAGGAAAGACCTGACAAGACCAGAAATGGCAGCTCCACTAGGGAGAAGTTGCCCTGGCCCCGACTGACTGGAAACAGGAAGTTTATATCATAGCAGGGCAGTCCTGATTGGCAGGACACAGAAGCATGGTGATTGGCTGAGGGGAGGAGCATGCTCCCTGCAGTCTCTCCAGCAGAAACAGGTTTGGAGATGTAGTTTCATGTGCTCAAGCAGTAGCCCCGGAAAGGGAGGAGAAGAGCAGCGCTACTCCAGCAGAGGGCGCTGGAACCCTGCGGCAGACCCCCGAGGGGTAACAAAAATCATATTTTATTAAATTTGCACGACGTAGTGAGTTCGAACAAATTGCTATTCCATGTAGAAAGTTTTAAGAGAAAAATGCGTGTCGCCTTTTTACACAATGCAGAAGATTGCATCAGCCAGGAAAGACGGACATGACCTCAGGTATGACCACAGTGGCTTCCCCATAATGTCTTTTCACCATCACATCAGTAATGATGAGCAAACCCTAGAGTGCCCGGGTGCTCATTACTCAAATTGAGCTGGATAGATGCTTTGATAGGCTTGACTTAAGTTTTGAGTACATTGAAGTCAATTTTTGGCCAGTCTGGCTCTACATCCACATAAGCCATAGCTACAACATTTCCAGGGGAGGGTGACATCCAAACACATTGTATTTACCCGCAGTGACAGCCATTCAGTGATTGCAAGCTGCTCTCACTGGGGTGCCAGCTGCCATTGTTCACTGAAGGGAGCTGACTCTTTGTGTCTGAAAGTTCATGAACAACACATCTGACCACTTGTTATACTCACCCAAGTACCAAGTGTACTCAAGTACCCTGATACTGGATCAAGCATCGAGCAGTGGGGAGCACGCTCACTCTGCTCTAAACATCATCTATTAGGGTTCAGTCTATCAACAGGGACTAGAAAACCCTGTCTAGACCAGGAATGTAGCAGCTATTTTAAAGTGATTTAGGAAAGTGAGAGGCCTTGGGAGCTCACAGTTTACAGCTAGAGATAGGAAGAGAAAGCTTTAAAATAGAGGAAAAGTACTCTAGACCAGGGTGGGGAACCTTTTTCTGTGGGGGGCCATTTAGAAATTTGTACCATCCTTTGAGGGCCGCACAAAATTATCAACTTCAAATTTACCTTGCTGTGTTTGGTTAAACAGTCAACCCACCCCTACTGTGGTGGCTTCTCTTTGGCGTGGCTGTGATGTTAGGACATATTGATCCTGTTGCTACTCCACGTCTTTTCCAGGTTTTCTAGGTCCAAAGATATCACAAGAGAGGCTGGGGGCATATACGTCACTGAGGAGGCTGTGGCTGGGACATAGATATCACTGGGGAGCTGGATTTAAAGAGCAGGCAGTAAACAAAATGTGACTGTCAGCTTTGAGCAGTGCGGTAAGGCTAGGGCCAAACTTACCAGGTGCCCCACATTAAACGGATCCAGTTACTGCAGAGTCCAGCCTGCAATAACGGCCAGCGTCGGGGGCTGCCTCCAAATGCTGCTCCATAAAAACCCGATATTTACCATGGATGCAGCCACACAGGAAGCCTCAAGAACTGCACATTGGCAGAGCGCACAGGAAAACATTGCTGACAGCGTTTTCCTGTGTGCTTTGCTACAGCGCATTTTCAGGGGCTTCCAGTATGGCTGCATCCATGGTAAACATCGGGTTACCATGGAGCAGCATTCACAGGCAGCCCCTGACGTTAACTGTGGGCATTAAAGCCGGCTGGGCTCTACAGTAACGGCATCCGTTTGACGTGGGGCACAAGTTCATTGTGGCACTAGCCTAACAAGGAATCTGCCCACGGACAACAGAAAAGTTCATCGAGGGCTGCATGCAGCTACTGGCCTAAAGCTGCTCACCCCTGGACTAGACAATGTGTTGTGCAACTACAGCAGTGAAAAACATCAAGTTACTACCTTGTGAATTAGGTTCATGTGGTGCTTTTTCTTAAACACTTTCATGAGTGAATGGGTAAATGAAGTGTATACTGCATCATACTACCCTGCATATGTATACATGTGTGTCTTCAGAAAATCACTTCAAAGTTTGTTTGTTGGGGTGAAGCACGACAAGACACTTTTTGGTGGCCTTTTCAAAAGTTTTTATCTGGGGGGAAAACTCTATCTTTGCCTATGGAGGTGAAGTCCCACAAGACACTCTTTGGTGGTTTTTGGACAAATTGGTTTTCTGGGGGGAAGGGGAAATTCTTCAAATATTGTCTGTGAGGCTGGACTCTGACAAGACATTCTTTAATCTTTTTTAAAATCGGTTTTCTGGGGAAAAAACTATAAATTTTATACAATACACCTCCCACCAATGACAGCTTGTTGTTGCCTCTAGGCAGCCTGGCTTACCTTAGCAAATACTTTCTACTGTTAAATTCAAGTGACTGCCAAATTCCACTGACTTACTACCAGTGCTGAATACTGGGTGGACACACCGCTGGATGTCTGCTATTAGAATAAGGTGCCATGCTTACTACCTAGGGTGAAGCGTGCCCGAGTCCCTTCTTAATCATGGCCGCAGAAGCACCAAGCCAATCAAAAACTGTCTTAAGGAAAGAAGGGTTACTGGCTAAGAGCACTGGGGGGTACAAATAAGGAGATTACTTATGGGTTACATAGAAAAAGAAGATGGTGGCACTCGTGTTTCCTGGTTACAAACCGACTTTATTTGACCACGTGTATTACATCCAAGGGTGCATGGAGGGAGGTGCTGAAGCGACGGTCACCGTTTCACGGATAACTTCCACTTCTACGGGAAGCTTCTACATGTTTATTTACCACAATGCATTTCCACAACGGATTGTTGTCTTTGTCAGGAGGACTGATAGGACCTGTGGTGATGTCAGACCCTGTGACCAGTGACTTGTGAGTCACGTGACCATGTTCCATCCATTCAGAGCAAGCCAGGAGCTGGTCAGGAAGCTGGCACGAGCTGTGTCAGAGTGGAGCTGGTGTCCGGAGGTCCTTCGAGCCATACGCTACACTGAGGTTGTGCGGAGACGCACAACCATCACAGGTGAGAGGCGACCCCTCCTTCACCCTTTACTTTGCACCACTAGATCACCAGGTTCTACCTATGGGAGCACTTTTACCTTTTGTATATTGCAATCAAAACCGTCTTATCCCATTATTCATAGCTGCAGTATTCAATTCCGGCTTTCTGCTTTGAACACTAAATTTGTTAATCATTTTTGGCTGTGTGGTCAGCTGGGCAATAAGGCTTTGTTGGGGCCTATATTTAAATTTTATGCTCTGTAGGTAAACTCCGGCAACTGAACATTGTGGCTCTGCATGGGAACTTTGCCAATCTCAAGCTACGTTCACACATGACATATTTGCCACGTATTTGCGCAGTGGCATTTGTTTGCACGCGTTTTGCACAAAAAAGCACAACTGCATTCACACGCCACGCTTTTCCGCAGCCCATTTTACAATGTGGCTTAAGGTAAAAGCACGCCGAAAAAGGTGCAAAGAATTGACATATCAATTGTTTTTGAGTACGCCTTTGAAATGAAAGCGAGTGCGAAAAAATATGTCCAAAAGCGCAATGTGTGAACACATTTCATCAAAAGCCATAGCCTTTGCTGGAATTTGTTTGCAACTTTGAGTTTCACTGCATTTACACGAGTGCTCAAAACGCCGCATAAATGCAGGAATACGCAGGAAATACGCTGCGTGTGAACGCAGCCTTAGCTGTGTGGGTAAAATGTGAAAACAGGCTCTTTTATTAAAATAGTTGCTCTTTGGGGGAGACTCTGAAATTTGTCTCTGTAGGGTGACTGCTAATATGTTTCTCCATTTACTTGCTATTTAACCAGGATTACAATTGTGAGAGAACCTTCTTAAGTCATTTATCTATTGAAATTTGTTTGCAGTGAAATGTCCTGCTCTTACTACATTGTTGATTCAATTTTCATTCCCTTACATTACTTTAATCATTTTGAAGCCATTTTTCAGCACAGAAATTTGGGTCTCTATTGACTTGTATGGAGTTTGTTGACCAGGGTTAAGTTCAGGTCAAGTTCGGGTCAAGCTCGGTTCCCAAAGCAAACTTTATTTTTTAGTCTGGCTGAACTCGGTGAACTCAAAGATCCATGGGTTGGGTCATTTCTACTTACCGGTTTTAGCATGAGTCCGCTCATCTGTACTTACCTGTTGTAAATCAGGGCAAAATTTTATGTGAAGTCCGAGAAAGGGAATGTAGATTTTCCACTAGAAGGGGTAGATCTTTGGGAGATAAGTTATCTACAAGTTTATATGAAAACTAGATGGTGGCCCAATTCTAACACATCGGGTATTCTAGAATATGTATGTAGTTGACATACTGAGACTGACACAACTTGTTCAGTCAACGTGAGTGAACTACATATGTACATATAGCAGCTCTATGGTATATGGTGGTACATTACAGCACATGTATAGCAGCACTATAGTATATGGCGGTACATTACTTTACATATATAGCAGCACTATAGTATATGGCGGTACATTACAGCACATGTATAGCAGGACTATAGTATATGGCGGTACATTACAGCACATGTATAGCAGCACTAGAGTATATGGCAGTACAATACAGTACATGTATAGCAGCACTATGGTATATGGCGGTACATTACAGTACATGTATAGCAGCACTATAGTTTATGGCGGTACATTACATGTATAGCAGCACTATAGTATATGGCGGTACATTACATTACATGTATGGCAGCACTATAGTATATGGCGGTACATTACAGCACATGTGTAGCAGCACTATAGTACATGGTGGTACATTACAGTACATGTGTAGCAGCACTATAGTATATGGCGGTACATTATAGGACATGTATACCAGCGCTATAGTATATGACGGTACATTACAGGACATGTATACCAGCGCTATAGTATATGGCGGTACCTTACAGTACATGTATAGCAGCACTATAGTATATGGCTGTACATTACAGCACATGTATAGCAGCGCTATAGTATATGGTGGTACATTATAATACTTGTATAGCACCACTACGGTATATGGCGGTACATTACAGCACATGTATAGCAGCACTATAGTATATGGCGGTACATTACAGCACATGTATAGCAGCGCTATAGTATATGGTCATATATTACAGTACATGTATAGCAGCACTATAGTATATGGTGGTACATTACAGTACATACATAGCAGCGCTATGGTATATGGAGACACTCCGCTCCCTGCGGCCCCCCCGCTCCCCCTGGCCCCGCTCCTCCACAGTAAAAGTAAAAATAAAAAAATCCTCATTGAGGATACTAACCTGTCCGCCGGCTCGCTCCACCACCGTCTTCTAGGTCCTACAGGCCTTTAGGACCTGTCGTTGCCTGGGAAACCGAGTGGCTGATCGGCCAGATGACCGCTAACTACCGGGGGGCAGGATGGTGACTGAGGGAAGGAGGGGACAGGATGGTGGGGGCGGCAGGATGATGGGGGGGAATGATGGTGGCAGGGGGCAGGATGGAGCGAGCGGGGCAGGATGGACCCGAAGGTGCAGGATGGAGCCAGGGAGGGCAGGATGGAGGCGGGGGGCAGGATGGAGGCAGGGGCAGGATGGGTGCGGGGGGGCTGGATGGATGCGGTAGGGCAGGATGGATGCGGTAGGGCAGGATGGAGCCAGTGGAGCAGGATGGAGCCGGGGGAGCAGGATGGAGGTGGGGAGGCAGGATGGAGCCTGCAGGCCATGGAGCCAGGGAGGCAGGATGGAGGTGGGGGGCAGGATGGAGTCGGCAGGGCATGGAGCTAGGGGGCCAGATGGTGGCGGGAGGCAGGACGGAGCTGGCGGGGCAGGACAGTGGTGAGGAGGGGAAACAGGATGGTGGCGGTGAGCAGGATGGTGACGAGGGGCAGGATGGTGGCGGGGGGGGGCAGAATGGAGCGAGCAGGGCAGGGTGAACCCGGGGGAGCAGGATGGATGCGTGGGGCAGGATGGATGTGGGGGGGCAGAATGGTTGCGGGGGGGGCAGGAAGGAGCGAGCGAAGCAGGATGGAGCGAGCGGGGCAGGATGGAGCAAGCGGGGCACGATGGAGCGAGTGGACCATGAAGGAGAAAGCAAGGCAGGACGGAGTGAGCGGGGCAGGATGAAGAGAGCAGGGCAGGAAGGAGCGAGGGGGCAGGATGGAGCGAGCGGGGCAGGAAGGAGCGAAGGGGGCAGGATGGAGTGAGTGGGGCAGAATGGAGCCGGGGGGGATCAGGATGGAGCGGGGGACAGGAAGGAGCAAGCGGGGCAGGATGGAGCAAGCGGAGCAGGACGGAGCGAGAGGGGCAGGCAGGAGCGAGGGGGGCAGGATGGAGCGAGCGGGGTAGGACAGATAAAGCGGGGCAGGATGGAGCAAGCAGGGCAGGAAGGAGCAAGCGGAGCAGGAAGGAGCGAGCGGGGCAGAATGGCTGCGGGGGGGGGGCAGGATGGAGCAAGTGGGGCATGATGGAGCGAGCGGGGCAGTATGGAGCGAGCGGTGCAGGATGGTGTCGAAGGTGCAGGATTGAGCCGGGGGGGCAGGATGGAGGTGGGGGAGCAGAATGGAGCCGGGGGGGGGGGGAGGAGAATGGAGGCGGGGGGGCTGGATGGATGAGGGGGGGCTGGATGGATGCAGGGGGGCAGGATGGATGCGGGGGGCAGGATGGAGCAGGGGGCAGGATGGAGGCGGGGGAGGCAGGATGGAGCTGGCAGGGTATTGAGCCAGGGGGCAGGATGGAGGTGGGGGGGCAGGATGAAGCCAGCAGGCCATGGAGCCAGGGGGCCTGATGGTGGTGGGGGGCAGGATGGAGCCGGCGGGGCAGGAAGGTGGCGAGGTGGGGGGCAAGATGGTAGCGGGGGACAGAATGGTGGTGGGGGCAGGATGGTGGCAGGGGGGCAGGATTGAGCGAGCAGTACAGGATGGGGCCGGGGGAGCAGGATGGATGCGGGGGGCAGGATGGATGCGGGAGGGCAGGATGGATACTGGGAGGGCAGAATGGATGCGGGGGGAAGGATGGAGCGAGCGTAGCAGGATGGAGTGAGCGGGGCAGGATGGGGCAAGCAGGGCATGATGGAGCGAGCGGACCATGAAGGAGCAAGCGCGGCAGGATGGAGTGAGCGGGGCAGGACGGAGCAAGCAGGGCAGGAAGGAGCAAGGGGGCAGGATGGAGCAAGCGGGGCAGGAAGGAGCGATCAGGGCAGGATGGAGCCAGTGGGACAGGATGGAGCGGGGGGGCAGGACTAAGCGAGCGGGGCAGGGCGGAGCGAGCGGGGCAGGAAGGAGCGAGCGGGGCAGGACGGAACGAGCGGGGCAGGACAAAGCAAGCGGGGCAGGAAGGAGCGAGCAGGGCAGGATGGATCCAGGAAGGGTGGCAGGATGGAACAGAGGGGGGAGCAGGATGGAGCCAGTGGGGGCAGAATGGAGCCATGGGGGGGCATGATGGAGCCTGGGGGGCAGGATGGAGCCGGGTGGTGGTCAGGTTGGCTGCGGGGGTGGGCAGGATGGCTGCGGGAGGAAGGATGGTGCCGTGGGGGCAGGATGGCTGCAGGGGGGGCAGGATGGCTGCGGGGGGGCAGGATCCTTCTCGCCCCCCTCTGTTCTCACCCACAGCGTCGCACTGTGCACAGCCACATGTGACAGGGCGGGCTGTGTGACGTCACATCAGCCCGCCCTATCACATGACCGCTGTACAAAGAGAAGACGGGTGAGAACAGCGGGAGGAGTGGAGGGAGGCAGGGAGGCAGGAAGGCGTGGAGGGAGGCTGGGAGGTGAGGATGGAGGCAGGGAGGTGAGGAGGGAGGCAGGAAGGCGAGGAGGGAGGCAGGGAGGCAGGAAGGCCTGGAGGGAGGCAGGGAGGCAGGAAGGCGAGGAGGTGAGGAGGGACGCAGAGGGTACTGGTGCCGGGGGTCTCCGCGGCTGTACATGTAGCCTGACGTATAGCGTCGTTGTCGCCAGGTTACAGCTACTGTATAATCTTCTCATTTTGAATGCGCGCTGCTTTTTGCATATGCGGCGCTCATTGGCTGCCGCGGAGTGCGGCAGCCAAAGAGCGCTGGCGCTCGATTTCGTAATCAGAAAGACACGATTAGGAGATTATATAGTGAATAAAAACATGAGTACTAAAGCCTAGTTATATTACACAGGCTTCAAAAAATTAGGAGGAAGGAAATGCAATTACCAGTAATGCACTTATAGGTTCAAATTCTCAAACATACACAGTGAGAAAAAAGTATGTAGTCATCCACCAATTGTGCAAGTTCTCCCACTCATAAAGATGAGGTCGGCCTGTAATTGACATCATAGGTGACCTCAACTATGAGAGACAAAATGAGAAAACGAATCCTGAAAATCACATTGTCTCATATGGAATGAATTTTTTTTTTTAATTTGGTGGAAAATAAGTATTTGGTCACCTGCAAACAAGCGAGATTTCTGGCTCTCACAGACCTGTAACTTCTTCTTTAAGAGGCTCCTCTGTCCTCCACTCATTACCTGTAGTGCTGGCACCTGTGTGAACTTGTCATCAGTATAAAAGACGCCTACCTGCAACCTCAAACAGCCACACTCCAAACTCCACTTCGGTGAAGACCAAAGAGCTGTTGAAGGATATCAGAAACATAATAGCCCTGCACCAGGCTGGGAAGACTGAATCTGCAATAGGTAAGCAGCTGGATGTGAAGAACTCAACAGTGGGAGCAATAATTAGAAATTGGAACACATGCAAGACCACTGATAATCTCCCTCAATCTGGGGCTCCACACAAAATCTCACCCCGTGGGGTCAAAATAATCTCAAGAATGGTGAGCAAAAATCTCAGAATCACATGGGGGGACTTAGTGAATGACCTGCAGAGAGCTGGGACCAATGTTACACAAGCTGCCATCAGTAACACTCTACAACACCAGGGACTCAGATCCTGCAGTGCCAGACGTGTCTCAGTGCTTAAGCTAGTACATGTCTGGGCCCATCTGAACTTTGTTACAGAATTTTTGGATGATCCAGAAGAGTATTGGGAGAATGTCATATGGTCAGATGAAACCAAAGTAAAACTGTTTGGTAGAAGCACAACTTGTCGTCATTGGAGGAGAAAGAATGCTAAGTTCCATCTAAAGAACACCATACTTACTGTGAATCATGGGGGTGACAATATCATGTTTTGGGGACGTTTCTCTGCCAAGGGACCAGGACAACTGATCCATGTACATGAAAGAATGAACGGGGCCATGTATTGTGAGATATTGAGTGCAAACCTCCTTCCATCAGCAAGGGCATTGAAGATAAAAACGGGCTGGGTCTTTTAGTATGACAATGATCCCCAGCACACCACCAGGGCAACAAAAGAGTGGCTTCAGATGAAGCATTTCAAGGTCCTGGAGTGGCCTAGCCAGTCTCCAGATCTAAACCCTATACAAAACCTTTGGAGGGAGTTGAAAGTCTGTGTTGCCCAGCGACAGTCCCGAAACATCCCTGCCCTAGAGGAGATCTGCATGGGCCAACATACCACCCACAGTGTGACTTACACAAAACGTTTCATCTCTGTCATTGCCAACAAAGGATACACATCAAATGATTGACATGAGATGAACTTTTGTTATTGACCAAATACTTATTTACCACCAAAATTTGAAAAACAATTTCTTTCCAAATCAGACAATGTGATTTTCAGGATTTGTTTTCTCATTTAGTCTCTCATAGTTGAGGTCACCTATGATGTCAATTACAGGCCGACCTCATCTTTATAAGTGGGAGAACTTGCACAACTGGTGGCTAACTAAATACTTTTTTCCCCCACTGTACTATTAATTCCTTCATTAATTGTGATACCTTCTGTTATTTAGTTAATCAAATGCACAAAATGTAATCCTGTGTATCTGCAATGCACAAGCAGAAAACTTAACGTTGGATATTAAAGAGAAGAATACATCAGTGTGGCAAAACACTTTTCTTTGGTTTGGAGAGTTTTTGTTTCACGGCATTTTGTTCAAACCTCGAAAAGTATCATGACGGCATCTAGCACTGTTCACACTACAGATTCTGATATACTACACTATGGTTTCTCTTATGATTCTGAGTTAAACAGGCAGGCTTGGGTGTTGACCAGCTGGGTTCTCATTAGCGATCAAGCTAGCAGGAGTTATTCTCCATATGACTCTTGATTACCCTTGATTATAAATAAGCGAGGAGGAGGTGTATGTTTATACGTAAAATCATCCTTAAAAGATCCTGCGTGATAACATATGTGAAGCTAATGAAAATGTAGAGTCCCTGTGGGTGGAGATAAGGGGAGGAGGAAAAAAATATAAATTACTGATAGGGGTTTGTTATAAGTCCCCAACAATAATGGAAGTGGAGGAGAATATCCTCATAAAGCAAATAGATGAAGCAGCGACTCAGGGAGAAGTCATTATTGTGGGGGACTTCAACTACCCTGAAATACATTGGGAAACAGAAACCTGCAGTTCCAGCAAAGGTAATAGGTTTTTGGCAATTATGAGAGATAATTACCTTTCACAACTGGTTCAGGCCCAACAAGAAGGGGGGCAATGCTGGACCTAATATTAACCAACAGACCGGACCGCATATCACATTTACAGGTTGGAGGTCACTTGGGTAATAGTGATCATAACATAATAAGTTTTCAAGTATCCTTTACTAAGACGTGTAGTAGAGGGGCTACAAGGACACTACACTTCAGGAAGGCAGATTTCCAACGGATGAGAGATGATCTTAGTGCAATAAACTAGGAAGATGTCCTGAGACATAAAAGTACACAAAGCAAATGGGAGACGTTTATTAGCATCCTGAATAGGACCTGTGCACAATATATACCCTATGGGAATAAGCATGCTAGAAATAGGAGGAAACCACTATGGCTAAATAAGGCTGTAAGGGGCGCAATAAGTGACTGCATATCAAATTTACGGGTTGGAGGTCACTTGGGTAATAGTGATCATAAAATAATACGTTTTCAAGCATCCTTTAATAAGATGTGTAGTAGAGGGGCTAAAAGGACACTAAACTTCAGGAAGGCAAATTTCCAACGGATGAGAGATGATCTTAGTGCAATAAACTGGGAAGATGTCCTGAGACATAAAAGTACACAAAGCAAATGGGAGACGTTTATTAGCATCCTGAATAGGACCTGTGCACAATATATACCCTATGGGAATAAGCATGCTAGAAATAGGAGGAAACCGCTATGGCTAAATAAAGCTGTAAGGGGCGCAATAAGTGACAAAAAGAAAGCATTTAGGGAATTAAAGCAAGTAGGTAGTGATGAGGCATTAAATAAATACAGAAAGTGAAATAACATTTGTAAAAAGCAAATAAAGACAGCAAAGATTGAGACAGAGAGACTCATTGCCAGAGAAAGTAAAAAAAAAATCCCAAAATATTCTTTATCTACATAAATAGTAAGAAACTAAAAAATGAATGTGTTGGCCCCTTTAAAAATAATCTGGGTGAAATGGTGGATGAGGATGAGGAAAAAGCCAATATGCTAAATTACTTTTTTTCAACAGTATTTACACAAGAAAATCCCATGACAGACAACATGATCAGTGATAACAAAAACTGTCACCTGCTTAACCCAGCAGGAAGTACGGCATTGTCTAAAAATCACTAAAATTGACAAATCCTCGGGCCCGGATGGGATACACCCCAGAGTGCTTCAGGAATTAAGTACTGTCATAGATAGACCATTATTTTTAATCTTTAAAGATTCCATAATAACAGGGTCTGTACCACAGGACTGGCGTATAGCAAATGTGGTGCCAATATTCAAAATGGGGACAAAAACTGAACTTGGACATTATAGGCCAGTAAGCTTAACCTCTACTGTGGGTAAAATCCTAGAGGGTTTTCTAAGAGATGCTATACTGGAGTATCTGAAGAAAAATAACCTCATGACCCACTATCAACATGGTTTTACGAAGGACCGTTCCTGTCAAAGTAATCTGATAAGCTTCTATGAAGAAGTAAGTTCTGGACTGGACCAAAGAAATGCAGTGGATGTGATGTATATGGACTTTTCAAAAGATTTTGATACGGTGCCACACAAAAGGTTGATACATAAAATGAGAGCAATGGGGATAGGGGAAAATATGGGTAAGTGGTCATTAATGGAACACACTCAGAATGGATCACAGTTATCAGTGGGGTACCACAGGGGTCAGTATTGGGCCTGCTTCTTTTTAACATATCTATTAATGACCTTGTAGGGGGCATACAGAGTAGAATCTCAATATTTGCAGATAACACTAAACTCTGCAGGGTAATCAATACAGAGGAGGACAATTTTATATTACAGGAGGATTTATGGAAACTAGAAGCTTGAGCTGATAAATGGCAAATGGGGATAAATGTAAAGTCATGCACTTGGGCAGAGGAAACAAAAGGTATAATTATGTGCTTAATTGTAAAATACTGGGCAAAACTGTCACTGAAAAAGACCTGGGTGTATGGGTAGATGATAAACTCACATTTAGTGGCCAGTGTCAGGCAGCTACTGCAAAGGCAAATAAAATATTGGGATACATTAAAAGAGGCATAGATGTTCATGAGGAGAATATAATTTTACCTCTATACAAGTCACTAGTGCGACCACACTTAGAATACTGTGTACAATTCTGGTCTCCGGTGTATAAGAAAGACATAGCTGAACTAGAGCGGGTCCAGAGAAGAGCGACAAAAGTCATTAGAGGACTAAGGGGTCTGCAATACCAAGACAGGTTATTAGAGGACTGAGGGGTCTGCAATACCAAGGCAGGTTATTATAGGACTGAGGGGTCTACAATACCAAGACAGGTTATTAAACTTGGGGTTATTTAGTTTGGAAAAACGATGTCTTAGGGTTGATCTTATAATAATGTATAAATATATGAGGGGACAGTACAGAGAACTTTCTAATGATCTTTTTACTCTTAGGCCTGAGACAGGGACAAGGGGGCATCCTCTACGTCTGGAGCAAAGAAGGTTTAATCATAATCACAGACGCGCGATTCTTTACTGTAAGAGCAGTGAGACTATGGAACTCTCTGCCACATGATGTTGTAATGAGTGAGTCACTACTAACATTTAAGAAGGGCCTGGATGCCTTTCTTGAAAACTATAATATTACCAGTTATACATACTAGATTCTTTGATAGGGCGTTGATCCAGGGAATTAGTCTGATTGCCGTATGTGGAGTCAGGAAGGAATTTTTTCCCCCAATGTGGAGCTTAGTGTTGACACATGGGTTTTTTTTTGCCTTCCTCTGGATCAACATGTTAGGCTATGGGATGAACTAGATGGACTTAAAGTCTTCCTTCAACCTTATATACTATGTTACTATGTTACTATGTTACTATGTCACCTTTAGGATCACATGTTCTCGGAGACCTCTGACAGTGGCTTCCTGTCTCTTTAGGATGGTGGATCCTCTCTTCTCATGATGACTTTAGGTTTGGAATAGCGGTCCATGAACTGTGGTAATCCAGTTGCTGGTGATCTATTGAAGTGCTGTTAGATGTGCTGTGAAAATCCTCTTGTCATCTGGTTTTCCTCCCTGCTCTTTATATCCTCTGATGCACATACTGACTTATGCCTCTGTGTGTATTGGTGTGAGTATGTTTGGTTTCCCCTTTGTTCTATTTGTGTGGGGTTTTACCACTCCTGTCTTGCTCCCCCTGGGTGCGGAGAGGGGGTATTATACCAAGGCTGGTCATGACCAGGGCAAAGTTAACAGCTTAGATAGCTTCACTATCAGAGGATCTCTGAGATAACAGACAGCTATGGTCCCCCTAGCCTGAGGGTCGTTCTAGGACACTTGCTCCCCCTTTCATTCTTTAAAATCCCGCGGCAATTTTTCTTTTATTTGCTTTCATAAGGTTAAGAAACCTCAACATGGTGTTGATTGCTGGAGGACCCTATTAAAAACTGAAGTGCAATGGATCTTAAATGTAATTACTACAAAGCCATCTGGTCTGAATCATTGTAAAATTGTGATGTATATTTAGTCTCCAATGTTTGTTTTTGATATTGGCGTTCAGCTTTACCGTGTCTGTTTATCAAAAATAGAGGGGAACCCACAATTTAAAAAAGACGTGGTGTCTTACCCATTTTTGATACTCAGCCCAGTTGAGGGTTGGTATTCTCAGCCTATGGTGGCCCATGGTTTTTGGACCCTTCTCTGGCTAAAAATAGCAGCCGCCACAGAATTTGGTACATCAATTATTGCTTTACTGTAGCTATGATTCAAAAATGGGGTGCCAAATTCCATTTCTTTTAATTAAGGGATACCCTCTATTTTTTGATAAACAGCCAAGGTAAAGATCACTACTGTGGATTGCAGCCTTTAGCTACTGTTTAACCAGTGCTATCAAAAACAGTATAGAAGCCCATGTAATTTTATTTTAATTTTTATGTATTTATTTTTTATTATACTACCATACAGCAAAATGTGTGCTTACATCGAGGATGAGGGGTGTGTAAAGCAGTAGGGATGGGCGAATCTACTCGCTAGGACTCGTTACTCGGCGAGTAGTAAGGGACTCGCAGGACTCGGTACTCTGCGAGTTTCCCAGTGATTACTCGCACGAGTCCAATGCAAATCAATATCAATCCTAGTTTTGTCAGAAACGCTGACAAAACTAGGATTGCCATTGTTTGCATTAGACTCGGCTACTGTGCCAGTGATAGCAGGGAAACTCGCAAATAACTGCTGTTACATTGCGAGCCGAGTCCAGCTGTCTTCTCTGTGTGCAGGCTGCCGCAGCTCCAGGGTCCTAGAGCCCGCCTGCTCACAGAGATGATGTAGCAGTGCTGAGATTGTTCTCAGTCTGCTCATTCCCTGTGCATAGACATCTATCTATGCACAGGGGATGTAGCAGAGAGGACATCGCGTTTTGGACTACGTCGGACGGAAGAGGATTTTTTTAATTAAAGATGGAGTCCCTAATGGCTTTTTTTTTTTATTTCAAATAAAAATTTTTCTCTGTGTTTTTTTAACCCTTTATTGGAGATTCTTAGTGGCTGGGTCAAACGTGGCCTGACATTAAGAATCTCGGGCTTAATACCAGCTTGTATAACAAAGCTGGTATTAACCCCTTTATTACCCAGCGTGCTACCGCCACCAGGGCCGCTGGAAGAGCGGGGTTCAGCGCCAGAGGATGGCGCTTCAATGAACGCGCCATCTTCTGGGGCGGCTGCGGGCTGCAATTTGCAGCGGGGGGTGCCCAGAAAGCTTGGGCATCCCTGCGCTGCGGATTCCAGCCCCCAGCTGCTTAGCTGTACCTGGCTAGACATAGAAATTGCGCGGAGCCCCACGAATTTTTTTTTTATTATTTCATGAATTTCACAGTCAGAGTGTCAGAGTCAGAGTCTCAGAGTCAGAGTCAGAATCTCAGAATTTCATGAAATAATTTAAAAAAATGCGTGGGGCTCCGCGCAATTTCTATGTCTAGCCAGATACAGCTAAGCAGCTGGGGGTTGGAATCCGCAGCGCAGGGATGCCCAAGCTTTCTGGGCACCCCCCGCTGCAAATTGCAGCCCGCAGCCGCCCCAGAAGATGGCGCGTTCATTGAAGCGCCATCCTCTGGCGCTGAACCCCGCTCTTCCAGCGGCCCTGGTAGCGGTGGCACGCTGGGTAATAAAGAGGTTAGGGCCAGATTTGTATTATCAGCTGGCCCTAAGCCCAAAATTTATGGCGGTCACGCCAATATTAGACATGACCGCCATGAATTTCTATTAAATTGTTTTAAAAAAAACACAACACAAAGAAAATTTTTTATTGGAAATAAAAAAAAAAGCCATTAGGGACTCCATCTTTAATTAAAAAAATCCTCTTCCGTCCGACGCAGTCCAAAACGCGATGTCCTCTCTGCTACATCCCCTGTGCATAGATATAGATGTCTATGCACAGGGAATGAGCAGACTGAGAACAATCTCAGCTCTGCTACATCATCTCTGTGCACAGACATTCATGTCTGTACACAGGGAATGAGCAGACTGAGAACAATCTCAGCACTGCTACATCAGGCAGCAGGCGGGCTCTAGGACCCTGGAGCTGGCAGCCAGCACACTGAGCAGAGAGGACTCTTATCTGTGCGAGTTTTCCAGCGATTACAGTTGCAAAGTAAACGAGCAATGCAAATAAATGACAAAACTAGGATTGCTTCAGGCTGAAGCTTCCGAGACACATCTGCGATTTGTAAATCTCACACTACTCGCTATTACTCGCTTCCCCATTCATTAACATTGGACTCGCTAGACTCGCAACGAGTAGCGAGTCCTGTGCTCGGACTCGCTAGAGTCAAGCGATTCCGAGTAATTTAGGATTCGCCCATCACTATATAGCAGTCTGCAACCCATCACAGATGCTGGCACAGAGGGTTTGATTGGGGAAACCATCAATATTCATGCAGCTTAATAGGTTGACCGGAGAAGCGTATGATAGCAGTCTTATCTTCTGGAAAACATGATATATGTAACAATACTTCTCTTACCTCCATTGAGCTTCTTTTGTAGCCCCCTAGCCCTTACTATGACCATTTTACAGCCAGGAAATTCTCATTCCCATTGACTTATAGGGGGTTCCTTATCGGGGTCAGGTTTGATTCACAAACTTGTCTTTTTGTTGTTTGTGCCTCAATGAGCCTGAATATCCATGAGTCCGCTCATCACTACTTAAGTGCATTCCAATCTTTGTGTTATGCACAGTTTGAAGTATTTTCATGGTCACTATATACCGTATATACTCGCGTATAAGCCGAGTTTTTCAGCCCAAAAATCGGGCTGAAAAGTCCACCCCCTCGGCTTATACGCGAGTCACTGTATTAGGGACTCGGATACCCGCTGTCAGTAGCGAGTCTGAGCGAGTCTTAGCGATTCTGAGCAATTCTGAGCGATTCTGAGCGAGTCTGAGCGAGTCTGAGCGAGTTTACGAATCCGAGTCCTGTATACTGTATTCGGGACTCGGCTTATACACGAGTCAATAGGTTTTCCCAGGTTTTGGGGGCAAAAGTAGGGGGGTTGGCTTATACACGGGTCGGCTTATACACGAGTATATACGGTAGATCTGTTCTACTTCGCAATGTATTGAACTATTTGTTGATGGTACAGTGTAACAGAAATTGCTTTATTCACACTATGACACTATACCTCTGGTAAATGTTTGGAACTGTTATATGTTGCATTGCACTTATTGATGACACAGTATTGTTTTTCTATTCTATCAATAATAATTGGCAAATATTTTTAATAAAATGCATGGATTGATATGTCAAATTTGCTAAACTTAGGATCCAGATACAAGGCGATAAAAAACCTTTTATTAAAAATGATCATTAATTTTTGAAATAGAAATATGTCCACACATATGATGTATTCTTTCATCATTATATAAGTATGAATTACTATAAATACAGTTGTGGCCAAAAGTATTGACACCCCTGCAATTCTGTCAGATAATACTCAGTATCTTCCTGAAAATGATTGCAATCACAAATTCTTTGGTATTATTATCTTCATTTAATTTGTCTTCAATGAAAAAACACAAAAATAATTGTCCTAAAGCCAAATTGGATCTAATTCCACACCAAACATAAAAAAGAGGGTGGACAAAAGTATTGGCACTGTTAGAAAAATCATGTGATGCTTCTCTAATTTGTGTAATTAACAGCACCTGTAACTTACCTGTGGCACCTAACAGGTGTTGGCAATAACTAAATCACACTTGCAGCCAGTTGACATAGATTAAAGATGACTCAACCTCTGTCCTGGGTCCTTGTGTGTACCACATTGAGCATGGAGAAAAGAAAGAAGACCAAAGAACTGTCTGAGGACTTGAGAAACCAAATTGTGAGGAAGCATGAGCAGTCTCAAGGCTACAAGTCCATCTCCAAAGACCTGAATGTTCCTGTGTCTACCGTGCGCAGTGTCATCAAGAAGTTTGAAGCCCATGTCACTGTGGCTAACCTCCCTAGATGTGGACGTAAAAGAAAAATTGACGAGAGATTTCAACGCAAGATTGTGCAGATGGTGGATAAAGAACCTCGACTAACATCCAAACAAGTTCAAGCTGCCCTGCAGTCCGAGGGTACAACAGTGTCAACCCGTACTATCCGTCGGCGTCTGAATGAAAAGGGACTTTGTGGTAGGAGACCCAGGAAGACCCCACTTCTTACCCCGAGACATAAAAAAGCCAGGCTGGAGTTTGCAAAACTTACCTGAGAAAGCCTAAAACGTTTTGGAAGAATGTTCTCTGGTTAGATGAGACAAAAGTAGAGCTTTTTGGGCAAAGGCATCAACATAGAGTTTACAGAAGAAAAAAAAGAGGCATTCAAAGAAAAGAACACGGTCCCTACAGTCAAGCATGGCGGAGGTTCCCTGATGTCTTGGGGTTGCTTTGCTGCCTCTGGCACTGGACTGCTTGACCGTGTGCATGGCATTATGAAGTCTGAAGACTACCAACACATTTTGCAGCATAATATAGGACCCAGTGTGAGAAAGCTGGGTCTCCCTCAGAGGTCATGGGTCTTCCAGCATGACAATGACCCAAAACACACTTCAAAAAGCACTAGAAAATGGTTTGAGAGAAAGCACTGGAGACTTCTAAGGTGGCCAGCAATGAGTCCAGACCTGAATCCCATAGAACACCTGTGGAGAGATTTAAAAATGGCAGTTTGGAGAAGGCACCCTTCAAATATCAGGGACCTGGAGCAGTTTGCCAAAGAAGAATCGTCTAAAATTCCAGCAGAGCATTGTAAGAAACTCATTGATGGTTACCGGAAGCGATTGATCGCAGTTATTTTGGCTAAAGGTTGTGCAACCAAGTTTAGGCTGAGGGTGCCAATACTTTTGTCTGAATTTGTGATTGCAATCAATTTCAGGAAGAAACGGAGTATTATCAGACAGAATTGCAGGGGTGTCAATAGTTTTGGCCAAAACTGTACAATCATTAATTTTTGCTATGATCTTTCTCTTCGCATCACATAATTCCTGGAGTTCATATTTGGTCTAAATAATATAATGAAACATTTTGGAAGAAACATACAGATAACCAAAGCCCAACTAGATGCCAAGATGGCAAAAATCTCCATAGCTACAACATATATACCCTGGGCACTGAGTGAGGCTGGGATAAAAGATATCCAGACGCTGAGGAAGGCCAACATGCTGAATGTGATAAACTGCGCTTCATTGAAGCTGTCGGGAAGTCTTCGAGCCAGGAAGGCAACAATGAAACTGATGGTGGCGAGAAGGAAAAGATAACCCAACATGATCCACAAGGTGAAGGCTGAACCCTCGTTACATTCAACAATGATGACTCCAGGTTTACTGTGAGTGTTGTATTGTGGAAAAGGTGGAAAGGTTGTTAGACAAGTGATACATATCATTAGCTGTAATAACAAGCAGATAAGAATGATGGAAAAGGACACTCGAGGACTTGTCCATCTTTTCAAATTGCTACCAGGTCTGGTTGCTCGGAAAGCAAATACCACCATGATGGTCTTTGATAAGACGCAAGAAACACAGAGAGTAAATGTCATACTGAAAGCAGCTTGACGGAGAAGACATTTCTCAGGTTGAGGATATCCAATGAAGAATAAGGAGCACAGGAAGCAAAAGGATAAGGACACCAGAAGAAGACAACTGAGAGAGTAATTGCTGGCCTTTACAACAGGACTTTGCTTGTAATAGGAAAAAAGTCTCAATATAAAAAGAGGAACAAATGAGGACAAGATACTAATGGCTGTTAAGGTCTTTCCAAGATTATCATCAAATGTAAAGAACTCAACTGACTTTGGAAAACATCTGGTCCTTTCATCATTTGGCCACTGATCCCAAGGACATTTTATACATTGTACTGAATCTGAAAATCAAACATGACATGACATTATTTATCCATATACAGTACACCATGTTCCAAATTATTATGCAAATATTTTTTTCTCTGATTTTCTTAGATGTTCGGAGCAAATGACAGTCAGTGTAATAAAAGTCATCACCCGTTAGAGTATACATCGATTGTTATTGAAGAAACCTCCCAATGATAACAGTATAATCTTCAAAATTAAAAAAAACTCTAAATGCCCTGTTCCAAATTATTAGGCACAGTAGAGTTTCTAAACATTTGATATGTTTGAAAGAACTGAAAATGCTCATTTGTTGAATTTGCAGCATTAACAGGTCACATTCAGTGAAATAAAAAGCTATTTAACAACAAAACATCCTAACAGGCCAAGTTACATGGTAACATAGGAACCCTTCTTTGATATCACCTTCACAATTCTTGCATCCATTGAACTTGTGGATTCTTGAGTTTCTGGAGAGCTTCTGCTTGTATTTCTTTGCATTATGTCAGAATCGCCTCCCAGAGCTGCTGATGTGATGTGAAAAGCTTCCCACCCTCATAGATCTTTTGCTTGATTATACTCCAAAGGCTCTCTATAAGGTTGAGGTCAGGGGAAAATGGTGGTCACACCATGAGTTTATCTCATTTTATGCCCTTAGCAGCCAATGACACTATGAGGTATTCTTTGCAACATGAGATGGTGCATTGTCATGCATGAAGATGATTTTGCTCCTGAAGGCACGTTTTTGCTTTTTGTATAATGAAAGAAATTTCTCCGTTAGAAACTCTATATACTTTGCAGAGGTCATTTCACACCTTCAAGAACCTTAAAGGGACCTACCAGCTGTTTCCCAATGATTCTGGCCCAAAACAAGACTCCTCCACCTCCTTGCTGACGTCGCAGCCTTTTTGGGACATGGTGGCCATCCACCAACCATCCACTACTCCATCCATCTGGACCATCCAGGGTTGCTCAGCACTCATCAGTAAACAAAACTGTTTGAAAATTAGTCTTCATGTATGTCTGGACCCACTGCAACCGTTTCTGCTTCTGAGCACTGTTTAGGGGTGGCCAAATAGTAGGTTTATGCACCACAGCAAACCTTTAGGTTCGAGGGACTCCAGAGGCACCAGCAGCTTCAAATATCTGTTTGCTGGTTTGTAAGGCCTTTTTAGCAGCTGCTCTCTTATTCCGATGAACTTGCCTGGCAGAAACCTTCCTCATTCTGCCTTTATCTGCGCGAACCCATCTGTGCTCAGAATCAGCCACAAATCTCTTCATAGTACGATGATCACGCTAAAGTTTTCAGGCAATATCTAATGTTTTCATCCATTATCCAAGGCATTGCACTATTCGTTGCTTTTCTGCAGCAGAGAGATCCTTTTTCTTTCCCATGTTACCTGAAAACTGTGGCCTGCGTAATATTGTGGAACACCCAGTTTTCCTTTTATTGGGCTCACCTGCCAAACTAATTATCACAGGTATCAGATTGATTTCAGTCATGCAAAGAACCCTGATGGTGGGTTTACACGTCCCGATATCGGGACGATATCGGTATACAACGGCGCGGGAGCGCGCATTTTTTGACACTTTTCCCGATATCGCATCGGCGGTTTACACGCTGCGATATCAGGAAAAAACGTCACTACGATGTGCACGCCCACGAACCCAGTAACGACCATTTAACATGGGAGTTAATGGGTGAGTTGCGAGTACACATCGTAGTTGTGCTGTTACACGCTACGATGCTGCTACAACAGCCATCCGATATCGGGCGGTTGAATAGCACGCTCATTCAACCCCGATATTGTTTTGGCATCATTCCAGGATCGCGTTGTACGTTCAAACCGTACAACGCGCGCCTGATATCGGGTCCAACTCCCGAACCACGTGACTTTTGGTCGGAGTTGGACGCCGATATCGGGACGTGTAAACCCACCATGAGACACAATACCATCAAAGGGGTTCACTGTAAAAAAAAACCCTATGACACTTTAAAGGGAACCTGTCACCTGGATCTAAGCCCCTACAGTATCACTACCTGTCCCTGTACCTCCCTAGCTGCTCCCTATCTATTCCTCTCTGAGCTAAATCCGCCCTATAAAACAGCAGAAAAATAACTTATAACTTACAGAAGTCCCTGAGGCTGGGGACTGAGAAGGTGGTCCCAGGCTCCATTCTGCCCCTCCTCGATGCAGCAGCAAACGCCCCACTGGGCGGCGTTATTCTTTCCTTATCGCCGCCTCCTCCATTTGGAATCTCTGCTTTACACCTATCATGTTGTGGTAATGCGAACTCAATGCGTCCCCTGACCGAGACACAGCATATGGGAGATTGTATCTTCTGCTCGGTAGCAGCACACACAGGGTTAGCTGCTACTGGAGCTGAGTGCTGATTGAAAGCACTGATGCCCAGGTGTGAGGGTGAATAGGAGATATGAGCTCCCCTGGGCTGTGGGGAGGGGGTGGAGTGTGTCAGGACAGCAGCAGGAGGTGCTATGTAGAGAGAGCTGTGTGAAGATTTAACACAGCCTGTGAGCTCTCTGAGTGGACGTTCATAAGGCTAATGAGAGGACTGTGAAGAGAGAAAGGTTGTGTGCTGACCGAACACAGCCTACCCGGGGGAAGGTACAGAGCTTCTATATCAGCTTTTGGGATTGTATGAGGTTGTACTCGGCTGCGCCCCGGTGTAACAGGCCAGACTAACTCCCCGACCAGAATATACCCGGGGTTGAAGTGGCCTAGGCTAGATTATACCCCTCCGTATACCACAGCAGCTGTAGATCAGGGCCCCAAGCCGTACACAGGGCCCCAAGTAACACATGGGGGCCCGAGGCAGAATAAAGTGGCCCCAGGCAGCAGAAAGTGGCCCCACGCAACATACAGGGTCCCCAGGCAGTGCTAGGCCCCAGGCAATGCTAGGGGCCCCAGGCAGCGCATGGGGGCCCCAGGCAGCACACAGGTGCCCCAGGCTACACACAGAATCCCAGGCTACACACAGGGGCTCCAGCCAGCATACAAGGGCCCGGGGCGTGTGCTGCTGCATGGAGGAAGGGCACGATGGAGCCTGGGCCCACCTTCTCAGTCCCCAGCCTCAGGGACTTCTGTAAGTTATAAGTTATTTTTCTGCAGTTTTATAGGGTGGATTTAGCTCAGAGAGGGATAGATAGGGAGCAGCTAGGAAAGTGCAGGGACAGGTAGTGATAGTGTAGGGGCTTAGATCCAGGTGACAGGTTCCCTTTAAACCAATTTGCATAATAATTTGGAAAATGGTGTAGATTCCACATATGTTATCATAAATGTAGCCTCTTTACATGTATTCTTTACTTTTTAGCAGGACAGGCTCCTTTAAGGAAGATCATCTATAACATGATTCATTGTAGCTGTAATAGTGCCATTATTCTATAGAGCACAGTGTTAATTTGCTTCCTGTCCTCTTTGATTGGGTCACATTCATGGCATGTTTCTGTCTGAATTACTGTAAGTGAGCATTGACAATCCACAACTTCTTAAAATTGACACACCGGTCTATTTTCAACTCTATCGCCTATTATATGCTATAATGTCCCTCTACGTTTCAGGTAAAAAGGGGATCCTAGACAGAGTAAATGCAAACCGCATCATCAGGCAGAACCCCAAGATACCCCAACACCCTTTAACCCCCTATCGCGATTCTATATAGGGATCTGGCTTTACTGCCAAGTCCAGGGGGTTGATGCCTACAGATGGGTTGCAGTCCAGGAATAGAAAAGTCGCCAAGCATGGTCAAAACCGAGAGGTTAGAAAAGTACAAAATCGTCAGACTGAAGAATAGTACAAAAACAGGCAGAGGTCAATCTAGAAAATCTATAGTACTAAGCAAGATAACAACAAGTGAACCAGCGAGTAATTCTGGCAACTAGCAGTGTCACCACCCGGGGGTCTGCTGCAGCGTTCCAGCGACCTCTCCCTGCACCCTCAGCAGCCAGAGAAGACCTCCCCGCCTGGCACCCACGTTCCAGCGCCCTCTGCTGGAGTAGCGCCACTCAGCTCCTCAAATTCCATGGCTACTGCTTGAGCACATGAAACAACATCTCCAAAACCTGTTTCTTCTGAAGAGACTGCAGAGAGCATGCTCCTCCCCTCAGCCAATCGCCTAGCCTCTGTGTCCTGCCAATCAGGACCGCCCTGCTGATATATAAGCTTCCTGTTCCTGTCAGTCTTTGCCAGGGCAACTTCTACCTATTGAAGTGGCTAATCCTGGTCTGGTCAGGTTGTTCCTTGTTTTGCTGGTTAACTGATTTCTGTGTGTTTCCTCCTTACCGGCTCCTTGCTGACTCCCGTGTTCCGGGTCACCCTTCTGGATCCCTTCCTAGCTGAATTGCTGATTCAGGTCCCGCTCCGGTTTCTCTTGTTTCCGGTTCTCTGTGTTCTATCTTACCCGGTTGCTGTATTGTTTCCACGTCGCCTTGGGTCGGTTTAACACACGTGTCCGCTTCATTGGTCCCTTCGAGGCTGGTCCCGGCGGTATCCCTGTCAAGCGCTCCGGGGTCTCCCTCGCTGGTGTTCCGGTGCTGTGGCCGTGTGGCCCTCCCCTGGGGCGTGGGTTCTACTCTGTTCTGTTCTGTTCAATAAACCCATTAACTCGACTGTACTGGTCCGCCTCTCTATCAACCAGGTATCAGCATCCGCTTTACGCGGTCCAGTGGGTCCACGTGTGGGGTCCGTCAGTAGGACGTGACAAGCAGCACTGAAGACACAACTACGCTACAGTATTTCCTAATTGGCTGAAGTCAAACTTAATGAGTACAGCTGGGCAGACACATCCATACAGCCAGACTACTCCATTACCAGCTCCACCTTCACAGAGAACACCGCGATACGTGGTGACAGAAGCAGAAGTGGCAAGAACAAAATCAGGGGAAGTGACATACTGTATGTAACCACATCTCCATCAGATTGAGACATCAGTACGATTAGCAACAAGTCTTGGCTGAGCCATCAGTGGAGCAGAGGGTACTCTGGTTTCACCAAGTTTGTAAATAATCAAGGGACCAGGCCTTCAATATTTTTAGCAAAAACTTAAAATGTGAACTTTTTAGACAGACAGATGGCTAATTTGATACTCTAAATACATTATTATCTTATATCTATCTAGAAAAATAACCTTTAAGGCCCCGTCACACTTTGCGACGAGGCTGGGGATGTCGGCAGCGACTGGCGGGTGTACGAACGTTTTTGGCGCCCACCAGCGTCGCCCTCCCCCATTTACACGGGGCGACACCTCCAGCCCCGCGCTGGCGAGCTGTCAGGCAGCATCGCCGCCGGGGTGTCTGGAAACCCCAGTGGCGATGCAGGACAATGGGAGCCTATGGCTCCCACCACCTGACAGGTCGCCGGCGGCTGGTTACATGGGGCGATGTGTGCACATCACCCCAGATCGGTCGCCTGGTTTCAGGTGCACTGCTCTGAAACCAGGCGACCGCCTGGCACTGCCTACATCGCCCCTTTACATGAGGCGACTTAGGGGCGATGCCGCCACCAATAGGCCACGCCCCCAATCACCTATGTAATCGGCGGCGATGTGGCCTCGTGTGACGGGGGCTATAGGTACAATGCCTTCAAAAGTATTTAACATACAGTAGATATACTATACTAATGGTGGGACTTACATACTTCTTATTTTCAAAGATTTTATCATCCAATGTCCATGGTTCTGAGTATTGTAGCCACATATGGGTAGTGGGCAAATGATGTTTGGCTTAGGCTTGTCTGTCAATCTGTTGCACAAGCACCAGCAGAGGTCCCAAACCTGAGGATTTGTAGCCCCCTGTGGGCGGTGGGCCCAAGATGGGTGACTTATATCTGTCTTCCAGCTTGCTGTTGTATTAGCACGTGGCCGAAAAAACAGCTATGAAGAGCTGTTCTCAAAGTGATGAATTATGTGAGTACTCCCACACAGAGGAACAGATCTGGATACATATATAATGGATTTTGGGGTTAATAGATGATTGTAATATGGTAAACCTGAGACAGGAATTTACAACAATCAGTGGAGGTGCCTGAGGCTGGATGTGGGAGTGCTCGATGTGAGAATACTTAATAAGGATGATGTGGGAATGACTGGATCTTGGTATACTGCCCCAATGTGATTTCTGTGGAAAAACTCTAGCTGTCATACCACGAATGGAGACTCTGGTTGTCACCATTGGGAAGGGGCCAGCAGCTGAATGTGGCTTGCATCTCTCTTTCAGAGGTGAATGTGGCTCTCAGGTTCAGATTAGTTTTGGTACCTCTTGTCTAAACCTTCGGCTGAATTTTGACCAACCCCAACACCTACTGACTCCCCTTCATCATACAGAATGTCTATGGCTGCTAGACTTGCTCCCTATAAACACAACAATAAAAATGATTTCATCTCGGGAGAAGGGAGTCGCTAGTAGCCAATTTCAGCCGATCACCAAAGAATTAATGTTTTAGTACATTTGTAGTACATTTATTCAAGTATTAAAAAACATAATGATGGAAAAACAGAAATGGATGACTCAAGGAATTGTATGTATTAGATATCTTCTATAGTGATGGGCGAATCCTAAATTACTCGGAATCGCTTGACTCTAGCGAGTCCGAGCACAGGACTCGCTACTCGTTGCGAGTCTAGCGAGTCCAATGTTAATGAATGGGGAAGCGAGTAATAGCGAGTAGTGTGAGATTTACAAATCGCAGATGTGTCTCGGAAGCTTCCGCCTGAAGCAATCCTAGTTTTGCCATTTATTTGCATTGGACTCGTTTACTTTGTAAGTAATCGCTGGGAAACTCGCACAGATAAGAGTCCTGTCTGCTCTGTGTGCTGGCTGCCAGCTCCAGGGTCCTAGAGCCCGCCTGCTGCCTGATGTAGCAGAGCTGAGATTGTTCTCAGTCTGCTCACTCCCTGTGTACAGACATGAATGTCTGTGCACAGAGATGATGTAGCAGAGCTGAGATTGTTCTCAGTCTGCTCATTCCCTGTGCATATACATCTATATCTATGCACAGGGGATGTAGCAGAGAGGACATCGCGTTTTGGACTGCGTCGGACGAAAGAGGATTTTTTTAATTAAAGATGGAGTCCCTAATGGCTTTTTTTGTTATTTCTAATAAAAAATTTTCTTTGTGTTGTGTTTTTTTTAAAACAATTTAATAGAAATTCATGGCGGTCATGTCTAATATTGACGTGACCGCCATAAATTTCGGGCTTAGGGCCAGCTGATAATACAAAGCTGGCCCTAACCTCTTTATTACCCAGCGTGCCACCGCTACCAGGGCCGCTGGAAGAGAGGGGTTCAGCGCCAGAGGATGGCGCTTCAATGAACGCGCCATCTTCTGGGGCGGCTGCGGGCTGCAATTTGCAGCGGGGGGTGCCCAGAAAGCTTTGGCATCCCTGCGCTGCAGATTCCAGCCCCCAGCTGCTTAGCTGTACCTGGCTAGACATAGAAATTGCGCGGAGCCCCATGCATTTTTTTAAAATTATTTCATGAAATTCTGAGATTCTGACTCTGAGACTCTGACTCTGAGACTCTGACTCTGAAATTCATGAAATAATAAAAAAAAAATGTGTGGGGCTCCACGCAATTTCTATGTCTAGCCAGGTACAGCTAAGCAGCTGGGGGCTGGAATCTGCAGCGCAGGGATGCCCAAGCTTTCTGGGCACCCCCCGCTGCAAATTGCAGCCCGCAGCCGCCCCAGAAGATGGCGCATTCATTGAAGCGCCATCCTCTGGCGCTGAACCCCGCTCTTCCAGCGGCCCTGGTGGCGGTAGCACGCTGGGTAATAAAGGGGTTAATACCAGCTTTGTTATACAAGCTGGTATTAAGCCCGAGATTCTTAATGTCAGGCCACGTTTGACCCAGCCACTAAGAATCTCCAATAAAGGGTTAAAAAAACACAACACAGAGAAAAATTTTTATTTGAAATAAAAAAAAAAGCCATTAGGGACTCAATCTTTAATGAAAAAAATCCTCTTCTGTCCGACGCAGTCCAAAACGCGATGTCCTCTCTGCTACATCCCCTGTGCATAGATATAGATGTCTATGCACAGGGATGAGCAGACTGAGAACAATCTCAGCACTGCTACATCATCTCTGTGAGCAGGTGGGCTCTAGGACCCTGGAGCTGCACAGAGAAGACAGCTGGACTCGGCTCGCAAAGAAACAGCAGTTACTTTGCGAGTTTCCCTGCTATCACTGGCACAGTAGCCGAGTCTAATGCAAACAATGGCAATCCTAGTTTTGTCAGCGTTTCTGACAAAACTAGGATTGATATTGATTTGCATTGGACTCGTGCGAGTAATCACTGGGAAACTCGCAGAGTACCGAGTCCTGCGAGTCCCTTACTACTCGCCGAGTAACGAGTCCTAGCGAGTAGATTCGCCCATCCCTAATCTTCTATTTTTGAGCACAATATGCATGCTAAGGACACATTTCTTTCATAACCATAATATTCTATACAACATTGTGTATTAAATATCATTTCAATAAACATGAACCACTTGCCTGTCTGGTTGGAGATCTCTCCTTGAGGACAATGCACACATTCAAAGCAGCAGGCCGGTTGTCCAGGTAGAATGGTCTTTCTAAAACCAGTTGGACAGTTCTCGCTGCAGACTGAACGAGGAAGCTGAAAATGATATATATTTATTATATTTCATTTTCCACTAATACTCTCTTTACATATCATGAATAGAGAAAAGACAATGCCAAGGTACCTAAAAAATGCATGGTAGGAGACACAGATTATATACTAGAAAAACATTTTGACAGTGAGGGTGATCAATGAGTGTAACAGGCGGATACGAGAGGTGGTGAGATCCTCTTCAATGGAAGTCTTCACACATAAGCTGGACAGACTATCTGTCTGGGATCGTTTAGTGAATCCTGCTTTGAGCAGAGGGTTGGACCAGATTGTGGAGACACAAGGGTCAGTGGGTGCTCTTGTCTGCTGGCCCAGCTGCCTTTAGAAAGGCAGCATGGACCAGGGCTCATCTCCAAACTGAACGCCCGAGCTCCTTACCCGTTAACAGCATATAACACATAACCAGAAAAACATAACATGTAACTGGCATCAGAGTATCACCCTGCCACTGGCTCACCAGGAATTAGACTATAGCACAGCAAAGTCTGTAGCCAGGTGACTGGATCGTCCCAACCTGGGTTGTTTTCTTATGCAGTCTTTGTTATCCCAGCCAAATCCGAATATTCGATGCTGAAGTCCTTGTAGTCTTATAATCCAAGTGCTGATCTCCTTGGTCGGCACCAAAGTGCTTAGGCCTGGGGATATGGCTTGCCAATAGGGTCTGTAGACATTGGATTAGCTGCATGCATCAAGTCCCGTGCATCTCTAGTTGGGGCCGAAGTCCCTAGACCAAGGTCACTAGGCAAAATCTCCATCACACTGGTTAATGAACAGGTCTCCTTATATCATTGCAGGTTCTCATAGAGTTTACAGGAGGGGTTGCTTTGCTGCCTCTGGCACTGGACTGCTTGACCGTGTGCATGGCATTATGAAGTCTGAAGTCTGAAGACTACCAACAAATTTTGCAGCATAATGTAGGACCCAGTGTGAGAAAGCTGGGTCTCCTTCAGAGGTCATGGGTCTTCCAGCAGGACAATGACCCAAAACACACTTCATAAAGCACTAGAAAATGGTTTGAGAGAAAGCACTGGAGACTTCTAAGGTGGCCAGCAATGAGTCCAGACCTGAATCCCATAGAACACCTATGGAGAGATCTAAAAATGGCAGTTTGGAGACAGCACCCTTCAAATATCAGGGACCTGGAGCAGTTTGCCAAAGAAGAATGGCCTAAAATTCCAGCAGAGCATTGTAGGAAACTCATTGATGGTTACCGAAAGCGGTTGATCGCAGTTATTTTGGCTAAAGGTTGTGCAACCAAGTATTAGGCTGAGCGTGCCAATACTTTTGTCTGGCCCATTTTTGAAGTTTTGTGTGAAATGATCAATGTTTTGCTTTTTGCTTCATTCTCTTTTGTTTTTTCATTGAAGACAAATTAAATGAAGATAATAATACCAAAGAATTTGTGATTGCAATCATTTTCAGGAAGAAACTGAGCAGACAGAATTGCAGGCATGTCAATACTTTTGGCCAACACTGTATAGTGTTATTAATTCCACAGTGCTTTCCAGAAAAGAAATAGATGAGTCAAGAGTAGGGATGAGCGAACCTGTTGAGGTTCAGGTCGGTTCACAGTATAGATTGGCGAACAGTTCGCCGAACTTCCAACCTCATCCAAATCAATGTAAGGCAAAATCAAGGGCCCAGAAAATACCTTAAAAGGGACCCAAATGCTGCCAAGCTCAGCTAAAACCATTTTACAATGGAGTCCCGCTGTGTTGGCACAGACATTAGCCTCCTACAATATTGCTTAGAAAGGTTCAGCTCCGCTGTCACACTCACCATACTTTCGGGCCAGCTTGTGACCCTCAAACATCATCATGACTTCCCTGAGATCATCTCAAACTACACAGCAGGTATTAAACAGCAGGGAATTCCACTGTGTGATCTGATGTAACCTCAGTGACATCAGCGCTCATATGAAATCCTACAAATTATCACCTGTTGATCTCCCATGGACCATCTCAGCAGGCTGGAGTTTATGGATAAAGATGAGTCAGAAGAAGCTGATCCATTATAGCTGCCAACCTTGACATATGTCATGGGTCCTTGTGGGTTTATCTGCCAATTTACAATGCTGTACAATGCCGGCGGGTCTCCATTCCCATCAAAGTAGTTTTCATTGACATTGCTTGGAGTAAGTCGGACCTTCTTCATGTAGTGTATGAGCTGCAAAACAATCACAATAAAGAGTAAATCATTTGATGCATTATAAAAAGAATGAAGAGGAAACTAGAACGGGAAAAAATCATGGGTGGTGTAGACAACGGACAGATAACTATAGAATTACAAATCATTGCATACTTGAGAACTAAGAGGTTATTAAAAAGAGACAAAGTTGAGAACTTTGCAATTCTACCATGGAAATAACTATATAAGGGCCCTTTCACATCAGCGTTTTTTTCAAATCGCGGCAGATGCGGTGAAAAAACTGCATCTGCCGCGATTACCGCATACCGGCTGCACTTGCGGCACGGTTGCGGCGCGGTTGCGGTAAACGCCATACAATGTAAAGGCGAACTTGCGGCAGGTGCGGCAAGTGCGGTTTTGGCACTTGCGGCAGGTGCGGCCGCGAAAAAAAACGCGACTGACAGCATTTTGTTTCGCGGCCGCACCTGTTGCAAGTGCCAAAACTGCACTTGCCGCACCTGCCGCAAGTTCGCCTTTACATTGTATGGCGTTTACCGCAATCGCGCCGCAACCGTGCCGCAAGTGCAGCCGGTATGCGGTAATCGCGGCAGATGCGTTTTTTTCACCGCATCTGCCGCGATTTGAAAAAAACGCTGATGTGAAAGGGCCCTAAAATGTTAAGAAGTTGAGACAAACCCTATAATGCTTCCATAATAACAAGGTTTATTCTAGATGATTGGGTATAGTAAATGTGGTATCAAAATTTTAAAAGGTGGCCATGATGAAACTGGAAATGATTCTCTGGTAGCTTGAACTTCTATTGTGTGAAAAATCTTTGAGAGTTTTCTAAGAGATTCTTTCTTAGAGTTCCTTGATTAAAATACCCATATAATTATTGTCACGCTGTCAAGGGGATTAACGGGGTAAAATACCAAATCAGAGAAAGGGACGCCTGATCTTTCCGTTAACTACTGAAACCTTTCGCTTTGCCTTATCCCAGGGGGGGCGCATAAATGTGTCGATGTCTGAGCCACCAGTGAAACACTATTTCAATACGCTTGTTACGGGGTGATATAGCAGATATGGGAATCTGGAGGTAAGATAGTAAGATGTGCTAAGGTGCACTGGGGAACTAGTCTGACTCTTAGACTGGGTGTCCCTGCATCACCCTGATCCTGGAATTACCTCTGAAGGTGACGATGTCCAGGCTCTTTGCTCCTTATCATTCCTAGTCTAAAAGCCGCTACCTCTATTAATAGAATGGAAAAATCCAGCAGCTCCTATGGAAGGGAACAGCAGCATCAGCATAGAATAGTACATCCTCACTGCAAGGGGTCCAAGTAGAGACTGAGCTCTGTCTGTGACACCTCGTGGAGGGAAGTGGAACTACTTAAAGGCTGAGGGAGTGGAGGTCTAAATGCAATGACAACCCCCCAACTCCACCTGCAGAGCCGCACATTGTAGCCGCTTTTTGAGATTAACATTCAATGTGCCAAAGGAATTTAAATCACAGCAGTCAAACACATGGACAGCAAGGCAGTCCACCTGTGTGAATAACCCCTACTCACCACCCAAAGGAGCAGGCAAAGAAACAAAAAAATTCACTACTTAGACTTACTATGCTCCTGATAGCAGCAGGGGAAGGTCACCAGGTTGGCTGAACCTCACACAGCAGAGGATAAAGACATCAACTGTCCAGGCTGGTCAAAGTAGTGTAATGAGCTATCACCGACAACAGCTGAAGGATCACATGTCTACTTAAGGAGAGAGGTTGGGAGTGGACACACACTGCGGTAAGCCTTCCCCATACAACAGCACAGAAACATTAGCCCTCATTGGTACTTACGAAATTAATGCCCAAAGTAAAGCAACACAAAAAGCTTTCACAGACTCATAACAATTATTCATCCAAATGGCTTTTTTATTACTAATCAGACTTATCAAATATTTTGATCAGGACAGAAATGAGGCAATGGATGTTGACAATCTGGGGTTTTTAAAGGCATATGATATGGTGCCAATTAAAAGGTTGGTAAATATAAATAAGGACTATGAGGTTAGAGGAAACATTATGTTGATTGCGCTCAGTGGGAGAAACAAGAGAACAATCTTGTAGTTGTGATACCTTTTAATGGCTAACAATTTTTTCAACTGGCTAACACGGTACCAAAATTTTTTTCCTTCTAGGAAAAATTATGTATTTGGGTTAACAACTTGCTCGGAAATAGGAAAAAAGAGAGTAGTTATTAATCGAACAAACTGATGCAATCACAATTAGCAGTTGGGTATCACAGGGGTCAGTACTGGGCCCTCTTCTTTTTAATATATACTTCTCAAAAACATAAAGGGAACACTTCAACATTACAATGGGTTGTTAAATGGATGTTCCCTTTATTTTTTTGAGCAGCATATTTATGAATGACCTTGTAGAAGACATACAGAGTAGAGCTTATGGGAAGATGATCTTTTCAGATAAATTGTGCAAGATATTCTACACAAAAGAGAATGATTTTGGGCAAGCTAGAGACTTTGGCTAAGAATTTACACTAGGGTTAAGGAAACAAACTGCACAATTATGAGCAAAATGCTAAAAATGTAGGTAAGACTGTAACATACAAATACTTGGTTGAATTGAATCACAGCAAACTCAAAAAGGGACCAGCACCTGGAAGCTGCAAGCAAGGCAAATAAAATCATGAGTTTAGAGATGAAGGAATCCTTTTAAATTTGAATTCGAGAAATCCTCACATTTTCCAGGCAAGTACAATTTGCAGCTAAATGAAAATTTCCAAAGCATCCATTTGCTCAGAAAAGACATGTATAACACTAAATATGCAAATAGAGTCCGTGGAGCCTCGTTTAGGAGTCTCAAACATGGGACTAGCCAGATATCCCTCCAGGGAAGGACCTAGCCCTGGGGTGGCTCCTTGAGGAGGTGTTTGAGCGCTTTTGCCAGCTGCCCGCAGTGTTTTCTTTGACTGGTCTCCCTGAGAGCAGTGATTGTTTCGTGACGTATAACACTAAAATCTTTCCCGTAGTTAGAATTATTCTTCACTGCTGTGCTGTTATACATTATCAGTAGTTTTTAGTGACTTTTTCTTCTTCTAGTTCTTTGGCTTCACTACTATATGTCTACTGTATTTCATAACTCTGCTTTAAGATAGTTGGTGAAAATCCAAAAAGAACTAGGAAAACATTGAAGTAAGCGCTGCTGTGGAATGATGAAATAGCCGACACATTGGGTGCAGAAGAAAGCCACCAAAGGTACCGGGATATATGGTGGCTTCCTGAGGAAGAAGTGAGGATCACTTAGGCCGCGTGCACACAGTCCTCCGGACCTGAGTGAAGCCGCGGGTGGCCGCCGGGAGCCCGCAGCCACCCTGTACTCACCATGTGCGGCGGTGCGGGGCGGTTTCTTCCTGCAGTCACCCGATGGAGCCGCTTCCGATGGGTGCCGGAGCGGACTCCTGGCAACCCACACCGCAGCTCCAAAGACACTCCGGGTGGGTTACGCATAGTGAGGATGGGATTTCTTGAAATCCCATCCACTATGCTGATACTGTACAACGCAGCGTTTTGGACGCAGCGCAAAGACGCTGCATCTCCTGAACGTGAGGATGCATTGAACTAAACCAAGAAATGCATTGAACTAAACCAACTTTCTTCTGCCCCCAGTACAGTATATTGGCTATGTCATCATTCTTCGGCATTGTTAATTTTGTTACTTTTAGATTGTCTCCAACCATAGGGTTCATGGCTTCTGCGGTAGATGAGGGGGTGCATCATTCACAGCTCCATAAGCTGAGCGACCACCCAACTTAATATCCATGCAGTAAGACACTATTGTGTTATTTGTCGACAACTTTTATTTATGCAGGTGGTGTTAAGTCTTATTGGTTGGTTGTGCTATACCATTTAATGTGATATTTGTAAAGCAATATGAAGAATCCTGCCAAGCCATGCATGTAATCATGTGACCCTTACCTGGCTGATGCAATCTTCTGCAACATGTGCACTGGTGACATCCGTTTTTGACAAATCACAGGAAAGAAATCACAAGTTATTCTAACCTAAATTTTATTTGCATCTAATCAATTTGCTAATCTTCCCATGGAAGGCATTAACAAGGCATACACAATACACTATGTGCACAATTATTGGGCAAGCATCTGGACCATATAATCATTTTTATGCAGATTGTCCAACATAAAACTATTTTTGGTTGCAAGTATTTGTGGAATGAGGAGGGTACGGTCTAAGAATACAACACCCTCCTCATCAAGTTGCGCAAACTTATTAGACAGTTTGATTTTCTCAACTAAAATGTGCGAAATAAGAGATTTAACGGTCTCTGAAAAATCAAAAATCGTTAAAAGTTTTACTGAGTGATGCAGCTCTTGAAAGTTAAGATATTGGGCAATCATAGACCCATCAAAAGGTTTGTTGTGGGGTCATAAAAAAATGCTGTGAAAAAAATGAAATTTAATTGCCATAGATTTGAGAAGAATTAAATGTGAAGCAATGATTTGAATAAGAGGCGGTTATAATGTATCCAGCCGTGGCCACTATCGGAAGACAGAGCAGCTGCAGCACTGAGCATTTTCAGATACCTGCTGCACTGAGAATAGCTGATCGGCTGGGGTGCCGTGTGTTGGACCTCGTCCGATGAGATATTGAAGACCTCTCCTAAGAATAGGACATCAACGTTAAAGTTGCACACAACCCCTTTAAAAAACTCTTATTTGCAGACCATCTGGACCCAGACTCTTGCTCATATTGATGTTATGCAACTTTACTTTGACCATCTTTATGTTTTATAAACTGAGTACCTTAGGCTGCTTTCACATCGCGTTTTTCTGCAATCCGACGCTGTCCATTGATAATCGGACAGCATCGGATCTGATTTTGGCCCCATGTTATCCTATGGTGACGGAACGGATTTGCCCTTAATGGCATCCGATTTGCATCCGATCCTGTCCGATTTTCTGCAGCAGCAAAAATTGTAGACTGCTGTGATTTTGGACTCCGATGCAAAAATCGGATCGCATCGGATCTGATTTCTGTATTGCGCATGCTCAAACTCCAAGACCTCCCACAGCCCTGCCCCATTTAAATTGGATCCATTAAAAAATCGGATCTGTTTGGATGCAATCGGATGGCATCCGATTTTGAGCATCCGATCCAATCTGATTTACAACGAACAGCGTCGGATTACGAGAAAACGTGATGTGAAACTAGCCTTAGACTAGATGTGGGCCCAATTCTATCGCATTGGGAGGGTGGTGACATCACGAAGGGGGAGGTATCTGTGTCACTGGGAGCAGCGGCCGTCCCTCCCCTCTGTCCACTCTCTCTCCTTTGACCTGCCTACCCCTTGTGTGCTATATCTGCCCACCTTATGCGCTACCTCTTCCTACATCATGTGCTGCCTCTGACCACCTCGTGCTCTGTCCCTCTGCCCACCTTGTGCTCTTTCTCTCAGCCACTTGTGCTGTCTCTCTGTCCCCCTTTTGATCATTCTCCGTGCCCCACCTGTGCTCTATCTCTGTACCACCGCTTGTACTTTGTTTCTGTGCCCCCTTGTGCTGTGCCTCTGTGCCCTGTCTCTGTTCCCCCTTGTGCTCTGTCTCTCTGCCCCCTCTTGTGCTGTGTCTGTGTTCCTGTGCGGCGTGCGGTCCATTGTGAAATGTTTAGAGAGGTTTTTCCTCCTCTATGCATTCCACAGTGGAAATCAAATAGGAGGAAGTACCTTGTGCTCAGTCTCAGTGTGGCAGGCTCTACAGTGGTGATGAAGGAGGAGATGACAGAGAAAAGCAGGTGGTGGCAGTGGAGTGAGCAGTAGACCTGAAGAAGCGCAGCAGCATGCAGCCGGTATACTAAATATCCCCCTTGTGCTCCATCTCTCTGCCCTCGTTGTGCTGTCTCTCTTTCTCCTTTGAGCTTTGTCCCTGTTTCCATGTGGCGTGCATTCCACTGTGGAATGCATAGAGGAACATTTCCTCATCTATGCCTTTCACAGTGGAATGCAAATGGGAGCAAGTACCTCATTCATTGTCTTGGTGAGCTCTACAGTGATGACAGAGGAGGAGGAGAAGGCTGCAACGGAGAAGAGGAGGCAGCAACGGTGGACTAAGGAGCGGACCTGGTGAAGAGCAGCAGCATGTGGCATGTATACTCTGTACCCCCCCCCTTGTGCTCCATCTCTCTGTTCCCTTGTGTTATTTCTCTATGTCCCCTTGTGTTGTGTCCCATACTGCATGTGATACTGTGGCAGAACTAGAGCCTAATGGGCCTCGATACTGCATTTAGACCGGGGCCGCAATCAGGAAGTGGGGGTGGGGTGCTGCTACCTGCGTCTCCAGCACATTACAGACCAGGGAGCCGTGGCTGCAATTGAGAGGAGAGGAGGGGCAGGATCAGCCGGGGGAAGCTGGAATCTTCACTAACTTCACCTCTCCTCTGACACACGATCGCAGTCTGTGGGGGGCAGAAAGGTGCAGGGGTCCCCCTACAGGTGCCTGAGGGGCCCCATAGCTGGTCGGGCCCCTGGTGCAGCTGAACCAGCTGTACCACGGTAGGTCCGCCCCTGATGTGATACATTGTGGAATGCATAGAGGGACATTTCCTCCTCTATATATTCCACAGTAGCATGCAAATGGAAGGAAGAACCTTGTGCTCTGTCTCAATGTGGTGGGCTCTACAGCAGCAATGGAGGAGGAGGAGGCGGCGATTCAGAAGGTATACTCTTTTCTTTCCCTGTGTGCTGTCTCTCTGGCCCCTTGTGCTTTGTCTTTGACCCCATGCAGCAAGCGTTACTTTGTGGAGACTTCACAAATCTCGCAATAACCCTGTCAAACAATGCCCATAGACAAAAGGGCTGGGAATTTTAAAAGAGTGGGGCGGCTATTCCAGGCAGGGGGCGGTGAGGACCACATAGAGGCATCCCTTCTGGACCTTTTCAGAGCTAATTAGCATACAGCACAGGACAGAAGAAAAGTGCATTTCTCAGGTATGTAGGGGGACGTCTGGATTTTAAATCTGTTTTCAGGTTTTGTGAACAAACACTAGTTATTCGGTACAGACCCCGAATTTTACAGTTTGGGTTCGCCCATCACTCTACACAAGTACAAACAAAATAGGAATGTCCAGCCATCATATCCTTCTGGAAGGAGATGGGTTCTGTGTCCCAGAGATAAATGTGATTTGGTGTTACATGTGCAGATCAATCCAAGAACAAAAGCAAAAGCCTGGTAAAGATGACAGCTGAAGCTGGTAAGATTGTGTCATTATCCACAGTTAAACAAGTGCAGAATCAACATGGGCTGAAAGGCTACTATGCCAGGAAGAAGCCATTACTCCAAAAGAAACTTAAAAATGCCAGAACTTTTGCAAATGCACAAAGTAATAGATACTTACATTTATAGAGACATGCCCTGTGGTCTGATGAAACTAAAATTGAACGGTTTAGCCATGATGACCATCGGTATGCTTGGAGGAAAAAGGGAGAAGCTTGGAAGCCTAAGAACACCATCCCAACTGTGAAACACGGGGGAAGGCAGCATCTTGTTTTGGGTTGTATTATTGCAGGATAGACTAGTGTACTTCACAAAATAGATGGCATCATGAAGAAAGAATATTATGTGGCATTACTGAAGCAACATCTCAAGACATCAGTCAGGAAGTTAATTCTTGGGTGAAAGGGGGTCTTCCAAATGGACATTGATCCAAAGCATACTGCCAAACTGGTTACATAATGGCTTAAGGATAATAAACTCAATGTTTTGGAGTAGCCATCACAAATCCCTTATCTCAAAACAATTGAAAATGTATGGGCAAAGATGAAAAGGCAGGTGCGAGCAAAGTGACCTACAATCATGGCTCAGTTACACTAGTCCTGTCATGAGGAATGGGGCCAATTTCCTACCAACTATTGTGAGACATTTGTGGAAGGATATCCACAATGTTTGAACAAAGTCATACAGTTTAAAGCCAATGGTATCAATTACTATTGAAATGTATAAACACATGTGACTTTGCAGAAATGAATAAAAAAAATGCTTTAAAACATTATCTCTCTCATTATTCTGGCATTTGGCAAACATAAACAGTTATGGTAACCCTAATTGACCTAAAATAGGAAAGCCTTATTCAGATATGGCCCCCATCCTGGGATATTGCAGCCCCCATCACTGGATATGGCCCCCATCCTGGTACATTGTAGCTCCCATTACTTTATATGGCACCCATGCTGTGATCCTGCAGCCTCCATCCCTGGATATAGCTTGGATTTTGCAGCCCCCGTTACTGGACATGGCCCCCCATGCTGGGATATTTCAGCCCCCATCACTTTATATGCCCCCCATGCTGGGATCCTGCAGCCTCCATTCCTGGATATAGCCCTCCCCATGACTGAATATGGCTCCTTTGCTGCTGCTCACACTAAAATAACCGGTATACATTCTCACCTATCTGCCATCCCCTCCATCTTTCCCTCTGCAACTGCAGATCTCTTCCTGGTGAACCGGCATCCTGTCATGTGACCGGGATGCTCAGAGATGACATCACTCTGCTGTGCCCGGTCACATGACTGGATGCCGGCTCACCAGGATGAGATCTGCAGCTGCAGAGGGAAAGATGGAGGGGATGGCAGACAGGTGAGACTGTATACCGGTTATTTTAGCGTGAACAGCAGCAAAGGAGCCATATTTAGTGATGGGGGGCTATATCTAGGGATGGAGGCTGAAGGATCCCAGCATGGGGGTCATATAAAGTGATGGGGGAGGTCACGCTGGCTTCAGCACTGGAAGGTGGACAGCGGAGTGCAGTGAATATAACAGTATACTTACGAGCGGGGACATGTGATCATGGGCTGCAGCCCATGCCAGCCTCCTCCAGTCACTCCAGAGTCACCCCCCTCCAGCACAGAGCAGCACAGCCAGCACAACCACCTATATTTGGACAATAAGATGCACCCCCACTTTCCTCCACAATATGGGGGGAAAAAGTGCGTCTTATGGTCCAAAAAATACAGTATATATATATATATGGTGAAAGGAATAATTATTTATCTCCTTGCTGTCTTTGTAAGGTACCCACTTACAAAGACATGAGCAGGCTATACTTTTAAGGGTAGATTTATTTTAACATGATGGTACCTTTACAGAAGGTAGAAAACAACCGGGTTACGGAGACAAATGTATCTTGCACCGTCAAATCAACCCGAGGTAGCGGGTAAACTAGCTTGTTGCTACCCGTCACTTTCGGCACCTGTTTCAGAGCAGTGCTCTAAAACAGGTTGATTTCAACCCGATGGTAACAGCGTCTAAATACGGTAGGGTAAGGTTTTTTCGCCACCTAGATAACTCCCCGAGACGTGACACAGCCTCCGGGAAACCACCCCCCTTCAGCGATCATTGGTGGAAGCTTCTGCGTTGTGATTGGTTGTCGCTGCATAGGGCGGCATATTTAAGGAGCTGACCAGTCACACTACACAATTGCTTGAGCGTCATGTATTAGTCAGCGTCCTACGCTGGCTGGCCAATCATGATGCTATTGCTTTGGTCCTATCAGCGTACGAAGTCTCGTAATCCACAACTCTGGCACGCCTATGTGTTGTCCCTGCTGCACCAGGTCCTCCCATATTACCTTCTGTCATGGCGTGTAAATGAGGGACGGTGCTCTACAGAAGGTAACCTGCGGCACCCGGCGGTGCCTCCAGAGATAGATTAAACCTTCTGTAGAGCACCTTGTAGCGGCGTGTAAAGGCGGTATCGGGTACCGTTTGCAACCATTGGTACGTTTTCGTGCACGTGAAGCACCCGGTTGTTCCTAACCTTCTGTAGCGGCGTGTAAAGATACCTTGAGAGACAGAATATCAACAATAGAATCCAGAAAATCACATTGTCTAAATTATATAAATGTATTTGCATTTTGAAGAGAGAAAGGAGTATTTAATCCCTCTGGAAAACAATACTTAATATTTGTTGGCAAAACCCTTGTTGACAAGCACAGCAGTCAGACATTTCTTGTAGCTAATGATGAGGTTTGTGCACATGTCAGGAGGAATTTTCCTCTGTGCAGATAATCTCTAAATCATTAAGATTTTGAAGCTGTCGCTTTGCAACTTGGAGCTTCAGCTCCCTACATAGGTTTACTATGGGATTAAGTTCTGGAGATGAGCTAGGCCACTCCATGACCTTAATGTGCTTCTTTTTGAGCCACTCCTATGTTGCATTGACTGCATGTTTTCGATCATTGTCTTGCTAGAAGACTCAGGCATAACCAATTTTTAATGTCCTGGCAGAGGTAAGGAGGTTGTAACTCACGATTTTATGGTACATGGCTCCATCCATTGTCCCATTGATGCAGTGAAGTAATCTTGTCCCCTTAGCAGAGAAACACCCCCAAAACATAATGTTTCCACTGTCATGCTTGATTGTGGGAATGGTGTTCTTTGGGTCATAGGCAGCATTACTCTTCCTCTAAACACGGCAAATTAAGTTAATGTCAAAGAGCTCAATTTTTGTTTCATCATCTGACCAAAGCACATTCTCCCATCACTCTCACAATCACCAATTTTCCCTGAGATCCTTAGAAAACGTTTTGGTCTTGCCCATGCTGTAGAGGTTACAGTCTGACTGATTCATAGAGTGTGTGGACAAGAGTCTTTTATACAGGTGACAATGTAAGACAATGGTCTTTAATGCAGGTAGCAAGTTGATTAGAAGTGTCTCACTAGTCTGCAGGACTCCAAATGGTTGGTAGGCAGGGGCTGGCCGGGGGAGCTTGTCCCGGGTGGCAGCCAGATCCTTCAGCCCTGAGGATCGGGGTTGGTGGGAATTTGCTATCGGATCCGCCGGCCGGGTGAGAATCGGTGGGGGGGTGTTTGCTATTGGATCCGCCGGCCGGGTGAGGAGCGGGGGGTTGCTATCGGAGACGGCCGGTTGAGGAGCGGGGGGGGGTTGGTTCGGACACTCACCACATGTTGCCCTCCACACAGTCCCGCTTCGGCCGCTAGGCAGGGACAACCGCCGGTTCATATCAATAAGGGGGGCGAAACCACCAGCCTGGGGGGCGCTTGCCCCCCTGCTGCCTGGGCCAGTCCGCCCCTGTTGGTAGGGGATCAAATACTTATTTCTGTCTGCAAAATGCAAATACATTTATATCATTTTGACAATGTGATTTTCTATATTTCGTGTTTTGATATTGTATCTCTGACTTTAAAACATTTCTTTGGATTTGTCTTGCTTTCATGGCATGTGCTCAATTGATATCTGTCAGGTTATATAAGAAGAACAATTACCTGCCATTGTTTGATATGTAAAAGATCTGGACAATTTCCATCAGAGAATGGGCCCATTGTGCAGTCTCCCATATCCTGCAAGGACTTAGCTGCAACTTCAACCGCTGCACGAATGGTATATGTATATTTTAAAGAAGAGGTAAAGGTGAAGCTGTCCTTGATGCTGTTAATGTTTTCTTCTCCCGTGCATATTTTATCAGGCTGTTGAGGAATTAGTGCACTATTAGCATTAGGAAATTGACAATCAAATACTTTTTCCCAAAACAAAGTTGCCCAGTGACTAGACAAGAATGAATGGGTTTTATTAAGGAAATCCATGTATCCTGGAATCACTGCATTGTAGATAGCTAATCCAATTGTGCCGGAAAATATCTGAACAAAAGTGGCCGAAGACAAAGAGAAGGACATGGACCAACCAGCATTGGCAACAAAGATCTTTCCTTTGACCTCTTGTTTCAACATCTCATTGACAATCAAAACCAAATCAACCCCAACGGAAAAGACAATGATCACCTTCACCGTAGACTGTTTAATAATCTTGGCTATGTGAGGAGCGTTTCGATCTGGTTGTCCTAAACGAATGTACTCCAGGAAAGCCACACAGGTGCCAGATTTAATTAGCTCTTGCTTGATGGGCAGAATCCCCTGTTGACCGTAATCATTGTCTGCAGCCAACAATCCAACCCAAGTCCAACCAAAATGCAAAACAATCTTGGTTATTCCTTCAGATTGTAGATTATCATTGGCTACAGTCCTGAAGAAGGATGGGTACAGCACTCGATTACTGAGTACTGAGACACTGGACAAGGAGCTGATCTTAAAGAAAAACAATAACAGTGAGATATGTTATCCATGAAACAATTGTATTAAACAGTCATTTACAATGAAAAACAACATAGAAACATTCCATTAACATGACTTTTATTCAGTATCCAATTTTTATATAATTTTAACCTTGATCATCTACTTACATAATTGCCTTATGTTGTTCGTCGTCCACTTCCGTCCGGACGTCCTCGAATCCCAGAATTCCCCGCACTGACCGGAAGTGATGGACTCCTATAGTGATGGCTGCACATCCGGCCGTCACCTCCACTGCAGCCACCTCCACAGTCTGATCAACCCCGCCCCGCCAGGTCCCCGCACCCTGCAGCCCCCCCAAACTTCCCACAAACTCATCGACATTGCAGACTGAACCCAGTTTGAATCTGAGGACCTGTGATGATGTCAGAGTCGTTGGCGGAGTCACAGACCACAAGACTCTGATATTATCAAGGGTCCTTCACCACGGATCACACAAGGTAACACAGAGAGGGAGAGAAACAGAACACTAAAGAGATCACAAGAGACAGCACACTGAAGGGATCACAAGAGACAGCACACTGAAGGAAGCACAAAGAGACAGCACACTGAAGAGATCACGAGACAGCACTCTGAAAGGATCACAAAAGAGACAGCACACAGGGATCACAAAAAAGAAAGCACATTGAAGGGATCACAAGAGACAGCACACTGAAGGGATCACAAGAGACAGCCCACTGAAGGGAGCACAAAGAGACAGCACACTGAAGAGATCACAAAAGAGACAGCACTCTGAAAGGATCACAAAAGAGACAGCACACAGGGATCACAAAAAAGAAAGCACACTGAAGAAATCACAAGAGACAGCACACTGAAGGGATCACAAGAGACAGCCCACTGAAGGGAGCACAAAGAGACAGCACACTGAAGAGATCACAAAAGAGACAGCACTCTGAAAGGATCACAAAAGAGACAGCACACAGGGATCACAAAAAAGAAAGCACACTGAAGGGATCACAAAAGAGACAGCACAAGGGGCAAAAGACACAGCTTACACAAGGGATCACAAAAACGACACCACACAAGGGATGTCTAAAGAGACAGCACACTGAAGGGATAAAAAAAGAGACAACACAAGGGGCAAAAGAGAAAGCACACAAAAGGGAGAAAAGAGACAGCATGCAAAGGGTAAAAGAGACAGCATGCAAGGGGGAAAAGAGACAGGGTGCAAGGGGAAAAGAGGCAAGATGCAAGGGGGAAATGAGGCAGGACGCAAGAGGGAAAAGAGCGCAGAAGGGGAAAAGACACAGCGCGCAAGGGGAAAATAAAACAGTGTGCAAGGGGGAAAAGAGAACAGAACAGCATGGGGTGACAGATAAAAGGAAAGAGTACAAAGGGAAGAAGACAGCCCAGGGACGAAAGAGAACGCACAGGGGGAGATGGCTACCGCACCCAGCGCCACAAAGCCCGCTCCCATCGTGATGTCATCCTCCTCCCAATGCGATAGTATTGGGCCCACATCTAGTCTAACATGCAAGAAGAAAAGCAGCAGAATCTTCTTTATGACAGGGTGCAGGTTACATATAAGGCAGGGAGTGGGACTTTGAGCGTTGGACTACGGTAAACCGTTTTGTGACCATGCAGCTTCTCTACAGGTCCTAACCCGTGAAAGTACCGGTTGTGCACGAAACAGCTTATCATTGTTTGATGCTCCAAGTCCCACTCCCTGCCTTGTATGTAGCCAGCACCCTACAATAAAGATTCACTTTCGGCTGTTAACCATTTGATTTCTGCTATACAGTGCAGGGCTGATGTCTCATGTACAAATCTAGATGGCCAAAATGATCAGACAATCACAGGTTTAAGTCCCCTATGCAGATGAGGAAATACAGTAAAAAAAAAAAAAAAAAGAAAGAAAACCCTTTTAAATTTTGAAATCACCCCCATTTTGCCCCATTACAAAAACACAATTAAGAAGAATAAGAAAAAAACATGTTTGGCATCAGAAATGGCAAATATATCAAAATAGAAAATAAATTAATTTGATCTGTAAAATGGTGTAATGAGAAAAATTAAAGAAAGTGCTGCTCTGGCAGTGCCTCTTCATTACGTCACCGCAGCTCATTATCTGGACGGGAAACCCCCCACTTCCTTCAGGGCCACGCAGAAAGGATTAACATGAGTACCGGCATGCCTCCTGTTAGTTCAACCCTATATATTCATCACTCCCAGTGCCCCGTGAATATTTATTTTCTTTTAACAGCAAGAACAAGTGACTGTCCAGATGTTGGCATCTTGATTCTGCCTCCTGTGTCACGCTCCACCACCGCTGCCCACCCCAGAACGATGCTATTTCCATACTATAAGACTCACCACACCCCAATTTCTCAAAAAATGAGTGGGTAAAAGTATGTCTTATTGTCTGAAAAATATATTTGTTTTAAAGGCATAAAAATTAAAATTTCCAAAATTGAGAATTTTTTAAATTTTTTGACAAATTTGGAATAGTTTCAAAAATAAAAGCGAATCTTATCATCCTAAATTTACTAATGTTATTAAATACAATGTAGCAAAATACGGAGTTCCAAGGCACACGATCCTTTAAAATTCCAACATTTATTTCAAACCTTATAAGTGTATACAATCACGGCGGTGCAGGAGAGGGAGCCTTCAGCAGCGGGATGCAGTCACGCGAAATGGACCGTCATATCTTTCAGCTGGCATCCTGACACTCAAGGCTCCCTCTCCTTCACCGCCATGCTTGTATGCACTTATAAGGTATGAAAGTTAATGTTGGAATTATAAAGGATCATGTGCCACAAAATGCCTTATTTTGCTTCAGTGTGTTGCTTTCCCCGATTTCTGGCTTTCTCTAGTGACTACCGACCCTTTCCTCCACCTGGGTGGGTGGATCTGAGGGTAACGTCACACCTGGCGACGGCCCCGGAGATGTTGGTGGCGGCAGGCTGGAGCACGCACATTTTTGGCGCCCCGCCAGGGTCGCCACCCCTTGTTTACACGGGGAGACATCTCCGGCAATGGGCCGGCGAGCTGAGAGGCAGCCTCGCCGCCGGGGTGGCTCAAAACCCCAGCGGCGATGCAGTACAATGGGAGCCTATGGCTCCCATCGCATGTCAGCTCTCTGGCGGCCGTTTACATGGGGCGATGTGTGCACATCACCCCAGATCGTCCGCCTGGTTTCAGAGCACTGCTCTGAAACCAGGTGACCAGTAAAAGGCGTCACCATCGCCCCTTTACATTAGGCGACTCAGGGGCGATGTCGCCACGTGTGATGTGGCCTTGACAGTTGTGATTTACCAGGAGCACTTGTCGAAGTCCGAGCTGAAGTTGGTGTCCAAAGTGCTATTTGTCTCTTATTTTTGCTGTATAAAGTGCAATATGTCTCAAAAAACTATCTAAGAATCACTAGTGCAATGTGTTACAAGAAAACAGTGGAATATGTAAAAGATTTAACGAACAAAAAACAAAATGGGTCTGGTCATGAATACCAAAACACCAATGAAACAAAACTGGCTCTAGCATAAAAAATAGGCATACAACTCTTTTAAAAGTAAAAATTAATGTTATTAATTTAGTGTTACAGTATATCTTCCTTTTACCTGTGAAAGCATTTGGACATACAATGGAGCAAAACCATATTTCTAAGGGCCCTTTCACATCAGCGTTTTTTGAAATTTGCGGCAGATGCGGTGAAAAAAACGCATCTGCCGCAATTACCGCATACCGGCTGCACTTGCGGCGCGGTTGCGGTAAACGCCATGCAAAGTATAGGCGTACTTGCGGCAGGTGCGGCAAGTGCAGCCGCGAAAAAAAACGCGGCTGACCGCACCTGCCGCAAGTGCAAAACCGCACTTGCCGCACCTGCCGCAAGTACGCCTATACTTTGCATGGCGTTTACCGCAACCGCGCCGCAAGTGCAGCCGGTATGCGGTAATTGCGGCAGATGTGTTTTTTTTCACCGCATCTGCCGCAAATTTCAAAAAACGCTGATGTGAAAGGGCCCTAAGACGTTTTTCTTTTGTGTACATATAAACACAATTTACGTACAATATAGATATATTATTTTCTTACCTGTGGATATTTGTAGACTCCCAAAAGATTTGCCAAAATAATTGAATTTGATGACAGCACAGATCCAATAATTATTGCGACAGAAGAATCGGAATTACAGTGATAATTGGGCACCGCCGTGCCGGATTCCGATAAAAACTGGAGAGCCGCCTGTAATTCATGGTGAGGGACATAACAGGTGTCAAATACCTGGAACCCTAGAGACATATTGGGGTGAATCTTGGAATGTTGATTTATCTCATCAACCGTGAATTTCAGAGCCTGAAGATGTTGGTAACAGTCCAAGCAAAACCTGTGGAAGAAAAACATGATGCTAACGTATTAGACGTTATACACAAAACAAAAATTTGTTATGAAAGAAAAAGTAAACACATTTTTCACATTTGCGGTGAAAAAAACGCAACTGCTGCGATTACTGCACAACGGCTGCCCTTGCGGTGCACTTGCGGCAGGCCCCATTCAATGTCTATGGGGCTTGCGGCAGGTGCAGCAAGTGCGGTGTAGTTGCGGTTTCGGCACTTGCCGCAGATGCGGCCGCGAAAAAAAACGCAGTCAGCTGCATTTTTGTTCGCAGCTGCATCTGCCGCAAGTGCCAAAACCGCACTTGCCGCACCTGCCGCACACTTACCGCAAGCCCCATAGACATTGTATGGGGCCTGCCGCAAGTAAACCGCAAGTGCGGCCATTATGCGGTAATCGCGGCAGTTGCGATTTTTTTCACCGCAACTGCCGCGATCAGCGTAAAACGCTGATGTGAAAGGGGCCTTAAAATGTATCAGAACCATAGAAGATACCAATGCTGTGGGGTTGGTAAGCCAAACATCCGACTCTAACTCCTACTCTTTAATTTCCCTGAATCCCACTCTCCACGACTCTGACTCCATAACCATGGCTGTGAAGTCAGTAAGTCAAACATCCGACTCCAGAAATGGAGTTAATGCAGCACTCCTGGTCCTTCAGTATGCCCAACTTTCTTAGAAACAGTTAAAAACACATCAGGGAGAGGTGCAGTGTATGAGTCTACAGAGTGCTTCAAGCCGTCTGGATCTTCTACCACTCCCACCTACTCACCAGACGTCCAGCTGCTAGTTTTAACAGCCTGCAACATCATTTAAAACATTATTACAACTTTTTCCACATTTTGCAAGAATTCATCAAACAAAAATATATACCTAACCACGTAAGAGACACAAATGTTACTAAATTGGGCAGCATGTGTTTAGCACAAAAAAATCTGAGAATTACCGATAGAACTTTTCTATCATTAAATCCTATGGGTCCTTGTGCGTTGGTTTTTAGTAACCACCACACCTCACATTGCAACAACAACCTATCCAGTTCCCCCTCCACCATGGTCAGGTAAAAACACTTTTTCCAACCCTCCAAATCTCAGGGACTCTGGATTTGTACGATGACACGTCCGCATATGCTCTATCATTTTTTTCACCCCTTTTCCACTCGTGATTGAAGTAACCTACTTTCACATCATCATTTCTTGGCATTAGCAGAAGATTCAGCTGTTTTTCTGCATCTCAGTGTGCGGCACGACAATAACGCCTAGTCAGCAGGCTCGCTGTCTGGGTGTTATGTTTGAGACACATCTCTCCTTCACCTCCTATACACAATCTCTCGTCTGCTCTTGTCACCTGCACATGAAGAACATCTCTAGAGTCCGCCCCTTTCTCACCATGGACACAACAAAACCCCTCACCATGGCCCTAATCCATTCCCGCCTTGACTCCTGCAATTCTGTGCTAATCGGCCTCCCCCTCTCTAAACGTTCCCCTCTCCAGTCCATCGTTAATGCAGCAGCCAGGATCACCCATCTGGCCAATCGTTACTCAGATGCCTCTGCTCTGTGCCAGTCATTGCTGTGGCTGCCCGTACACTACAGGATCCACTTCAAATTGCTTGTTCTCACCCACAAAGATCTTCATGTTGCAGAACCTCCCTACATCTCCTCTCTCATCTCTGTCTATCACCCCACCCGTTCTCTACGTTCTACAAATGACCTTCGACTAACATCTGCACTAATCTGATCCTCCCACTACCGGCTCCAAGACTTCTCCCGAGCAGCACCAATTCTCTGGAATGCTCTACCCCAAGAAATCAGGACCATCCACAACTTGCATGGCTTCAGACGATCCCTAAAAACACATCTTTTTAAGGTGGCCTATCATGCTCCCTAATAGAAGTCCTTAGTGAATGGGCTATATACAGTACCATCTCTCTGGACATAATCTCTTCTTCAAACTCCACCAAACCCAATAGCTCTACACAGATGTCTGGTGACCATTCATGTAAATTTATTTTTAGCCCCCTTTTCCTTCAGATGCCAGGATCATCACTGTAATAAGCCCCTGTTCCTTCTGTAACCCCAATCCTGTTGCAGATTATAATATTTTTTGAGCAGGGTTACCTTTATTTTTGCTTTAATTGTTGGATTATACTTTTTTTTTCTCATAAATGATGTTTATTATGTATTCTTCTCACATAAACAATTGACAATAATACAAATAAAACACATACAACATATTCTAAAATAGAAAAAGGGGAAAGGAGGGGGAAGGGAAGGGAAAAGGATAGTGGATAATATCCCAGGTGATATTGCAAGACGGTCAACCGGGGCGTTTCCTTTTAGCAGGCCACGGTTTATAGGTGCAACTCCGTGCGGTAGTTTCCAGAAGGTTCCGTATGAAGTAGCCTCCGCAGAGACCGAAATTGTCTATCATGTCTCGAGTCGAAGCTTTGTTTCCCTCTTTGTTTCTAAGGCTCTCAGCGGGAGTCTTAAAGCTGACCTCATACATGACGCCTCGAAGCCAATCCTCAAGTTATATATTAGGGATGAATCACCGGCAGGGTATTCCCCGTTAAACAAGTGATAACGTAGTAAACTTACATAGTCAACCTAGTAGGGTCATGAAGATGGGGGGAACTAAAAAGGGTTGAATAATTATAATGATAAAAAACGAATAGATAGTAAGAAGAAAAGTGAGTAAAAGAAGGAAGAGAAAAAAAAAAAAAAGGGGGGAGGGGGGTTAGAGGAGAGGGTATAGGAGGATATGAGAGGGGGAGGAGAAAAACAGAGCCACCGACACACAGGGAGCGGTAGACCCAAAATAGAGCTAGCCGTATCTGGCCGGTGAAGCAAAAGTAGTGGAAAGGGTAGTCTGTGCCGCCCCTTGGCCCGAAGCCCTCACGTCATGAAGCAGAGACCGAGGAACACAACGTGGGTTCCTATAGCGGGGGTCATTGGGCCAACAGGTGTGACTCCCATAATTCCCAGGCCTCGGACACGTAACGCCGTGCACCGTAATCTAGCGCTAGGTAATACTCATGACAAAAGATTGAATTTATTTTGTCAGTGAGGTCACTCATAGTCGGGGGAAGAGGTTGTTTCCATTTAGAGGCGATACAGATCCTGGCCGCTGTCAAAACATATGTCAACATCCGGCGTAACACCGGGGGGTACGCTATGACCCCCACATGTAGAACCGCAATCTGTGGCTCCAGTGGGATCCTCGTCTCCGTGACCGAGTCCAAAAGACCCGACACTAGCAGCCAGAACTGTGCCACCTTAGGACATCCCCACCACATATGGGGCAAAATCTCCCTGCATTCCACATTTCTTCCAGCACTGCGACGACGCTCCTTTACCAAATCTCGCTAGTTTCGTCGGGCTGGTGTACCACCTTAAGTGAATTTTTTTGAGTAATTCAACATGGTTAATGCATCTGGATGCCTCTCTCACACAGTGTATAGCGTCCTCCCAATCCTCGTCTGTCGCCCTGAATGAGAGGTCTTGTTCCCATCTAATAGCGTAAGGTAGTCTCAGAGATGCGTCTCTGTCAATCAAGTCTGAATACAGGGCTGACAACGATTTCATTGGTCTGGGTGTTGATGTCAGGGAGCGTCGCAACGCAGAGGGGGCCCCCGGAGGGCTCAGGTCGTGAGAGAACGCTGGGGAGCGCACAAAGTGCACAATCTGATGGAAGTGTAAGAAGGTCGTTTTAAGGTCCGGGTATTTGTACAGCCATTCCTCCAGAGCTAGCACTCTATTACCCTGTAGGAGGTCCGCGAGGGTTTTAGGGCCCGCGAGTCTCCAAGGCGACACCGAAAATGTAGGTATCAACCAACAGAACGCCTCCAACGGGAAGTCTCCAGGAGAGATCTTGGTCCACTCTCCCCGCAGTGAGCGGTGGACTGTTAGTATTTCAGTAATTGTACTAAGAAAATCAGTGTCTGCTAGGCGACTCACTGAGTTCGCCGCCAGGAGAGATCGCAAGGAGCCCTTCCCCAGCGAACCTTCCTCTATCAACTTCCATCCCTGGGAATCCTCATTGTGCCACCACTTCCCCGCCACCTCCAAAACCACCGCTTTCCTGTATTTCTCCACATTCGGTACCCCCATCCCTCCTTTTGTCAGGTGGCGATACAGTAGGGAGCCCTTAACCCTCGCCGGTGCCGTCCCCCAAACACATCTAAAAATCATGCGCTGAAGGCGTAGTAGTTGCTTCTTGGAGAAGCGAATCGGGACACATCTGAAGAGATACAAAATTTTAGGAAGCCACAACATCCTCACCGCCTGGATCCTGGCCATCCACGACATGGAGTCTAGTGGAAGTTCCGAAAGGGCTCTTCCAAGATCGACTATAAGACGGTTCATGTTTTTTTCTGCCACCTGTTTAGAGGGACACAGAATGATTCCCAGATATGGTATGCCCGTTACCGAGCATTTAAACGGAAACGAGGCGGTGAGGGCATCCATGTCTTTGTCTGATAGTCCAATAGGTAGTATCACAGACTTATTTGCGTTGAGCTTATAGTATGATGTTTGTGCAAAGCATTCAAGTTTCTGTACTATCCCCGGGAGAGAGGAAATAGGATCTTCCGTAACCACAATGACATCATCGGCATACAAACCGACTACATGCTTATGTCGTCCAATCACAATTCCCGCGATCGTCGGGTCCGCCCTCAAAGATATCGCCAGTGGTTCCATGACCAAAGCAAAGACCAATGGCGATAGGGGACATCCTTGGCGGGTGCCATTGGTGATACGGAAGAGCCTGGACTTATATCCAGAGGACATGACTCTTGCACACGGGTTTGAATAAAGCCCAAGAATCGCTGTCGAGATAGGGCCCGTAATGCCAAAAGCCGAGAGGACCTCCCTAAGATATCCCCAGTGTACCCTATCGAATGCCTTCTCGGCGTCTAAAGACAAGAATACACTGGGGGCACCCCTCCTCTCCGCTACCTCTATCAGGTCCAGCATTCTTCTTGTCCCGTCGTTCGCTTGTCTATTCTGCACAAACCCAACTTGGTCATGATGTACCAGTAGAGGGATCACACTGCTCAAGCGAGTGGCCAAAAGTTTGGCGTACAGCTTCAAGTCTGTGTTTAAGAGTGATATGGGTCGAAAATTCTCCGGGCGATCCTGAGCCTTTCCCGGTCTGGGTATTGTCGATATCGTGGCTTCCAGAGCGGTTTCGGGGATGCATCCCCGCGCTTGCCACGTGTTGAAAAGACGGAGGAGATACGGCGCCAGGATCTGACCGTAGAGCCCATAATACTCATTAATCAGTCCATCAGGACCAGGTGCTTTATTACTCTTCAGTCCCTTCAGAACCCCATGAACTTCAATCTCAGTAAAGGGGGCATTAAGTGGATACAGTGAATCAGCTGAGAGAGTGGGGATGTCGAGGGTCTTTAGAAAGGTGCATATGGTCTCCGTGGTAGGCTGAGGAGTCTGCTGGTCGGTGCGGAGGTTGTATAGTCGTTCGTAGTACGAGGCAAAAACCTCCACTATCTCTGAGGGGTTCCCAACCAAATTCCCCCCCTCTTCTCGTATAGCCGTCACCATCCCCTTAGCCATTTTCTTTTTTAATCTGCAGGCTAACAATTTGCCAGCACGGTCTCCTGCCTCATAATATCTGGTACGAAGTTTTCTGAGCCCAGTCTCATGTTGTTTAAGAAGTAGCGCTCGGAGATCGTTGCGAAGTCGTGTTATCTGCGATAGAAGCGCACAGGACGGCAACATTTTGTTAAGTGTCTCCAAACGAGACAGTTCCGCTGTCCAGTCTTTAAGAAGACGTTCTCTGTGACGCTTCGCAATTGATGCTTTTTGTATACACAAACCTCGCATCACCGCCTTGTGCGCATACCAAAGCACATCATCCGGAGTTTGGTCTACATCATTCAGGTCAAAGTATTCCTTCAGTGCCTTACCAAGGTCGTCAGCTACTTTCAAGTCAGTCAGGAGACCCGCATGCAGCCTCCAAGACCTCGAAGCTCCACCCCCGACGTCTAGATCCATCTCCAGCTCAATCGGGGCATGGTCCGACCAAGTGATCACACCAAGCCTCGATGAGCTGCATCTATTCAGGGCTATATCATTTAGCAGAAACAAGTCTATCCTGGAATAGGATTTGTGCACCGGGGAGAAGAAGGAATAGTCCCTCTCCTCCGCGTGTTGGTATCTCCAGACGTCGTGGAGGTGAAACTCCCTGCAGAGGTCTCCAAATGAACTTCTACCTCTTGATAGAGGGGATGAGGAATCAATGCGGGGCTCCATCACCGCATTGAAATCGCCGCAAATGATGAGCCTCCCTTCCACCTCTCCTCGAATGCGGCTGAACAAATGTGTCAGGAATTTCGATTGTCCCACATTGGGGCTGTAAGTCGTAACGATCGTGTAACGGGTTCCCCCAATGTCACACTTAATACCTGAGAATCTCCCCGCATCATCAGTAAAGGAGGAAATGAAAGAAAACTGTATCTTGTGGCTGACAAAAATGCAGACCCCCGCCTTCTTTTTAGGAGCATTTGCAAAGAAACTATGTGGATAGTCTGGGTGTCGGAGCCGCACATTGTCAGCCTCGAGTAGGTGGGTCTCCTGAAAGCACAGGACATTCGCCCCAGAGGACTTGGCCTCCCTCCATAGGTAAGATCTTTTGGCGGGGAATTGAGACCATTTACGTTCAATGACAGTACTTTTAGGGACATCACGGGGCCCAGGGAAGGTCAGACTGAAAAAGGAGAAATAAAAGAAGAGAGAGAAGGAGATAAGATAAAGATGGAGGAAAAGATAGGAGAATTGGGTGATGAAAGAGTTCTGGGAAAAAATTAAGAGGGGAAGACCAGGAGAGGTGTTTCCGAAAGGCAGAAAGACACCCACAAAAAAAAAAAAAAAAGGGGGGGGGGGGAATGGGTTCGTATTAAGACAAGGGGAAAAAGCAAGGTATATACAATAAGCATAAAGCACTGGGGTAGACAGTACACAAGCTAATTATAGACAACGAACATGTATGAAACAGTTGTGTAACTCCACCTGATTCCCCGTTACCACTAGGGTCAGGAGAGGATGACAGTGGGGGGGGAGGGGAGTCCTCCAGGCTCCTCAGTTCCTGTGATAATGAGTCAATCCCGATATTATTCCCAACTCAAGTATCATGGAGTTAGGCCATGTTCAGCGGGACCATCCATATGTCCATAGGAACCCGGAGTAATTAAGGAGAAAACAAAAAGAAGTAGAAAAATTTAGAAAAAACTGTTAAAATAGAGCAAGTCATCCGGAACCACTGGGAAGTTGTTCTTCAGGTCTGGACCCTCACAGGACCTCAGCAGCAGCGGGTTCTTCTCCTCCATGTTTGTTAGGTTCCCGTGTCGGAGAAGGGCGGGCACTGGGAGATGTTAGTCCCCATACCTTTAGAGTCTTCCTCAAAGAAGTGGGGGAAGAAAACGAGTGTCTTTTTCCCTTGTGCTTAAAGTTAACTGCCGCAGGGAGCCCCAACTGTAAAATATGCCGTTTTCCCTCAAGGTCTTGCAACTGGAAGCGAATTCCCTCCTGCGGGCCAGAGTCCCCGGGGATAGATCAGGGTACACCTGAGCCCCCGAAAAGGGCTGCGGTAGGGGGGGGCCATTCCTCATTCGCCCCAGCAACCGATCTCTGATCCCGGATCTCATCAGGGACACTAAGATATCCCTCGGTATCTCAGGGGAAGCCTCGCCGGCTTAGGGATCTGGAAGGCTCTTTCAATTTCTAGATGTTCCTGGGGGGTCTCAGGAAGGGCCGCCAGCAGAAAAGCCTTGGCCACTTCTATTGCGTCTCCTGATTCTGTTATGCCCCTCAGTTTTAGGTTATTTTTCCTAAGCTGGTCCTCCAGATGGCATATAGTGGAGGAGACTGTTCCCACTTCCCTATCCAGCCCAGCATGGCTGTCAGCGAGACTGTTATGTGCGGAGGCGAAATCTGCCATCTTTGATTCTAGGTGGTCCGTTCTGTCAGACAGCACCCCCAGGTCTTCTCTCAGGGTGCCCATCAACCCCTTCATATCCTCAATAATGGAGAATCTTTGTGCTGCCAGCAGTGCTTTAATAGCTCCCTGTGTGACCAGTGCTCTGTCATCCTCCTCTCCCCCCACAGCCTCCATATTGCGAGGAGACCTCTGTGCAGCCGGGGAGGAAGGAGGCGGGCGCTCCAGCGCCGGCGCCATGTTGTGAGGGGATTCGCGCGGCTCAAAGTATGCAGTCACCTTAGAATCTGTTTGCCTTCTGCGGGATGGAGCTCGTGGCATGCTGGGGACCGGCCAGGGAGAATTCTCCGTCGTTATGGAGCCGCAGGAGATCCAGGGAGGCCGGGAAAGTGCCGTTTCAGTGGATCCGGGTGAGGAGCTCAGTTAGTATGCGCCCGGCGCCATTAGCAGCAGGACACGCCCCCCTAATTATACTTTTTACATTGATTTTATGCTTATTGTATCTAATTTCTGTGCTGTATTTTTTACATTGTTTCTCTTCTTTATTTTTTACACTGATTCTCTGCTTTAAGTATTGTACTTTTACATTGATTCTCTGCTTAGTGTATTGGATTTTTTTACATTGATTCTCTACTTTAATTACTTACTGTATTGCATATTTTTTATTGTTACCTATGACCGCTCGTAAACAAGCCACTGTATTGTGAAGTGCTGCGGAATATGTTGGCACTATATAAATAAAGATTTTATTATTATTATTATTATTATTATTATTATTATTATCATCTGCCAGATGCTGAAACACTTGTGGCAAGACTGTGTTCGACCTATTGCATTCCCTATGGGACTTGCGTACATGTGCGACACTTGCAGTTTTGCCACTATCTGGCCAATCCGGACTTGCAGCAATGGAAGAAAAATGCTGATAGAAGCGTTTTTTTGACTTGCCACAGTGCCGCATGTGCAAAACCGCAAGTGCCGCACATGTCCGCAAGTCCCATAGGGAATGAATCAGGCCAAACGCAGTCTTGTCGCAAGTGTTCCATTAGGCAGCAGATGCGGCAAAACTGCTGGATCTGCCCTAGATGCTTTATGGTTTTGCCAATATTTAAGAACGTACACAATATTTTTTGTCCTACAAGATATAAAACCCTGTACTGTGTGTGCTGTATCTTTATTTCTGATCGGGTTATCTGTTAGGTGGAAGCTGCAAATGAACAGCTCTCACACTTATTATTCCGTTTTGTGACCGATTTTTCCAACCAATTGTTTTTATTGTAGATCCCTTGATTTTTTTTTTACAATTTTGGCTCTCCCGATTGCCTAAAATAGCCACAATTATGTTACAGATAGAAAATAATAAGGAGAGCCATAATAATCAGGTGGCATCTCCATAGTACTTTGCTGTTTCCTCCCTCTATTGTACAACATAGCCAATCAAAGGGACTATATGTCAGCTATGACTTGTAGGTGCTACACAAGCAAGGAGATGTTGTTGCTATTTGGTGAGGAACTCAGTCAAAGAGATATTCTACACATTGTGAGAATTAAAAAATGAGAGGATGAGAATAGGATGGATAGATTGCACTATAAAAACATTGATAAAGGGAGAGGGGAGCAAGATAAAATGCCTCTGGACTAGAGATGAGCGAACTTTCCCTGATTGTTTGTGGCTAAAACACTCGGCAGAAGACCCTGTGTCTGGGCACAACACCTAGCCATGTGTTTAGGAGTGTTCCCAGTCATCTGGTATACTGCTTCTTTCCAACCCGTAGAAATTTTTTGAGTTTTAAAATAATTTTTTGAAGCTTCCTGGAGTTTGCAAGTGATTCTGACACTTGTAGCGTCTGAATTTTGGAAACTGTGCCAGATGTGGGAGCAGCTGTGAAGTCCAGGAAGTTTACATTGTCCGTAAAACTGTTTAAGAGAGCTTAACATTTTTTAAAAAACATTTATGGAATATATTTTTTTTAATTTTATCATTATAATTTTATTATTATTATTATTATTATTATATTATTATTTTATTTTTGTACAGCGTACCTTTATTTTTGCAGATGGTCTACAGAATGTGAATTGAGCAATCACTATGTTTCATTTCATTCAATTAGTGATGGGCGAACCCGCCAATGTTCGGGTTCAACGAACTTACACTAACTTTTTTTAATGTTTGAATTTGGGGTTGAAAGTGGCTCGAACTTGAGTCCGAACCCCGCACTCGGAATGTAAAGTTATGGGATGGGGACTTGGAGGCTGTAAAGGAAAGAAGAGAGTTATTAAACAGCAGTATACTTATCGGCGACCACCCGCTTGTACTTCCGGAGCCGCTCATTCCGTACCTGGATATTCACTGCAGAGGGACCCAGCAACCAATCACAGATGCCGTCACAGAGAATTGGCGCACCAAAACCATGATGCAGTTTTTGCCGTGGATTTCATGCTGTTTTGGTGCAATTTTAGCACAAAACTACATGCATTGTGTTCAATGTCTTCATCTGCATCTCCCGCCCTAAAAGAGCACCTAAACCACAACACGGTTTTTGCCACAGATTTCATGCTTTTTTTGGTGCATTGGGTTCAATTTGTTCATCTGAATCTCCTGGCCAAAAAGAGCACCAAACCTGCCATACGGGTTTTGCCGCGTATTTCATTCTTTTGTTGGTGCAATTTTGGCATAATACTGCATGCTTTGTGTTCAATGTGGTCATTTGCATCTCCTGGCCCAAAAAAGCATCAAAACTGCAATATAGTTGAGCCTTTTTTATAAAATTATTCCCTGAAATAATTTAAAAAGAAATGACGTGGGGCTTCATCATATTTTTGAATGCCAGCCATGTACAGCAGACAGATACAGACAGCCCCCTACATCTAGCTGCCTTTTTAATCTGGCTGGAAACCAAAAATATAGGGAAGCCCTTTTTTTAATTATTTCATGAAATAATTAAAAAACTGACATGGAGCTTTGCCGTATTTTTTGTTTCTAGAGAGGAACAACTAGGCTGCTGGGGGCTGGAATCTTCAGCGCAGGGTGGCCCATGCTTTTTGGGGCCTCACTGCTGTGAATTGCAGCCTACAGCTTCACTAGAAAATGGTACATTCATAGAAGCGCCATTTTCTGGCACTGTGCCCCTACTTTTCCAGTGTTTCTGGTGGCATTGGCATGCTGGGTAATAAAGCGGTTAATGCCAGCTTTGTATTGGCTGTTGGCACTAAGCCTGAAATTCATAGTATAAGCAGTAAAAAAACACAACTGAAAAAAATTTGTAAATAAAATGCACGGCAACCCTGTTTCCCATTTTTAATTAACAAAAAAACCCTTCCCTCCAACATAATCCACAGGTAACATCTTCAGCTATGCTGCATATCTCTTTGAGCAGACGCTCATTCTCTATGACAGCGTCTATTTGGCTGTTGGTCCCCTCTGCAGTGAATACCTAGATAATGAGCAGCACAAGAAGTAGATGCAGCAGGATGGTGGGGCAGTGGGATGTGCTAAGTATAATGCTAATTAATAATTATCTTCTTTATTTTTACTGCTCCCCCGCCTCCGAACCCAAACCCGAACTGTAACACGAACTTCCCAGGAAAGTTTGTGTTCGAGATCTGTGCCCAAACACTAGGTGTTCGTTACGGTCCCCGTACTTTACAGTTCAGGTTCACCCATCACAACATTCCATACATTTATAATACAGATTTTGGGCAAATGCACAAGTGTGTTATATGTATCATTACTATTGAACTTGTTCTTGCATTGCTGCCCACTTGCCTTATTAACATTGCAGATGAATAAACCTTTTTTTTTCATTATTTGTCTCCCAAACATGTCAGGCTTCAATAATCATTCCACCCAACTGCAAGAAAAAGTGTTACTTATGGCATGAGGAATGGGACTTGAAATGTAAGTCAGGTGCCTTCTGCAGTCCAACTCATGGAAGGGGTTATTAAGGAGCTTGGCAACATGTTTGTGCAAATAATAATATGCTGTAAGTGATTGTGTTCTGGCACTGGAAGAGGAGGTACCCCAAGCAAAGCAAGGAGGCGCCACCACAGAGCCTGGTGCCTTCTTGGCATTGCAACACAACACATCTACAGTCTGCTACACTTATTTTGCTACCGTGTGCCTGCAGTATTCAGTTTGGCTACATTATGGAACCTGCTCTGCAGAATGTCATATGTCATCTTCCTCACCACCCTAGTGGCAGAGGGTGCTTCAGTACCAGAACCAGTGTGGCCTGCAAAGGACACATATATGACCTGGAGTTCCACTGCGCTACCCTTATTGGGCATTATGCAGTGAGTTCAGGATCCAGTGCTGTGCTTGAATGCCATAGAAGACCAGAGGAGCTCACAGTCAGGAGGTCATCCTTACCCCATGACAGCTGGGAGCACAAGATATCATACTCCAGAGGATCTTGCAGCATGCCTGGTTTCATTACACCTGCAGACAGTGCCGAAGCTGCTGGATCTGCAAATATATGAGTGTATGGAGGATGAAGATGAGGAAAAGGAGGAGATAGTAGAGGCAGAAGGCCTTGTTTCCCAGTCTTGTATAGCAACCCCGCCAGAGGTGTTCGACCGGGAGAATGCCATGTAAGGACCCCTAACCCCTCCAAGCAACTATCTGAAATGGCATGAAACACCCTGTCCTGTCTCCTTTATTGAGGAAATTCAGTTTGCAAATAACATCACCTGTGAGTGGTTGTATTCGCCTAAGGCCAATCACTTCCACGACCAGTGTGCCTAAGGCAAGGTGGTTGCATTTTTCCAACACAAGGGGTTTGGCTTCTTAGCACAACAAGGTACTGTAAACCGGTGCTATGTAAACCAGTCCACCCTGCTGCTTGACCATTTTCCCAAAAGACTATGTACCATCTTGTTTAAGAAGGAGGCCATCTTCATGAAGGTGATTGGAAACAAGGGGTGGTTCAGAGTTGGCATAAGTCGAGTGGCCACAGGAGGAGTGAATGTGGCATCGGGCGTAAGCTAGGCCTCTCGTGCTTAGCCAGCAAGCTGCACCCAAACCCAGAGGTCATTGATCCTAAAGGGCATGTTGGTGTTGTCCAAGTTGCTCTCATCTTTCCTAGAGGAGGTGGTCATCCCCTAATTCCGACATCCTCTTTTCCAGCGGTAGCCATGATGGGGTGTACTGGGGGGCAGGTGCTGGTGGAGAATATCACTGCCCATGCAACCTCCTAAGACCGTCCAACAGTGGAGAACCATGAGCAACATCGACCTCCATCCTAGGCAGCGATGAGAAAGCTGCTAAACAGTTATTACTAAAATTAAAGTGGACTTCCCTAACAAAAGGCATGAGGTTGGGTCACTGACACATCCCATAGATGACATTTTGTCCAAAAAGGACGATTTTCCATCGTTTGGCCAAATAAATCCTTGAAGTTCTGACGCAATCCGAAGACTAATGTCCAACAAAGTCCGCCGATTTCTATGGGATTTCATTTTGAGAACTTTTTCAGAAGCAGGCTCCAGAGGTCACTGCCAATCAGCTTCAGGCTCAGAATTTCTAATGCTTATGTGAAATTTCGAGCCTACCACTGACCCGCTGTGAACTATTTATTTATATTATTTCATTCTGAGAAAGTTTATGGTTATGACCCTAAAATGCTTTGAGGTCATTCGCAATTTTTTGCATTTCATCGAAAGTGACCCCAACTTTGATCAACTTTTCAAAACTCAGCAGGTTTGAACAACACATTTGATAATGTATAAATTCCCCAATTCCCCAAATCTGTGTGGATGAGGCCCTTATAAAATTCAAGGGAGGCTTAAATTCTGTCAACATTTGCCCAGAAAAATTGCAAAATACTGAATAAAAGTGAACACCCACAGATTTAGGATTTATTAAGGGAGGGTAACCCAGATTCTATCTCCTGAATTCCCCTCCCCATTCTGGAGTGATTGTGAAAATTCTGTGGGAATTGATGCAACCACTGCTGGATCAAGGTTATCACCTATACATAGATAAGTTCTACAACAGCTTCGCTCTCTTCAAATGCCGCTCTGACAAAGCTACCTCAGCTTGTGGCACTGTGTGCACAAATCAAAGGGGCCTCCCTAGGTCACTAAATGGGCAGCTAGTCACAAAGGGTGAGACCAGAGTCCAATGTAGCGGCAGCATGCTTGTGGTCAAGTATAAAGATAAGAGGGATGACCTTTTCTTGACCACAATACATTTTAAAGACAGTGACCCACCCCAGGGCTGTGGGATACTCGGTTCTGGGCGTTGATTCATGGGGGATGTCATGGGGGTCTGTACCCGATCCCGTGGCCCTGGTGGTCACAGAAAGTTAGTGAAAATAATAAAAATAGTTTGTGACACCACCCAAGGTTCCGGCATGGTTACCGGAGCTGCGGGTCAGACCTCCGGGGTGATGGTAGGGCAGCCTGATAGTAATGCTCCCCATAGGTGGATCGGGATCGACGGAGCAGTTGCAATAGTTTTTACACAGGGAGGCAGCTTACCACACAGCCTTGTCACCTGTCCTTTCAATGCAGCAGTGTGTGGCTCCTCAGGCGAGGGAAATGATGTAAGCCACACTAGTCATTAACTCTGATCAGGTTTACTTGCAAGTTGTTAAGCAGGTAGACAGATGGAAACAGCCTCTCGGGTCTTTCTGGCCTGGGTAATCACCAGGGAACCAGGATGATTTATTCAGGACCCTCGGTGGTGTGCCTGCCATTCCCTGCTGGTCCCTTCACTGCACTATCTTCTCCTCATCACCGTGCAGCACCTCCACGTGCAGAGCCTCGAGCCAGCTCCCACAGGTCTCTGGTGGGCGACTCCCCTTTAGGTCTCCCTGACACTAGTTCGGTGTGCCTTTTCGAGGTGTACGCTGGGTCTTAAGACCGCAACATCCTGAAGAAGATTGGGGCGTCCGGTTTAATTGCTCGGGGTTAAACTCAGAGCCAGTCCTCTGCCCTGGACTAGACCCCTCTGGTCGGCATTAGCCGGGTCCAGATTCGGGCGCACCGCAATGCCTGGTGCCTATAGGGTCTCCCTCTCACTCACTGTCTACAACAAACTGACTCATTCTCCTCCCACGCATACTATTTTCTACCCACCTAACTCCTCCCACGGGACTGGGTCTTCCCTGCAGTGGATTCACCCACGGTCACCTACTCTAGGATATGTATGGATAGGTGTTGTGAGGGTCCTTTGTTGACCATCCCAGTTCACTTGGTCACAAGAATACCACACACTCTTCTTTGGGTGCAGTACCCCTCCATGGCTTCTCGACCAGTGTGGCGCCACAACAGCACCCCCAGTGCTGTGCATGGTACTATTACACAGGTCCCCAAACCAAACTGCGTCTTAGAATATAATAAGAACATGGGGGGAGTTGAACTCTCTGATCAAGGACTCCAGCCCTATGGTGCCATGCAAAAAGCTAAGGAGTGGTACAAAAAGCTGACTGTGCACATCGTACAGATTGCAATGTATATTTCTTTTGTGCCATCACGATGTGTAGGTCAGTCTAGCACATTCCTTCAGTTCCAGGAGGTAGTGATTAAGTCAGGAAGGGGAAAGACCTAGTAGTTCTGAAAATGTAAGTTTCCAGGGCAAAATTTCCCCAGTAAGATACCCCAATGTGGAACGAAAGGCAGGTCACTGAGAAGATGCAAAGTGTGTTACATAAAAAGTTTAAGAAAGGACACTATTTGTCAGTGTGACAACTGCACCAACAATCCTGGATTGTATATAAAAGACTGTTTCAAACTGTTCCCCTCATTGATGGATTGCTAAATTTATTTCTAATTTATTTCATGGCTTGATGTACTTGATGTACTCTACACAACTCACATATGTTATTCTGATGTACTTTACACTAGAGATGAGCCAACCTTTTAAAATTCGGGTTCCGGCAGTGCAGCCGAACTTTTTGGTGCAGTGTTTGTGACCCCAAACTAGAACTGAACCTCAAAAGAAGTCACTGATTGGCAGTTAATCTCTCTGCCCACATACAGCCAGCAATAAATCAAACACTTCTGAGGGTAGGAAGGCATTTTTTTTAATACATTATAGACACCCACTACACACAAAATGGTATATTTTTAAGCACAATGTGAGCAGATCAAGCACAGCACGCGGCTCATACTGGGCCAAGCACCAGCTGTACCCGACCACAATGCTCGTTCCAGTACATTGCAAACGTAAAGCACCCGAACTCCAACTCTAAACAGCCTTGCTCAAGACCCTGGAAGTTTTGTGACCCAAAATGAACCTTTAAAGGTTCACTTATATCTACTTTACACAACTCACATATGCCAACCTGATGTACTCTACACAACTCACATATGCCAACCTGATGTACTCTACACAACTCACATATGCCAACCTGATGTACTCTACACAACTCACATATGCCAACCTGATGTACTCTACACAACTCACATATGCCAACCTGATGTACTCTACACAACTCACATATGCCAGCCTGATGTACTCTACACAACTCACATAAGCCAGCCTGATGTACTCTACACAACTCACATAAGCCAACCTGATGTACTCTACACAACTCACATATGCCAACCTGATCTACTCTACACAACTCACATATGCCAACCTGATGTACTCTACGCAACTCACATATGCCAGCCTGATGTACTTTACACAACTCACATAAGCCAACCTGATCTACTCTACACAACTCACATAAGCCAACCTGATGTACTTTACACAACTCACATAAGCCAACCTGATGTACTCTACACAACTCACATATGCCAACCTGATGTACTCTACACAACTCACATATGCCAACCTGATGTACTCTACACAACTCACATATGCCAACCTGATGTACTCTACACAACTCACTATGCCAACCTGATGTACTCAACACAACTCACATATACCAACCTGATGTACTCTACACAACTCACATATGCCAACCTGATGTACTCAACACAACTCACATATACCAACCTGATGTACTCAACACAACTCACATATACCAACCTGATGTACTCAACACAACTCACATATGCCAACCTGATGTACTCTACACAACTCATATATGCCACCTTATTCTAAAATTCAGATAAACCTTGATAATTAGTTAATATCACATGTTACGCCAAAGAGAAGCAGATCCAGCCACCACATTAGGCAAGTATGCCAAGATCATTTTTACGTTGATAATTTTAAATAGCTGTAAATATTGTTATAAATGGCCGAAGGGAGGAATAACAGCTCATGCTTTAGAGAATATGCTGATGGAAAGAACATTTTGTTAGAAGTACCTATTCTAAAATAATGTTGACACTATCCCCATTTTTACCATCCTTGTTAGTTCCAATTTTTGGAACTCTTGGTTGATCTATAAAGTTCTGTGAATATCTAGAACTAGATGGCGGCCCGATTCTAAAGAATCGGGTAGTCTAGAATCCATATATAGTTTATTTACTAATAGTTACGGGAGTGCGGTGAAATGAATTGTGTGTATACAGGCGGCTCAGTGGGTAGCAGAGTATACGGTGGCTCAGTGGTTAGCAGTGAGTGCGGTGGCTCAGTGGTTAGCAGTGAGTGCGGTGGCTCAGTGGTTAGCAGTGAGTGCGGTGGCTGAGTGGTTAGCAGTGAGTGCGGTGGCTCAGTGGTTAGCAGTGAGTGCGGTGAGATTGGTCAGCGCAGCGACGTGGGCAGAGTGGTCAGCGCAGAGGACAGGGGCAGAGGCGGCTGGGCAGAGGACAGGGGGCAGAGGCGGCTGGGCAGAGGACAGGGGGCAGAGGACGCACAGGACAGGGGGCAGAGGACGCAGAGGACAGGGGGCAGAGGACACAGAGGGGGAAGAGGACAGGGGGCAGAGGACACAGAGGGGGCATAGGACGCAGAGGACAGGGGGCAGAGGACACAGAGGGGGCAGAGGACGCAGAGGACAGGGGGCAGAGGACACAGAGGGGGCAGAGGACACAGAGGGGGCAGAGGACAGGGTGAAGAGGACAGAGAGGGGGCAGAGGACACAGAGGACGCAGAGGACAGGGGGCAGAGGACGCAGAGGGGGCAGAGGACACAGAGGGGGCAGAGGACACAGAGGGGGCAGAGGACACAGAGGGGGCAGAGGACACAGAGGGGGCAGAGGACGCAGAGGGGGCAGAGGACGCAGAGGGGGCAGAGGACACAGAGGGGGCAGAGGACACAGAGGGGGCAGAGGACACAGAGGGGGCAGAGGACACAGAGGGGGCAGAGGACACAGAGGGGACAGAGGACACAGAGGGGGCAGAGGACACAGAGGACGCAGAGGGGGCAGAGGACGCAGAGGACAGGGGGCAGAGGACAGGGGGCAGAGGACAGGGGGCAGAGGACAGGGGGCAGAGGACAGGGGGCAGAGGAGAGGGGGCAGAGGACAGGGGGCAGAGGACACAGAGGGGGCAGAGGACACAGAGGGGGCAGAGGACGCAGAGGGGGCAGAGGACGCAGAGGGGGGCAGAGGAGGCAGAGGACGCAGAGGGGGCAGAGGACGCAGAGGGGGCAGAGGACGCAGAGGGGGCAGAGGACGCAGAGGGCGCAGAGAGGGGGCAGAGGACGCAGAGGGGGCAGAGGACGCAGAGGACACAAAGGGGGCAGAGGAGAGGGGGCAGAGGACACAGAGGGGGCAGAGGACACAGAGGGGGCAGAGGACACAGAGGGGGCAGAGGACACAGAGGGGGCAGAGGACGCAGAGGACGCAGAGGGGGCAGAGGACAGGGGGCAGAGGACAGGGGGCAGAGGACAGGGGCAGAGGACAGGGGGCAGAGGACAGGGGGCAGAGGACAGGGGGCAGAGGACACAGAGGGGGCAGAGGACGCAGAGGGGGCAGAGGAGGCAGAGGACGCAGAGGGGCAGAGGAGGCAGAGGACACAGAGGGGGCAGAGGACGCAGAGGACAGGGGGCAGAGGACAGGGGGCAGAGGAGAGGGGGCAGAGGAGAGGGGGCAGAGGACAGGGGGCAGAGGAGAGGGGCAGAGGACAGGGGGCAGAGGACAGGGGGCAGAGGACAGGGGGCAGAGGACAGGGGGCAGAGGACACAGAGGGGGCAGAGGACAGGGGGCAGAGGACACAGAGGGGGCAGAGGATGCAGAGGACACAAAGGGGGCAGAGGAGAGGGGGCAGAGGACACAGAGGGGGCAGAGGACGCAGAGGACAGGGGCAGAGGACACAGAGGGGCAGAGGACAGGGGGCAGAGGACACAGAGGGGGCAGAGGACGCAGAGGACAGGGGGCAGAGGACACAGAGGGGGCAGAGGACGCAGAGGGGCAGAGGACGCAGAGGGGGCAGAGGACGCAGAAGACAGGGGGCAGAGGACACAGAGGGGGCAGAGGACGCAGAGGGGGCAGAGGACGCAGAGGACGCAGAAGACAGGGGGAAGAGGACACAGAGGGGGCAGAGGACGCAGAGGACACGGGGCAGAGGACGCAGAGGGGGCAGAGGACGCAGAAGACAGGGGAAGAGGACACAGAGGGGGCAGAGGACGCAGAAGACAGGGGGCAGAGGACAGGGGTCAGAGGACAGGGGGAAGAGGACACAGAGGGGGCAGAGGACACAGAGGGGGCAGAGGACACAGAGGGGGCAGAGGACGGAGAGGGGGCAGAGGACGGAGAGGGGGCAGAGGACGCAGAGGGGGCAGAGGACGCAGAGGACGCAGAGAGACAGGGGGCAGAGGACAGGGGGCAGAGGACACAGAGGGGGCAGAGGACACAGAGGGGGCAGAGGACACAGAGGGGGCAGAGGACACAGAGGGGGCAGAGGACGCAGAGGACACAGAGGGGGCAGAGGATGCAGAGGACACAGAGGGGGCAGAGGACGCAGAGGACACAGAGGGGGCAGAGGACGCAGAGGACACTGAGGGGGCAGAGGACGCAGAGGACACAGAGGGGGCAGAGGACGCAGAGGACAGGGGGCAGAGGACGCAGAGGACAGGGGGCAGAGGACGCAGAGGAGAGGGGGCAGAGGACGCAGAGGACGCAGAGGACAGGGGGAAGAGGACACAGAGGGGGCAGAGGACGCAGAGGACAGGGGGCAGAGGAAAGGGGGCAGAGGACAGGGGGCAGAGGACGCAGAGGACAGGGGGCAGAGGACGCAGAGGACAGGGGGCAGAGGACGCAGAGGACAGGGGGCAGAGGACGCAGAGGACGCAGAGGACAGGGGGAAGAGGACACAGAGGGGGCAGAGGACGCAGAGGACAGGGGGCAGAGGACAGGGGGCAGAGGACAGGGGGCAGAGGACGCAGAGGACAGGGGGCAGAGGACGCAGAGGACAGGGGGCAGAGGACGCAGAGGACAGGGGGCAGAGGACGCAGAGGACAGGGGGCAGAGGACGCAGAGGACAGGGGGCAGAGGACGCAGAGGACAGGGGGCAGAGGACACAGAGGACAGGGGGAAGAGGACACAGAGGGGGCAGAGGACGCAGAGGACAGGGGGCAGAGGACAGGGGCAGAGGACAGGGGGCAGAGGACAGGGGGCAGAGGACACAGAGGGGGCAGAGGACGCAGAGGACACAGAGGGGGCAGAGGAAGCAGAGGGGCAGAGGACGCAGAGGACACAGAGGGGGCAGAGGAAGCAGAGGGGGCAGAGGACGCAGAGGACACAGAGGGGGCAGAGGACACAGAGGACAGGGGGCAGAAGACACAGAGGACAGGGGGCAGAGGACACAGAGGACAGGGGGCAGAGGACACAGAGGACAGGGGGCAGAGGACACAGAGGACAGGGGGCAGAGGACACAGAGGACAGGGGGCAGAGGACACAGAGGACAGGGGGCAGAGGACACAGAGGACAGGGGGCAGAGGACAGGGGGCAGAGGACACAGAGGACAGGGGGCAGAGGACACAGGACAGGGGGCAGAGGACACAGAGGACAGGGGGCAGAGGGGGCAGAGGAGGCAGAGGACCGGGGGCAGAGGACAGGGGGCAGAGGACAGGGGGCAGAGGACACAGAGGACAGGGGGCAGAGGACACAGAGGGGGCAGAGGACACAGAGGACAGGGGCAGAGGACACAGAGGACAGGGGGCAGAGGACAGGGGGCAGAGGACAGGGGGCAGAGGATACAGAGGACAGGGGGCAGAGGACACAGAGGACAGGGGGCAGAGGACACAGAGGACAGGGGGCAGAGGACACAGAGGACAGGGGGCAGAGGACACAGAGGACAGGGGGCAGAGGACACAGAGGACAGGGGGCAGAGGACACAGAGGACAGGGGGCAGAGGACAGGGGGCAGAGGACACAGAGGGGGCAGAGGACGCAGAGGACAGAGGGCAGAGGGGGCACACAGGTTGGAGGGCAGAGCAGCCTGTATGGGTGCAGACTTACCGGTGGCTGGGCCTCGGGTGTAGGAGGAGAGGAGGGGCGGGCAGAGCTGCAGGAGAGGAAGTCCCGCCCTCCCTCCTCTCCAGGCACACGGCAGGGAGCACGGGTACCCCCAGGGTGTGTGTGGCCCTCCGAGGTGGCGGGCAATGGGCCCCCCTGCCCCCCCCGGTATGTAGGTACTGGCTGGAGGGCAGAGGGTGGAGGGGAGTGGCAGGAGGGCACACGGAACTTCCGAGATCGGAACGTTCCGTGTGTCGGTGACTGTAGCCGGGGGGCAGCCTGGCTACAGTGCACTGGATGAGCCTGGGCGACGACCATCACGGAAGTGGGCGTGGCCTCCTCCGGAAGTGGCCTTCGGGTTTTATATAATAGATGCCATATGGGTGTTTTGATAGTAAATACATTAAGCATTTGGTGGTAATTTATTTATTTTTTTCTTTTAAAATGTGAAGACCATCAGAAACAATAAAAACAATATTATGGATATTTCACATTCACTTACGTTGTACAATTGGTCCTGGGTGGTCTCATTTTAAAAGTTAACTTTTGGTAAATCTTTTCCATGTGAATGGGCAACGTAACTCCAAACATGATGTCTCCAGGTTGAGTGATTCCTTCAAGCTCTGACATGGATGGTAGTCCACAGTTCTGAATCATGGAACGGATGGATGGCAAAAGATAGCAGATATAGATGAGGCTCCTCATGATATAGAATATGTTCATATTCAGCTTAACAGGTGGGCTGCCTTTGAGAAAAGTAGAAATATCATGTGCTTAGTCATACTCTGATAAAAAGCTTCTATTGCAGTATCTTTATGACCACTTTATACTTTATTCTACATAGAGAATGTTATGCACGCATGGTATATCACATAGCAAAAGAAAACCTTTCTCAAAATTACTGCAATTTACCCAAATGATTGCTGTGTAGACTAAAGTTCCCAACTGTTCAGTCCATGGGTTAACCCTAACCGTAAAACTATAAGATGAAAACTCGGACCTGGTTGCCTAAAAGGCCGTTGAGTGTTTCTCATACCTGCTTAGGAACCAGAGAGAGAAAAGTACTATAACTCTGAAAAAAGAAGGTGTGTAGAGTTAGAAGATATTCCGAAGTGAGCAAACATAAAACACGAATACAAAGTGGAAAAAGTAGAGTACATGCTGCAAGAAAGATTAGCATCATATTATCTATCGGCAGGAGAAAGGGGTAGGTCAGATCAATGTGACAGCAAGGATAATAAACCTAGCTGGTCTCTTTCCGACTGGAGTAAATCCTTGCCAGTTTGGCCGGAACTCCAAGCAGGATCCACATTGGACTATTGGCAGCAGTAAAGACCAGGAAGGGGAAGATATAAATGGCCTCACTCGCAGTGTGATAGGTCAGACAAAATTGCTGGCTAATACTGTGTATTGAGTATATAAATTACATTTGTATACATCGGTGACATATGATAGAAATTACATTGATGTAGGGATAGTGTCTTGTCAGGCGTCTGGATTTTAATGGCTGCATAATACTTTACAAAGTAGTTTATCGACAACAACTGTCCATATTGTCTACATATGTTGTAAATAACAGACTTTATAATAGTGTCTTACAAAGCTTCCCAAAACAGCATCTTAATGGCTGCCAAATACTCTACATATACAGAGGTATATTGACAACTAGTGATGAGTGAACTTTGCTTGAACAGGTTCGCCAATTCGAAAGGTGTGACGAATTTTACATTGTTCATTCTGCCCCTCGAACACAGATGTTTTGGTAAAAAGTCGTCAAGTTTGTGTTTTGTTCTGCAACTGTTTAGATGAAAACAGTATTAGTGCATGTGCACCAATGCTTCTCTTCTACATTTCGATGACTGTTAGTGTCTATCATAGCGGGCAGGCGGTGTTTGATGAGAGGATGGGGTGGCGAGTGGTCTCAAGTCAGAGGAGTGTTTTTTTTCTTTCCCGCACTTAGTATTATGAAATTATTAGTATTATGAATATTATAATATGAAAATCACACCTGAAACCAGATAAAAAGGGGAGAGGTTGCCTCAATCTTTGCATTCTGTGACTGTGTGTGCCACACTAAGCATGGAGACCAGAAGGAGAACAGAACTGTCTGAGGACTTGAGAATCAAAATAGTTGAAAAATATCAATAATATCAAGGTTACCAGTCCATCTCACAAAATCTTCATTCAAGATATTGTTTCTTTCCACCTATAAGTATGATTGAAGCGGCCAGAGCAGCAGCTTTTAAACATTACGTCATCTAATACTGAGTTGTGCCGGTCACATCTCATTTAGGGACCAATTCCTTCTCTTTTCTCTTGCATTCACTATTCTGGCTTTTATTCAGTATATGACAGTCCATTCTAATTGTCTGCATTATTCCATGTAATGCCATAACTACAAGACATAATGGGAAAGCCTGCACAGCCTTGTCTATGGCCATATGAGGCTTTCTATGTTTTAATGAGATGATTTAAATCAATGAATGATTTATTCCAGATATGTGAAAACAATGTGTTTCAGAGTTAGTAAAACCCCTCCTTCAGGTTTGTTACACACAATAGTACTCACATCTTATATAGAAAGTGAGTGTGGTGTTTCCCACCAATTAAAATACTAGTTTAAAACCTCTACAAAAATACTAATAACTGGAACACACCATTTCCACCAATGTTGTACAATATTGCACAGTACACAGTTAATAGCTTTCAAAAACTGGACAATCGTGAGACTTATTGGTCATTAGGGACTCCATCTTTATTAACACAAAAACCCCCTCTTTATTACATAATCCACTGGTAATCATATTCAGCTCTGCATTATGTCTGTGAGAAGACAAATGTCTGCTCGCATAGAAAGCAGGCTACACTTACAACCCGCATGTGTGAATGGTCATCAAGGTTCGCATCAAGTGTGAACTCAGATGAGCCCATGAAAAACATGTTGCCACACTGAGTACAGCCGTAAGTGAGTGAGAGAAGGGCTCAATTTACGGCTGTGCTCCGTATGCCACCATGCTGTTCATGGGGTCATCTGAGTTCACACCTGAGGCGGCTCATTTGTGAACTTAGATGACCCCATGAACAGCATAATGTTACTGCAGTTACTATGGCAATGGTATCCTCAGGTGACCTCACCACTTATCATGCTCACTTGAGGCAGTGATCACAATCAAAATATTTTCAAAAATTAGTTAAAACTAGTGAATTCAAATGTTAAGGAACCAATCCTCTCTCATACATGGCCACCATGCCCCACCAAGTGTCCAACAATGTCTGATAAACATGTTCGAAGTGTATTGATGACCCACAAACCATATTAATGTGTTTATTGTCTTACCACTCAATAGAGCAACAGCCATTTTTCCATTACACTTACAATTGTGCAGCAGCTTTTCTCTTCTCTTGTAATACACAGATCTGTTGTATAACAGCTGATGGACCTTATCGAGAAGAGGGAATCTCTTCCATCATATTTATAGACGTTCTTGAAGTTATTGTAGCACTTCTGCATAATTAGCAGAGAGAAACATCACTATCCTCAGTGGACTTGTCGCGAACAAGTTGTCTCATGGTTTATTCCCTGTCTTAAGGTGATCTTTGTAATTGTCCATAGGGATCTTTTAGTTGTACAGTAAAACTAAAGCTGAGCAAATAAATGAAAAACAATTTAAATGTCAGTCAAATTTTACGAACTTTGCCGGAATTAGTGAATTCGAACAATCTCCTATTCTATTTAGATTATTTGAAAAGAGAATTGCCCATCACCAATGTACACAATGCAGAAGATTGCATCAGTCAGGGAAGAACAACATCAGGTGTAGTCCTATTCTGATACTGCCTTGAATCTGCATATATGCCACAAACAGGAGCTTCCCCACCTGGTTTCAGTAACGCACTTACTGTACATCTGGGGTATTTCCACAGAGTCGGCAGCAGACTATTGACCTAGGAACAATTTCAGATCCTTACCCGAAGGTTTTTCTGGGACATCAAGCAACACACTGATCATCCAGGGTAGGCTATCTGAACGTATGGGGCCATAGTATGTACATCAAAGCAGAACTATAGCTTCATGAAACACTTCTAGACTTGTAAAATGTATCTTGGAGGTTTCCTGTCCTGGGTGGTTTTTCTTAAGGACTGTCATGAAAAAAAGAAAAAATGAAGATTTTGTAGGCATTCTATGGTGGGTGTGAAATGTTCTGGTAGACACATGTGAAAGATGTGAAGGACATTAGATTTATGCTGCGCAAAATACAGCCAGCATGAAAATTAAAGCCTTGCTTTGCAATTGCAGCCAGGTTTGTTTTACTCAGAAATATCACACCACATTTAAAAAAAAAAAGTGAGAAAAAAATGGCCAGGGACAATGGGGAATGAAGTAACTAGTCATTCGACATCCTCAGCTGGAGTGTTCACATTGCCTTCAAGGATCAAATGGAGGAGGGTGGGCCCAAACCATCCAGGAATTAATTGGCCTGCAATCTCTCTCAATAGTTCCAGTAAACTTTTTAACCTATGATTTATTTTAAATTAGTGAAAGTGAGCAAAAGATAACTGAATTAGATTGTGCAGTGGACCCTGAGCAAAGGTCCAAAGATGCACAGGTCTCTATTGTGAGCGTAGTGAAGGAATACTGTCTGGTGGTCCTATGGATATATCCCATTAAGTGGGGTTGGGACACCAAAAGACTCTTCGAATTCACTATGTGTATCAATGATGCTTGAGGGCATGAGTCAGAAGATACCGGGACGAAGGAAGCAGCTTGCAGCCAAACATCAATGTGAATAGTCCACCCCCAACTCACATCTTCAATTGTTGCTGTAACTTTAAAAACTTTTATTGACTTTGTGAATATTTTGTCCCTCGATGAGTGTAGCGAAAACCTGAACTGTTGTACCGAGGAGCTGGCTGGGACAGGATCAGCTGAGCAAGGGCTGCGCTGCTACACGCAGCCCTTACTTGCCATTGACTACTCTGGGCCCTTGTGCCAGCACCTCTACAACTTAGACATTAATAAGGCAATGTATCCATTAAGAGCTTGCTCACATAAGCATGACACAATTGGTCCCATTTCTCTCCTGAAAGTTGGACTAGTGGAATCCATATGGGTATCCCTTGATCATGTAACTGCAATATGAGTGGGCAATTCTTTTTGTCTTGCATAGCATCCATTTGTATTGATGAGCAGGCTCAAATTGTAAATTTTGGGGTAATGAATAAAAGCAGTTAAAAGACTGCAGCTCAATCAGTAAGCTTTTGGGCTTTGGGTACTGCCGGAGCCATTGCAGCTGTTTTTTTTACAACATGGTAGTCCGGAGAGTTTTTTTTTTATTGGCTTACTTAGGGTTAAAAAACCTAAACAAGGAGGTGATTGGAGGTTGACTCTTTGAAGGACTTGTAGCCTTGAGATTGCTCATGCTTCCTCACAATTTGGTTTCTCAAGTCCTCAGACAGTTCTTTGGTCTTCTTTCTTTTCTCCATGCTCAATGTGGTACACACAAGGACACAGGACAGAGGTTGAGTCAACTTTAATCCATGTCAACTGGCTGCAAGTGTGATTTAGTTATTGCCAACCCCTGTTAGGTGCCACAGGTAAGTTACAGGTGCTGTTAATTATACAAATTAGAGAAGCATCACATGATTTTTCTAAGGGTGCCAATACTTTTGTCCACCCCCTTTTTTATGTTTGGTGTGGAATTACATCCAATTTGGCTTTAGGACAATTCTTTTTGTGTTTTTTCATTGAAGACAAATTAAATGAAGATAATAATACCAAAGAATTTGTGATTGCAATCATTTTCAGGAAGAAACTGAGTATTATCTGACAGAATTGCAGGGGTGTCAATACTTTTGGCCACAACTGTATATATATACACATCTTCATTGATTTTCCAATGTTACATCTGTATTGATTCTCCAATCTTGTTTCTGATGTTGCTTCTGAAAATCATTGAATATCTATAATTATTCTATTTAATTTTTATCATTAAGGGGGGTGTCTTATTGTTTTAAAAGAATGGGCTAACATGATAGAGAGTGTAACAATTAAGAACGCAAGGTCAAAATATGTAAACGTAACTGGCTATCCGCAAATGACAAGCCATTTTTAACGTATAAATTTTGATATATTGAATGGAGAAACCAGATCTTTTCTTTCTTTGGATTGTAGAAGGCGTAGTAGTTATTTGTATATCTTCATACTCCATATGGCAAAATATGTGTTTTGTCCCCTGTTCAGTCATGTGTTCTTAAATTCTATTGTTGTATTATCCTATAGTTTTACCCTGTCCTGTCATATCTTCCATTAATAAAGACAGTAACGGTTCAACAGCCTCATTCTTAAAGGGTATCTGTCAGGTCTCCTGGGCACCAAGGACTATGAGTAATTCTGTGCTTATATAATAATCCCTGCCCAACAGTCCCTTCATGTTGCTGCACACATAAACAGATAGAAAAAGTATTTCTGAAAATCATTTTTGAGATGCCAGTTAGGGCTTTTACCAGTTAAGTGGGTGTTGGTTCCCCAAATAGTAAGCCCACTTACCATGTTATAGTGGCCCTGTGAATGTGATGACATGATTTATGACCGCAGCGCCACATGTGCGCTGCTTTGTAACTCTCAGAATTGAGCTCCTCTGATGCCCTGAGTATGCACCCCAGTTTCATAGAGACTCACCGCACATGATCGGAAATCATGCACACTTCTGGTCATGCGCACTACTGTGAAGGCAGGTATATGTTCCCCAGCTTCAGAGGGGCTCATTACACATAATCAGAAGTCATCCGCATTCTCTTTCATGTGCACCACTATGAAGTTGGGTTTATGTGCTATGGCGCCCACTGGTCGAGATGCCACAGAGGGGTACTGCACCCATAGAAGAGCGTGTAGTATTCCTCTGGCTGAGGAATTTGGAGGCTGCATAAGGGGCCCTAATCAGACCCATTCACACAAATACACCATAGAGCAGGGGACCATGGGTGAACCCTCTGTAAGGAGGACCCAGTCCCTGGGAGGAGCTGAGGCAGGGTAGAAAAGTGGGTGGGTGGGAGGGAAGGCAGGCCAGTCAGGAAGAGTTCCAGTGGGGAAAGAGGAGTAGATGGGGGAGGTGCCATCAGGACTGAAGGGGACCCTAGGGGCACCAAGTGTTGTGGTGCACCCGAATCCGGATGCAGTACAATCACCGGCCAGAGGGGTTCAGTCCCAGAACAGAGGACTGGCTCTCAGAATGGTGCAGGTGTTCACCCCGGAGACGCCGATCTGGAGACCCAAACTTCTTCAGGAAGTTGAGGCCGACACCCGGCGCACCCAGAAAAAGGCCCATATAGGATCCCGAGGTCTCGAAGAAGGGTCGTTCAGTTAGAGAGGAATTGAGGAGATGGCTTCATGTTCTGCGCGCGGAGGTGCTGAGGAAGGCAGGAGAGAGCGCAGGAAGGGACCAGAGAGGAACAGTAGGCATTCTGCCAAGGGTCCCAAATACAGCATCCTAACTTCCAGCGACTACCCAGGCCAGGCAGACCCGTGAAGACTGTGTTTAAAGAACTGCCAGTAAACCCGTTGCAAGTTATAAACTGTGTGGTGTACTTTATTCACCTGTGCCCGAGGAGTCGCCGAACTGTTCCACAACTCCCATTATCCACTACTGTCCCGGGGATCCTGCTCCAGCTATGGGGAGTGAAACCAACTTGCTGCTTCACTATCGCCCCGGAGAACGGTCCCGCAGCACCAGTACCATTACCGGTGGCGTCACGAAACACTATTCCCATTAATTTTACCCCTTTTCAGCAACCACCAGGGCCAAGGAACCAGGCAACAGGCCTGTGATATCCCCCATGAACTTTAACGCTCGGAACCGGTACCCCACGGCTCTGGGGCGGGTCAGTACCCGAGCTTCAGAGAGGCTCATTGTGCATGATCAGAAGTAATCTAAACTTCTGGTCATGCACATTTCACCTATCTGAAGCCAGGACACCTACACTTGACTTCAGAATAATGCACATGACTGGAAGTGCGGACGACTACTGTTCTTGTGCAATAAGACTCTCTGAAGCCGGGGAGCATACACCCGGCATCGGGGAATCTCATTTCTGAGTGGTACAAGTCACATACATGCATGTCGTTCTATAGAGGACCTGATAGGTTACCTTTAATTAGAAGATAGGAGGATGTAGTTACATGCCTAACAGCACCCTGTGTTAACATGTAAGAGGACAGCGTACTGATGATTCAGCAATGTGTGAAAAGGTGCCCGGCAAGTTTTTAATTCTTATTTGAAAACCAACATACAGTATATATTTTAAAATATTTAAATTCTTTCCAAACCACATATTTTAATAAAAAAAATTCCGCAATTTAATTTTTCTGTAAATCAATTCGCTCACCTGTAGTGTTTAATTAGGCATGAAAGTACAGTTATACCTTGTACACATGTAAAGAGAACATTTATTGACAGTATTTTATTTAATTTTTTGGTTTATGCTTTCACATTTCACTTTTTATTTTATTACCTCTATGATAGTGGTGAGCAAGTGTAATCGTCACTATTCCCTATCCGCACGAACAGTACAGTATTCGCGATACTTGTTACTCAGCGATTATCACTGGTGCTCATGAGTGATGTGTCCATTGTTATCGAACTGGGCTTAAACACACACAGTCACTTGATGCACTAATCCGGGGTTGTGCGGGGACGCACAACCAGAAAAGGTACACCGAGGACCTTTCCATCTGGCCAATCAGGTGGCCGCTAGCGATTACGTCATTGTGACGTGGCGGCATCTGATTGGCCAGATCTCTCCCAGCCATCTGATTGGCTGAGAGAGTGAAAGGTCCTTTAACATGAATAGATGTTCATCGGCCGATCCCGGTACAGCCGTCGGTTAAGGTGAGTATCCGATTTTTTTATTTTTTAACCACTTTTCCTCTCTTTTACAGGACTTTTGCAGTGTATTTATTGATACACTGCAAAAGTATTCGGAATCGCTATACTCGCAACGAGTAGCGAGTACCGCTACATACTCGTTGCGAGTATAGCGATTCCAAATAGTATGGTACTCGCACATCCCTAACAGCTTCCAATGGGTGCTGGCACCTCACTGAGAGTAGATAGGATGTTATGGTACCTTTACACGCTGCCACAGAGGGTAGCAACAGGTAGGCATCGCACGTGCACGTGCGCATTTTCAACGGTGGCTAACGATCCCTGGTGCCACATATACACGCCACCACAACGTGCTCCAGAGAAGGTATTTGCGTTCCCTGGAAGTGCCGACGGGTGCCGCGGGTTACCTTCTGTGGAGCACCTTCCCTGATTTACACGCCGCTACCACAAGGGAATATGGGCGTACATATTGTTCGCTGTAAGTACATAGGCGTGACAGAGTTGTGTATTACGCGACGCTCGTACGGTGATTGGACAATGCAATAACATCATGATTGGCCAGCCAGTGCAGGAAGGCTGGCTAATAGATGACGCCATTGCAAATGTGGAGTGTGACTGGTCAGCTCATTAAATATGCCGCCCTGTGCAGGGACAGCCAATGGTTACACAGTAGCCCCCACTAATGATAGCTGATGGGGCGTGGTAACCATAATGCTGTGGCACGCCCCTGGGACTTCCCTAGGCCACGCAAATACCTTCCTGTGCCCCGATTGTTTTTGAGCACAGCCCAGACACGGGTATCCGAAGACACAGGAAGAAATTCCTGAATTACACACCGCCACATCGTGGTGTTTTCAAGGCAACAGGCACAATTGTGTCTGATTTCGGGAGGTTTCTACCTTCCTGTGGCGGCATGTAAAGGTACCTTTAGGGTCTCTCTGGGGGGCACAACAAGGTATTTTATGCATTGAAATTGTAAAAAAGCCCACCCTCCCACTTTGTCCCGGAAAGACTTGTTTCATAGCCGGATGTGTGTGGGCGGAGGCTATCACTAATGGACTAACATTAGACTCACTATTCGGATGAATATGACAGTATTAAAAACTACTCGTAATATTTCGTTACTCGCTCATCACTACTCTATGGTAAAGATTCAGAAAAAATGTAAAATATTTTTAGAAATTCAACATATCAAACTAAGGTGGAAAAGAAAAAAATCTGATAACTTTTTTATTGCAATTTATTTATCATTATTATTATCATTAATAACACATTTCATGAGATTGCTAAGTTTTATGACTCAACACAAAATCAATAAAATGAAAACTTTCTGGACTCCATTTTCCTGTATTCTTTATAGGATGGAAAAGGGGTTAAAAATAATATAATATTTTATTCACTATCCATTATCCTGCTCTGCCAGCGGCAGCTCTGCAATCTTAGGGCATCCGGTGCTGACTACTGCCTTTCTAACTTGTCCTAGTCAAAGGCAGAAGACTCAAGGACTACAGAGTACAGAAGATTTGAAATGAACAATGAAGAATAAGAAGCTCATCACACTGCAGATGATTTCGAAGCTTCAGCTCCAATATCACGGTAGGTGCCCGTCCTCCCCGTCTTGCCAACAGACCATCCAGAAATAAATTATAGGAAAAGATGACACTTCATATCAATTGTTATAAAGTTCCAAAGTGCTTGTTTATTAATCCATGATTAAATGAAAGAATACCATACAATTAATGATTTATGCTATGCATGTGGAAGCTTAAGGTTAACACAGTACAGGTCATGCATATAATTTCACAGACAGACAATATGTCACATCACATCAAAAATATGAATCAGGAGATGTATGAAATAATCACAAACGCTGGCATACAAAATCGACCCTAATACATATAGCATACAAAATCGACCCTAATACATATAGTGCGGTTTGAACCGCCACAAGTGACCAGTTAAGATAAAAAAAGGAGGGGGGGATGAAAGAGAGAAAAAATATATATTTTTAAAGAAAATTAAAAAAAAATAATTTTATAGAAATTTTTTTTACCTGACATGAATTTTCCTACAAATAAGGCTACGGTCAGATTAGAGCTATTAGCTGCACTCAGGGGGTTCCGTTAACAACTTAGAATTTGGGAGCCTTGACGCTGTGTTACCGCGTCAGTGCTACCAATTCATCCCTATGGTGCCAGAGTCCTGAGCGCAGCTCAAACGCCGGCATCTGAGTGCCAGAGTTTGAAATCTTGCTCTTTTTTCTAGCGCATCAAATGACGCTTTCTGCAGCGTTCTTTGACGCGCTAGGAAAAAGCACGAGATTTCAATCTCCGGCACTCAGATGCCGGCATTTGAGCTGCCCTAGGGCTCATCGTCATAGGGAACCATTTGCAGCATTAACGTGGCCCTACCATTGCGGTACCACTGCGTTAAGGCTGCCAAAACCTATGTTTTCAACGGAACCCCCCTATTAGCGCTAATGTGACCCTAGCCTAATCCTTCTTATTATCCAATGCAGAATCGTACTCCTGCTTTGGATCCATTTCAGACCTTAATTGAGAATGATTTGAAATTGCTGCATGAAAGGATACACCACCATGAAATAGACAAGTTTAGAGGCACCAAGCTTATTAATAGAAAAAGTAACAAAAATAACATGGATTTCTAGCACAGATTTCTATAAATGCTCAGGCTCAAGATAAATCCAAATGGACGGTGCTCTTCAATCCGCGCAAGCTATAAGTGGAAAAAGACCACCAAGGACAGAGGGTAATGGTGCTTTTATCTAACGTGTTTCAGAGTGTGTCCCAGCTCCTTCATCAATCATAGAGCGGGGACTACGGACGGGCAAATCCTGAAATACTCGGACTCGCTGAACTCCAACGAGTCAGGGTCCGAGACTCGGTACTCGTTGCGAGTCCAGCGAGTCCGAGTAGTAACCTGTACTTTTGCAGTGTATCTATTCAGATACACTACAAAAGTACACTAAAAGTTAATGTAAGAGGTTAAAAACAATAAACATTAATACTCACCTCCTATACTCCTGGACCGGGACCGGTACCGAAGACCTCTGGCTGTTACAGGACCTCCGAGACCACCGGGAGAAGATGGGGAAAAAGACCTTGCAGTTCAGCCAATCAGCATTCGGCTAGCGGTCACATGTGTTGTGACGCGGCTGCACTGCGGTCACATGACAAGCCCATGTGACCGCTAGCCGAATGCTGATTGGCTGAACTGCAAGGTCCTTTTCCCCATCTTCTCCCGGTGGTCTCGGAGGTCCTGTAACAGCCGGAGGTCTTCGGTCCCGGTCCCGGTCCAGGAGTACAAGAGGTGAGTATTAATGTTTATTGTTTTTAACCCCTTACATTAACTTTTAGGGTACTTTTGTAGTGTATCTGTATAGATACACTGCAAAAGTACAGGGACTTTCTACCCCCGAGTAATTCCTAAGGAAACTCGGCGAGTAGCGAGTCCCCGGAGTCCGCTACTATTCGGGCGAGTCCCGAATAGTAGCGAGGAATTCGCCCATCCCTAGCGGGGACGTGCTCTGAAATGCGTTAAATAAAAGCACCATTACCCTCTGATCCTTTATGGTCCTTTTAAACAAACGGCTTGCATGGATCGAAGAGCAACATCCATTTGGATTTATATTATCTGCTACAGAGATACCGTGGAGTGTGGATCCAGCAGCAGCTGTGTTTTACTCAGATACCGATTGTCGTTCAACAACCAAACCAGGTGACTTTTGCAATTCCTGTTTTAAAGGGAACCTGTCACCCCAAATCACCTTCCTAACTTCTTAATACCTGTCCCTGCATCCTTACACTACTATCTAAGCCATCCCTGTCTGACCTATTTTACTAATATAGGAGGACAATAAAGTAGTTTGCAAACTTACAAAATCCATGACAGAGGGACGTTCTTTGCAGCGTCTGTGACGGGTAGGCGGGTCCCCTGTGCCACGCTACCCCTGCCTCACCGCTCTATTACACCCTAATGGGCGTCATTACAGCCTGCAGAGTGCGGGCATGATTAAAATCTCGCGGCTGCAACGTCATCGCTGTGACGCGGTCACGTGACGCCGGAATCGCATCACTTCCGGTCGCCGCAGGAAGGCCAACATGCTGAATGTGATAAACTGGGCTTCATTGAAGCTGTCGGGAAGTCTTCGAGCCAGGAAGGCAACAATGAAACTGATGGTGGCCAGAAGAAAGAGATAACCCAACATGATCCACAAGGTGAAGGCTGAACCCTCATTACATTCGACAATGATGACTCCGGGTTTACTTTGAGTGTTGTATTGTGGGAAAGGTGGAAATTTTGACAGAAAGGTGAAACACAACATCAGTTGTAACAACAAGCAGATAAGAATGATGGAGAAGGACACTCGAGGACTTGTCCATCTTTTCAAATTGCTACCAGGTCTAGTTGCTCGGAAAACAAATACCACCATGATGGTCTTTGATAAAACGCAAGAAACACAGAGAGTAAATGTCATACTGAAAGCAGCTTGACGGAGAAGACATTTCTCAGGTTGGGGATATCCAATGAAGACTAAGGAGCACAGGAAGCAGAAGGTTAAGGACACCAGAAGAAGACAACTAAGAGAGTAATTGTTGGCCTTTACAATAGGACTTTGTTTATAGTAAAAGAAGAGTCTCAATATAATAAGAGGAACAATTGAGGATATGATACTGGTGGCTGCTAATATCTTTCCAAGATCATCTTCAAAAGCAAAAAACTCGACCGGTTTTGGAAGACATTTATATTGCTCTTTATTTGGCCACTGATCCCAAGAACACTTTATGCATTGGATTGAATCTGAAAAAAAAAATGTAATGTTACAAATATCTGAATAGGTTATGTGTACAATATATTTAAAGAAATGATGGTTCTTTAGATATGTTCTTTCCTTTGTACCAGGACAGGTTTCTTGGAGTAAAGTCCTCTATTAGGTGCCTTATCAGAGATGTAACTAGGTTTGGGGCCATGAATATTTCTATGGAACACAACATCAATATGCCTCTTGACCTGATTATTTCAATGGTATTGTGGTGTTGCTGTCATGGCACCTTCCCGCTTGAAATGGAGTATTGTTGAACCTTCACAATTTTACTATATACCCTATGCCAGTGATGGTGAAGCTATGGAATGTGTGCCAGGGAGGGCAGGCAGTGCCTTTTTCCTTGGCATGTGGTGTCGCCTCTCACTGCAGCTTTGAACTGCTGGCATTATGGCGCCGGCAGTTCAAAGCCGTGTCGGATCGAAGAAGGATTCTCCTTCCTCCGTATCTCCAACATGCTAAGCTCCGCCCGGCCAGCATCACGTGACTGTGGAGTCATGTGACGCCAAGACTGATGAAGCGAGGAGAAGAGCAGCGGTGGAGGCGGGAGTACTAGGTGAGTATGATTATTTTTTATTTTTTGCTACAGTATAACTAGCAGGCATGCTGGTGCCATTATTAGGAGGCGCAGGATGGTGGCATTATTATGAGGGGTCAGGATGGTGGCATAATTAGTAGGGGGCAGGATGGTGGCATTACTAGGAGGGGGCAGGATGGTGATATTATTAGAAGGGGGCAGAATGGTGGCATTATTAGAAGAAAGGGGCATGATGGAGACATTATTAGAAGGAGGGGGCATGGTGGTAGCATTTTAATAAGAAAGGGGTGATGGTGGAATTATTACAAGGAGGGGGCAAGATTGTGGCTTTATTACAAGGAGGGGGCATATTACTGCAGGATGAGGCATTACTACATGATGGGGGCAGGATGGGGACTTAACTGCAAGGGGACAGGGATCAAGCATACTACAAGGGGATAAGGCTGGAGACATTACTATAAGAAGGGGGTCAGGATAGGGACATTACTGCAAGGAGAGGGTCAAGATGGAGCACAACTGCAAAGAGAGGGTCAGGATGGAGCACATTACTACAAGGAGAGCGTCAGAATGGAGCACCTAACTGCAAAAAGAGGGTGAGGATGGAGCACATAGCTGCATTGAGAGGGTCAGGATGGAGCACATTACTACAAGGAGAGGGTCAGGATGGAACACATTACTACAAGGAGTGGGTCAGGATGGAACACATTACAACAAGGAGAAGGCCAGGATGGAGCACATTACTACAAGGAGAGGATCAGGATGGAGCACATAGTTACAAGGAGAGGGTCAGGATGGAGCACCTTAATGCAAGGATAGGGTCAGGATGGAGATATTACTACAAGATAGGGACCAGGATTTCAGTATGAAATTTGCTTGCATTCCATGATAAAATCTATCTCCTATCTGTCTAATATTCTGCATTTTTCCATACAGATCAATCCACCTGCTGTGTCTGGAAAGGGCAGTGGGAGAGGCTCAGCTTCAATGTGCAGTACACATGAGCTGAATGACCACTGCTGAAGAGAACAGAAGACTGCAAAAGTAAGATTAAAATCAATCAATTGTTAAAATAATTGAATTGATCATCAGGGTTTCAGGACTACTTGCCCTGTACAGTTGGCATCTGCTGGCTGTCCCTCCTGTGCAGTGCTTGTGATGACGACTGCTGTAATTTAGGTTGAATTACCGTGTTGTCTCTTCGCCATAAATAATTTGGTTTTGGGTTGCGGTTTGGGCACTCGGCCTCTGAAAGGTTCGTCATCACTGCCCTATGCAACCACATAATCCCCATAAGAGTCTTTGATGGCCTCTTGGTGGAGCTGTAGTTCCTTATTATATCCAGCAATATGAGCACTGAGTACAATAATAACAATCAAAATAAAAATATATATTCTGAAGCTCACAAGCTTTCCATAGACATGAGTTTTGGCAACTAATATTTATTTTTGAAAAGTTGTGATATTTCCCTATCATTCTACAAAGAGGATGGTGAAAACAGGACTACCATTTTTGATTCTTAAATGCAATATTCACCTTAAAACCAAATTGTTATATATTTTAATATTCTTTATAGTACATTATATCTCTTTTAGATATATTTAATGCTTGCCTGTCTGGTTGGAGATCTCTCCTTGAAGACACTGGACACATTCAAAGCAGCAAGCCGGTTGTCCTTGTAGAACGGCCTTCCTGAACCCAAGTGGACAACTCTCGCTGCAGACCGAGCGAGGTACCTGCAGATTCGAAGTGATATTTAACAATCAAATTATTGAATATATAATAATAATAATAATACAATTTGGTGTACAATTACTGTCCTTTTAATATATTAAGCACTGGGCGAACTTGAACTGTAAAGTTCGAGGTCCGTAACGAGCACCTAGTGTTCAGGCACGAACGTGGACTTTTCTGGGAAGTCCGTGTTACAATTCGGTTTGGGGGTAGGGGTGCTTTAAAAAAAATAAAACGGTTATTATACTTAACAACATCTTGCCGCTTTTACTATCTGGCCCCTGAATAACTTCTTGGGTGTTCACTGGTGAGGGGGGCTCAACAGCCAATCACAGACAGAGTCATAGAGAGTGAGTGTCTGTGATTGGCTGTTGGAGTAACCTGAAAATTGTCTATTCATGCTATAATGTAGCATGCATTCACAGATGTCCATTCCATGTGACAGCATCTGTGATTGGCTGCTGGGTCCCTTACCCATTGACTGACATCATAGTACTGTAAAAATAAATAAATAATTAAAAAAAGACATAGATTTATGTTTTATTTTTGATTCTTAGCGCAGATAAAGGGGAGAGCTATGGGCTGCCAACCCCAGCCACCTGCAGGAGATTTATGTTAACAGAGTTTGGGAGCGCTAGGGTAGCAAACTATTTAGAAAGGAGTTTGAAGGTTACAAACCTCTTTATTAAAATTATATGCACCACGACGCGTTTCCACAGCGAACAGCCAGCTTCATCAGGTGGATTTACCATAAATCAATGAATCCATAAATGTATGAGGGCTGAAGGACCTGCCGTGACGTGAATCCTCTGACATGCAAGTCACATGACTGGACAGTGTCCCACGTGACCGAGAGAGAGAGCTGAGGAGCCACCGGAGGCCGGACCAGGCAATCCAACACAGCAGTGCTGCAGACTGAGGTTGTGCAAGGGTGCACAACCTCATAAGGTGAGAGGCAACCTCCCACACCTCTAAACTTGACCCCCACTAGACCACCAGGTGCTTCTCAAAAGGAGCTTCTCCAAATCTTTTATCAACCCCAGCCACCTGTATTTACCATCTCTGGTAAGCAACATACAAGCAAGTCCATTATTTTTTTGTGTGGGCTTTGCCCTACTTTTTTTTGCCAGCCAAAGTAAAACTGGGGGGATGGGATTTTCAGTTTGGTTAAGCTCAAGCACTTGGGGACCCCAAACAGAAAATCGCAGCCGCCCCTGAAATGATGATGCGGTCATGACATTTCCGGTCTGGTGCATTGTGGAGGATTATTGGCTGTACCGGCTGGCTTCGGAATGTTCACTGTGCAGTATAACCAATACACCCTCACACTGTGCAGGACTGAAAATGACGCACAGTCAGGGTCATACACGGAAGGAGCAGTCCATGAATTAGAAACTCAGGGACGTGCTCCTGAAATAATTATCACGCTTAGCCTAGTGTCACACTTGCCAGTCCATTTTGGGCAGCCTCCATTACTGCTATGCGTTGTTTATAGTTGCCATTTTGTTGGCAAAAAAACGCATGCGTTAACGCACGGTACCTATATATATCATGCGTTAACGGATGGGTTTCCCATAGGTCCCCATGTTAAAAAACGTATAGCGCATTTGGACACTGCATTTTTTCCATTCATGCCTATGGATCCATTAACGGATCAGTTTTTCACAAAATTCTAAGTGTAAAAAAATGATGGTTTTAATGGATCCAGGATACCAAGGAGCGAGGAGAGCTATAGACCCGGAGAGACTGCCCACATAATGCCCACAAGTCTACACAATGAGTAAAAATGTAAGATATAAAAAGCTTTTGTTACACCCGTTATACTACATGTTTAGGGATGTAATAGGAATCTGAAAGGACAGGTAGTGATATATTTGGGGACATAAATTACCTGACAGATTCCCTTTAGATAGTAAAAAATTACCTGTTGATCTCCCATGCCCCATCGTAACAGGCTTGAGTTTATGGATAGAGCTGAGCCAGAAGGAGCTGCTCCATTATAGCTTCCAACCTTGACCTGTGTCATAGATCCTTCTTGGTTCTTTTGCCAATTCACAATGCTGTACAATGCTGGCGGATCTCCATTCACATCAAAGTAGTTTTCATTGCCATTGCTTAGAGTAAGGTGAACATTCTTCATATAGTGGATGAGCTGCAAAAGTATCAAGACATGTTTTCTGTACTGTTAGATAGTAAAAAAAAGTCATAAATGGCATGTGTTAAACTTAGTTTTTTTATCTATACATGGTAAGGAGTTCTGAGTTAGTCTCGTAGTATTTTATTGTATTTGGAGCAGGGGCAGACCGTGACCCCTGGGGGCCCTGGTGCAGGAGCAGGTGCTACTGGCCGTCGGCGCGGCCCGGGGAGGAAATAGCTGCTGCCCGTCGACGCGGCCCGATGGAGGGGGGGTAGACGCTGCTGGGGGCCGCCGGCATGGTGGTCTCCTACCTGGTGAGCCGCGCCGGCTGTTTGCAGCCGTCCTACGGGCCAGAGGGGCAGAAGAGGGGCGGGATCAGGCAGGGGAAGCAGGAAGCTCTCTGCTTCCCTTGCATGACACTCCTCTCCTCTGACGGCGGCTTGCGGGGGTCGGCTGGGGGCCCCCCTCCAGGCTTGAAGGGGGCCCCTAGCCAGTCGGGGCCCTGGTGCAGCTGCACCAGCTGCACCAGTGTAGTTCCGCCCCTGATTTGGAGTGCTCTGAGTGGAATGAAATTTCCTTTTCAAGTTGTGTCTCGTGGACTCAAATAGTGTATGTGGACTCACAATGCCACTGGCCGGGCTTATCCTCAAAAGGCATGACTAAGAGACTACCTGGTATTTACTAGGGCCTCACATGATGAGGATACGTTGGGCCACAGGTAGTTTCCAGGTACCACTCGCAGGACACTATCTGGACCTGCAGCAGCTGATTGATGGGTCTAAGCAGGAATTCGAGGTACAAAAAGAATACAGAGAGCCATAGTCAAACAATCCATGCTCAGGGCAAGCAGCACGGGGTCATAATACAGACCGAGGTGAAGTGTGGAAAGATCAGATAAAAATAAGGAAACAAGCTGGGTCAAAGACTCGAGAGATAATACATCAAACACCTAGATGCAATATTAGACAAAAGAAGAACTAGGAACCAAGATTAGCACCATAGGGAGGAAAAGGTTGTTTGATATATCCATTGCTAACAGATATTGGAAAGGGAAGCTAAGCCTTGCAAAAGCAGGGTAAAATTCTTGCAGAATCTGTCTGCACTTCCTTAGGGTACCGTCACACTTGCGCACCAAACGCAGCCAAATGCTTGCGCACATGCGTTCCTATGTTTAACATGGGAACACATGTGCCTGCATATGGCTGCGTTTGGCCGCATTTGCGTACGGATGTGCATAACTTATGCGCCCTCCTCCGCACTCCAAACGCAGCATGCAGCATTTTTTATGCGTTCGCGGGTGCTTGTTTTATCCGCAAGCGCCCACAAATGCACAAAAAATGCATGGATCTCAATGGATCTGCAGTGTCCTCCACATGACAGCGCAGGAGAACGCTGCGGATCTCATTGAAATCTCTCCCGGTGGACGCTTGTAATCACCGGTGGCCACCGGTAGATCATGCAGAGCCACAGCTGATCTCCCTCCGGTGTCAGCAGGGAGAAACAGCTGATCTGACAGCTGTTTAAATCTCCTGTGCTGACACAAAATAGGGTGATATCAGTGCAGGAGATTTGAAGCAGCGATCAGCTGTTCAGGGCTATAGCCCAGGGCTATAACTCCCTCACATCCACCAAGGGACCCGGAAAAGCACAGCAACTCAAGTAAGGTGTCAAACTTTCCGACGCTTTACACAAGGCTTCAGCAGAACAGAACAAGGCACCTAGACAGCACACGTCATGAATTTGGCTCAACATCAAAAATGGTATTTTTTTTCACTCTTCGACTTTTTGGTCCTGACTTCATACTAGAATGGTACTTGGGTTTGAAACTGTTAATGTGATAGTCACAATCTCTTAGTATTGGTGTGTCCTACTACTATGGTAGGTTCTTAATTAATTGTCTGATGGATTATGTCGTTATAAATGTGACAAGTATAGAGCCCTTACCTGCCATTGTTTGATGCTCGAAAGATCTGGACATTTTCCATCAGGGAATGGACCCATAGTGCAGCTTCCTACATCTTTCAAAGACTGAGTTGCAAACTGAACTGCAGCATACATAGTATATGTGAATTTTAAAGTTGCGATGAATTTGGAGCTATCCTTAATATTATTAAAGTTTTCTTCTCCTGTGCATATTGGAACAGTTGAGTTTACAGGATTTATTGAACTATTAACATTAGGAAATTGACAGTTAAATATCTTCTCCCAATACAATGCCGTCCAGTGAATATCCAAAGACTTGGAGGGATGGATTTTATTGAGGAATTCATTGTATCCTGGAATCACTGTATTGTAGATCGTTGACCCAATTGTTCCTGAAAGAATCTGAACATAATTGGCTGATAGCAAAAGTAAAGACATTGCCCAACCGGCGTTGGCAACAAACACCTTTCCTTTGACGTCTTGCTTCAACATTTCGTTCAAGATAAAAATAAAATCAACCCCAGTGGAAAAACACAATGATCACCTTCGCCGTAGAACTTTTAATAATCTTGGCTATGTGAGGTGCGTTTCGATCCGATTGACCTAGACGAATGTACTCTAAAAAAGCCACACAGGCTCCAGATTTAATCAGTTCTTGCCTAATGGGAAGTATTCCTTGTTGACCATAATCATTGTCTGCAGCCAACAATCCAACCCAAGTCCAACCGAAATGCAAAACCAGATTGGATAGTCCTTTAGATTCGAACTTATCAATGGCTACAGTCCTGAAGAAGGATGGGTACAACACTCGATTGCTGAGGACAGTCAAAGTAGACAACGAACTGACCTTAAAGAAAACAATAAATTGGTTATTTGTGAAGCAAATGTATTTAAGATAGCATTGACAATGAAAGAGAACAATGTTGGAGTTGCTCCATTTCAAAAACTTTTTTTAACCTAATAAACTATAACAGGGTTATAACACAAGAGGTCTTCAAATGAGACCATGTATTCTAGAATATATATGTAGTTTATTTATGAAGATTTAAGAATAATTCAATGAGTGATCAGTAAGGTAGCGTCACACTTGGCGACGCTCCAGCGATCCCAACAACGATACAACTAGAAATGAGTGGTGTTCGACTCGAATTGTTCGCCAATCTCAAATTTGAGCTGTTTTGGGTGGTGTTCGAGTCATTCGCTGAATTCAAGCAATTTGCTTCAAATTCCGCAGTTCTAGGTTATGTTCGATTTTGGTTAGAAAATGCGGCAGATCTGGACAAAAAAACGCATCTGCAGCATTTTCTGCCTAAATAATGAGCTGTTTGGGGTTAAAAATGAAAAAAAAACTGTATGCTCACCTGTCCGGCGATCCACAGCTGCCTCCGGCAAGTTCCTGATGCTTTTAAGACCTGTGGTGTTGTCACGAATCGGGTCACATGACCGTAATTACTGCGGTAACATGACCCGATTTGTGACGTCACCACATGTCCTATAAGCATCAGGACCTCGCCGGACAGGTGAGCATACAGATTTTTTTTTTATTTGTAACCCTTTCTTTTACTTACTTAAAAATTACTTAATTAAGTAAACGAAAGGGTACAAAATAAAAAAAATATCTATGCTCACCTGTCCGGCGAGGTCCTGATGCTTATAGGACCTGTGGTAATGTCGGGTCACATGACCGCAGATACCGCGGTAATTACGGTCATGTGACCCGATTTGTGATGTCACCACAGGTCCTATAAGCAACAGGACCATGCCGGAGGCAGCGGTGGATCGCCGGACAGGTGAGCATACAGTTTTTTTTAAATTTTTATCCCTTTCTTTTACTTAATTTCACTTCCGCAATGTATGAATTTATATCGCGGAAGTGAAAATGCCCCGCACAGCTCATTATTTAGTGTTCTATGGTGTTCTATGGTGTTCAACGAACATTCGACGAACATTCGTCGAACACCCCCCCCCGATTCGACGAATCATAGAACTAGAACACTAGGGCGGTGGCTCATCTCTAGATGCGAGCTGGTAGGGATCGCTGGAGCGTCACTACGTGGTCACTGGTGAGATGTTAAACAGTCAGATCTTACCTGCCATGCAGCAACGATATGGCGGTCGTTGGGACCCGGTCACTCTAGGGCGTTGTATTGAGGTTTTTGGTTGTTGTTCCGTGCGCATTGGCAGTGTATTTGAATCCTGGTCGCCATATCGGAATACCCATAACTTGGGTGTTTCCATATGACGGTCAGGGTACTTCCACTACGAGCAGCCGGGAGATGACCGACTACTTCGCCACTGACCTCTGTGAGACAGGAGATGACCTGCAGCTACCGTCGGAGTCCCTATCAGGTCGTATTGTTGTAGTGATTTCTGGGGCGTCGCCAAGTGTGACGGTACCCCCATTCTGACACGATCAGCGATCTCACAGTGGGGGCCTGGTCGCTGCTGCGTGTCACAGTGAGCGAGATCGCTAGCACCAGTCGGGGAACTTTCGCTGTGAGCAGCCGACAGATGACCAGCTAGCGCCAATCATCTCCCGACTGCGTCGCCGCTGACTTTTGTGCAGCAGGAGATGACCCGCGGCTACCGTCGGGAGATCAATGGCTAGCGCCGCTGATCTCCCGATGGTAGCAGTGGCGTGCGTGGTTCAAATCCCGTGCCAATTTCCGGCCGGACTGCACCTATCACTGATTTGTCGCGACCCACTGGGCGCAACCAATCAGTGACGCGTGATTTCTGTTACGGAGAGACAGACAGACAGAATTAGAAGATTATATAGCAGATTATGTTGAGCAAAAAATTAAAAGAAACTTTGAAACTTTCATTAGGAAATTCTAGTTCAAAACCATTCAAAAACCTTCTACAAGGTGCCACACTGCACTGTGTGTGAAGCAGACAGGTGCTCATTATCAGTCAGATTCGTTTTCACACTGAATATAGGTCTGTTACCATATAAAGGAAAAGGCTGGGACCAACACTGCTGAATGCAGCTCACGAGGAAAGAATGTATCAGATTAGCTCAGCATACAGCACAGTTTCTAAGGCTGGCTTCACATTTGCGTTTGTGTCTGCATGCTGATGGCATGCAGACACAAACGCACTCAAAAGCAGAGACACTTTGATGTGTCCGCAGCGGATAATGTCCGCCTGCGGACACATCACTGTGCAGCCCGGCAGCCAATCGGCATTGTCCGGGGGCGGGCCGGAGGCGGAGATCTGCGCCTGAGATCTCCACCTCCCGGCCGCCGGTAAGCTCCGGGACATGTCGGCGGGGAGAAACAGCTGATTTGACAGCTGTTTGAATCTCCCGCGCCGACACCGAGAGGAGATGTCGGCGCGGGAAGATTCAAACAGCTGTCAAATCAGCTGTTTCTCCCCGCCGACATCGCTAGCAGATTACCGGCGGCGGGGAGGAGGAGAACATCAGAGGCTGAGTTCATCTCCCGGTGGCCGTCGGTGATCTCCTGTGACATCACTGGCGGCCACCGGGAGAGATCTCAATGTGATCCGCAGCGTTCTCCTGCGGTGTCATGCAGAGGACACTGCGGACCCATTGAGATCAATGCATTTTTTGTTCGCTTGCAGACGCTTGCGGATAGAGCAAGCGCCGCAAACGCACAAAAAAATGCTGCAAGCTGCGTTTGGAGTGCGGTCGGAGGGCGCATAAATTATGCGCATCCGAACGCAAATGCTGCCAAACGCAGCCATGTGCAGGCACATGCGTTCCCATGTTAAACATAGGACCGCATGTGTGCAAGCGTTTGGCTGCGTTTGGTACGCAGCGTTTCATACGCAAATGTGAAGCCAGCCTAAGCAATGTCAGAATGTCAGGATCAGTGCAAAGTCCTCAGAAGCTTGTGCTTAAGAAAGATCTGTCATCTGGCTCCACACACCTATGTCACAATCTCTGTTGACCTCTTGTCTGCTCTCTCTCCACACACCTCACTATCCCTCTTCTTCCAGAAGCTGTAAAAATACACACACAGTGCTGGAAGATGTTGGCCACGATCACACAGCCATAAAATGCAGTTTTTAAAAGAATACAGAAAAATGGGAGAAATTAAGTCATAGGGCCCAAAAAATTCATCATCTTAGCTGCTATATGGCTGCCACGTCTTTTTCCAATGCATGTTTTTTTATCACACTGCCACATCTGCAGCAAGTGCCATGTTTAGGACATAGTCTATTTAACTGTACTAAAAAGGAGAGAATCTGTTAAGATTCAACTTTGGTAGATCACTCAACTTTGGCAGAGAAAATCAATTTACTTCAAAGGTATAGATTTTTATTAAAATTTTTAATGTTATGATATGTGGTTTCAGATGACCTCGGAGCATAATAAGCAGGTGAAAAACAAAATAAAACACAATTTACTGTATACTTGTGTTGCTTACCATTATGTGCGTTGCACATCTTCCAGTATCTCCTTCCATGATCATGACTTGTTGCTTCTTTCCTGTAGGAGCACCTAGGTCTTTGGCTACTCATCATGATCTCATTAGGTACTTAGGCCGGCTTCACACCACGGTTATTTGCTGTTAAGCTCTGTCCGGTGTTTTGCTGGAAGCAACGGACAGAACCTGACAGCCCTGGACAAAACAAAACCGGAGGGTAAATATGCCCTCCGATCCTGTTTTCTGCCGGAATCCTCCCTGTGCTCGGCTGCCGCTGTCCAAGTGCTGAACTTTCAGCATAGTGACCTTTAGGGAGCTCTTCAGGTGCTGAAATTTCAACCGGAAGCTCTTTTAGCTGTGCTGTCCAGGTGCTGAACGAGCACAGCTTCAATGTCAGAGCCGCCGTTCGTTCAGCACCCGGAGTCCGAATGATTTTCTGTCCGATTCGGTGTGATATAGCGCTGATACACTCCCATGCTCAGGGGTGTCGAATCGCACCAGATCCGGAAGGATCTGATTTTGTTCGATTTTTTTTCCCGGGTACAAAAAATGCTGCAAACTCCGATTTTGTTTCCGGGGCAACAAAACGAAATCTGACGGATTCTCCCAGACAGCACAAAACTGGATGGCAAATCATTGCCATCCGGCCCCATCCGGCCCCGTAGGGATACAAAAGGGGCAAAATCGGATCCGGGGCTGTTCCGTTCACACTGGACAGCTCCGGATCCAGAAAATCATGGTGTGAAGCCGGCCTTAGCATTATCTCAACTTCCCAGTGCACAAAAAAAGTGGTTAGGTGGAGATTTTTTAAAATTTTTCTCGGAAAAATTTTAGGTGCCTGGCCGCCACTTTGCTGAATTCGCATGAAACCAATTACAAAAACTTTGGATTTTAACTTTTTTTATTTAAAATATAAATGTTCCATTTATTTCTTACCTGAGGATATTTGTAGACTCCCAGGACATTAGCCAATATAATGGAATTTGATGACAGCACAGATCCAATTATTAATGCGATAGAGGAATTGGAATTACAGTGATAATTTGGCACAGCCGAGCTGGACTCGCTAAGGAACTGAAGGGCTCCATGTAATTCGAAGTGAGGAACATTACAGGTGTCAAATACCTGGAACCCTAGAGAAATATTGGGGTGAATCTTGGAATTTTTATTGATCTCGTCTAATGAGAATATCAAAGTCTGAAACTGTTGGTAACAATCCACACAGAACCTTCAGGAGAGAAAAAGACACAATGAAACTCAGACACAAAAAGCCATGAAAGACAAAGCTTACCATTCCAACATATCGGGCTACCTGGTTTGTTCAAGATAGTACAATGTACATCAGAATTTATGGGAGTCTGTCAATCTAAAACGTAGCTTGAAATGTTTGGGAAAAATTCAGGAACTTAACGGTTGGCCTGCTGCCATTTTGCTGGATTTGCTTTTGGGTCTAAGAAGGGGTAAGCAATGTATTAGCCAATTTTCTGGATTACAGAAAATGGGTTAAAAATATATACTCACATGTCCCCCCATGCAGGCCAGCTCTCATCAGTCATTTTTAGAGTATGGTGCAGCTTCTTTTTTCATCTGGTGTTGTGTCTTTTTCAAGTCGGGTCCCAACATCACCACCATGTTACTGTCATGCCTTGGGATTTTATCAGGTGAGCTTGTGCTGTTTGGTTGGTTTCCCTATCCGTTGAGCCACAGCATGGTCAGTCCCTGTAAAAGTGCTGATTGTCTTTTACCCATAGTTCTATCCTTTTGGTTTGTGGTCAGCCACTGTTCATTTTTTCATTAGCTCTGTCCTATCACATTTTGGGTGTGCCTATTTATACCCTCCTTATGCTGGTCTTTTCTGATGTCTATATTCCTTTGTGTTTCTTGCTATGTTGTTCCAGCCCCACTACTAAGAAATTGTGCCTGCCATAAAAAGTCCAGGTATTTTCTCTTTGCTCTGACACTTATCTAACATTTCTTTTTCCTCTTTATAGATAGGCTGTTCTTACTGGTAGTAGCTACTTCATCTTTTTTCAACTGAGCTCTTCCACATATTGTGTCCATCCCTTTCTCTGCATGCTTTCCCTGTCATGGTTTGTAGTGTGCATCTATCTTCCCTCAGGTTCCTAAGAAGGTACAATGAAAAAGTTGACAGCTTTTTAGTCAGCCTGGTCTGAATTATGGTTTACTACTGTGGTGGCTGTTATTATTCCAGCATGTGCAGGGGCCACAAAGCACTGTACAGCTAATAATTAGGTTTTATTAATTTATATTCAATTATATAGTGCCATTTATTCCACATCACTTTACAGATATAATAATCACTGTTCCCACTGAGGCTCGCAATCTAAATTCTTTATTAGTATGTCTTTGGAATGTTGGAAGAAACTGGAGAACCCAGAGGAAACCCACAGAAATACAGGGAAAACATACAAACTCCGTGCAGATGTTCTCCTTGGTGGGATTTAAGGTGACGACCTCAGCACTAGAGATGAGCCACCACCCCGCCGTTCGTGTTCGATTCGATTCGCCGAATCGACGGGGTGTTCGACGAATGTTCGTCGAATGCTCGACGAACACCGTCGAACATCCCGGAACACGAAAAAACTGGGCTTGTGGGGCTGTTTCACTTCCACAATGTATATACATACATTGTGGAAGTGAAATAAAGTCAAATAAAGTGTAAAAATTAAAGTGACCGTAGATCCCGCGAGAACTGACGTCACCACAGGTCCTGGAAGCACCGGACCTTGCCGGAAAGCTTAAAATAGATATTTTTATGATTCGCACCCTTTCTTTAAGTAAAAGTTACTTAAAGAAAGGGTCCGAAACATAAAAATATCTATTTTAAGCTTTCCGTCATGGTCCGGTGCTTCCAGGACCTGTGGTGACATCACGTTCTCGCGGAACTCCGGTCATGTGACCGGAGTTCCCGCGAGAACTGACGTCACCACAGGTCCTGGAAGACACAGGACCATACCGGAGGCTTCGGTGGACTGCGGACAGGTGAGCATTGATTATTTTTTTATTTTTAACACTTTCTGTTTTCTGACCGCATCTGCCGCATTTTCGAACCAAAATCGAACATGTTCGATATTCGCCGAATTTGAACCAAATTGTTTGAATTCGGCGAATGACTCGAATAGCGCCAAAATCAACTCGAATTTGAGATTGGCGAACTATTCGAATTGAACATCGCTCATCTCTACTCAGCACTCCAAGACCGCAGTACTAACCTCTGAACCACCGTGCTGCTACCCAGCTAGGGATACTAGTCTGTAAAGGAACCTTAAATTTAATTTTCTAGTAAAAACATTTTTAGTAAGTTACAGTAGTAGCCAAACCTCAAAATATATACAGAGTGGGCCATTTATATGGATGCACCTACAATAAATAAAATAGGAATGGTTGATGATAACTTCCTGTTTGTGGCACATTAGTATATGGGAGGGGGAAAACTTTTCCAGATGGGTGGTGACCATGGCGGCCATTTTGAAGTCAGCCATTTTGGATCCAACTTGACTTTTTTAATGAGAAAAGGGTCATGTATTGTGCACACATCAAACTCATTGAGAATTTCATAAGAAAAACAATGGTGTGCTTGGTTTTAACGTAACTGTATTCTTTCATGAGTTATTTACAAGTTTATGACCACTTATAAAATGTGTTCAAAGTGCTGCCCATTGTGTTGGATTGTCAATACAACCCTCTTCTCCCACCCTTGACACACTAATAGCAACACCGCAGAAGAAATGCTAGCACAGGCTTCCAGGATCCGGTGTGTCAGATGCTGCACATATCGTATCCTCACAGCATAGACAATTGCCTTCAGATGGTGATGAGGCAAACTTTTTTGTGAATGGTGAAGTTAACAAACAAAACCCCCGCTATTGGTCTGACACAAACCCACAGTGGATAGATCCCTCCAAGACTGCTGGAACACAAACATTGATAGTATGGTGTGGTATATGGGGTACAAAGATAGTGGGGCCATTCTTCATTAATGGAAGCCTCAATGCCACTGGATATGTGAATCATGTAAAAATTACAGATATCCAGTGGCATTGAGGTTTCCATTGATGAAGAATGGCGCCACTATCTTTGTACCCCATATACCACACCATACTATCAATGTTTGTGCTCCCGCAGTCTTGGAGGGATCTATCCACTGTGGGTTAGTGTCAGACCAATATCGGTGGTTTTGTTTGTTAACTTCACCATTCACAAAAAAGTTTGCCTCACCCCTCATCTGAAGGCAATTGTCTATGCTGTGAAGATACAAGATGTGCAGCATCTGACACAACGGATCCTGGAAGCCTGTGCTGGCATTTCTTCTTTAAACACATTTTTTAAGTGGTCATAAACTTGTAAATAACTCATGAAAGAATAAAGTTACATTAAAACCAAGCACACCATTGTTTTTTTTATGAAATTCTCAATAAGTTTGATGTGTCACATGACCCTCTTCCAATTGAAGAAAATAAAGTTGGATCAAAAATGGTCAACTTCAAAATGGCCGCCATGGTCACCCCCCATGTGGAAAATTTTCCCCTCTCCCATATAAGTGGCCCACCCTGTGTGTGTGTGTGTGTGTGTATGTATACAGTATATACAGTATTTATATATATATATATGTATATGTAAATCTGGTATCGCTATGATCATATTGACCTCATGAATATGTCTGCCTAATCACTTATCACAAGGTGAGTTGTGTTAAAATTGTTTGGTGCATTTTCTCCTATTTCCCCTGTGGAAGTAAAAAATTTGGAGCTGAAACAACATTTTTGTGGGAAAATGTTGTTCTTTTTTCTTTTCACGGCTCAATGTTGGAAGCACCTGGATGTTCTAGGTGTTCACCATACATCTAGATAAGCTCCATGAGGGGTCTAATCTTAAAAATTGTGTCCCCCATGGGGGTTTCCACTGTTTAAGGACATCAGGGGCTGTCAAAACCCAACAGTTATCCTCTAATGATTCTGGACAATTTTGTGTTTGAAAAGTCAAATGGTAGTCCTTCCCTTCTAAGTCCTGCCATGTGTCCAAACTGTAGTTTTCCACCGCACATGGGGTATTGTGCACTCAGGAGAAATTACACAACAAATATTATGGTTCAAGTATTTTTGAAAATAAAAAAAAATTAGCCAAAAGTAGTGATGAGCAAGTATAGTAATATTGGTAGTCACTATACTCGTTACGAGTACTTTGTAATTATTGTGTATTCGTTCTGAATAGCGAGTACAATGTAAGTCAATGGGAAAGTAATTTTCTTCTGGACCCTACAGAGGGGTCTGGGGGCCTGAGGAAAAGGCTGAAATGAGTGGGAAAGTGATGAAGGGAAGGGCCTGGAGAATCTGCCTGCAGCATCTCTGACTCACATATGGTTTGTGGGAATAGCTTTGTCGCAGGATTACACCTCTGTTACAGATACAGAAGAACAACTACCAAACCTAACCTAAATCGCATTTAACAGGCCAAAAAGGTTCACAACAGTTTTTCCTGCATAATCACTTGTATACAAGGCTAAATACACCAGAGAAACCAAAGAAATATCGCTTTTAGCGTTTGTTCACACGTTCTGTTGTGGCTTTTTTTCTCTTTTTACATTGGGGAGGGCCCTGACTTAAACATTTTGTAGGTCCTTCTGTCATGCATCATTTTTAGTTAGATATTTCCCATTCACTTTGCAAGGCCACATACAACCTGCCAGTAGGTATGTTGATCTTTGACCTCAGACACCTCAGGTGGCCCTGTAATATGTGTTTTGGAGGCACTGCTCTTACTTAGCCATTTGGGCAGTCCCTCCACCATTGACACTGTGATAGTGGAATACATATTCCATAGCAGTTTACAATGTGCCTATTGTAGCGTTGGGCTTCACCCTCCTCCTTCTTCTCCTCCACCTCCCCCACCTTCTTGTAACTCTGCGGCCCTACATTCAAATGTTCAGAGGGCCCTGTAATGTACGTTTTGGAGGGACCGCTCTTACTTAGACATTTGGGAGGGCCCTCCTCTATACTTTTGTGAGGGCCCTCCTCTATACATTTAGTGCTGAAACCACTGCCTTAGGAGTAACACAGCATAAGCAAAGCCATGGTTGCTGGCATTGAAGGTCATCTCATCTCTATATTAGGGAGGGCTCTCCTTTATTCATTTGAGAGGGCCCTTGATACATTTGGGAGGTGGCGGTGTTGATCCACAAGTATTTTGGAACCCACGGCTAGAAGAAAGTCACTTTGAGGATGTTAAGGCCAATGATGATGAGACACAGTTGCCATGAGGTCAGCCTACAATCTCAATGATGAAGGAGGATGACATGGGAGATGAGTTGGTCAATAATGAGTCCACTGATCCGACCTGTACCGTTGGCACACATAGCCAGCACACCAACATAGAGAAATATTGATACATAACACCACACAGGTGCCAAGGGGTAGTGTTTCGACTACACTGAGAACTGGGTCAACTCTACCCAAGAGCACCCCCACTGTGGTCCAAGTCAGGGCATGGGGTGTTCAGCCGCTGCCTGGAATTATTTTTACCAAAAGTCCTGCAGAGAAAAACATTGTAATCTGTAGCATCTGTCATACCTAGCTGAGCAGAGGTGAGGGCAAAGGCAACCTGAGCACCATGAGTATACGTAACTACATAGCAGCCAAACACCCCAGTAGGAGGGCGGCACACCAGAGTACTAAATCTGTGTCTATGGGTCAAACCATTGCCATGTAGCCCATGCTTTGTACTTCACAATCTGCTGTCTCTCAAGCAGGCGCTCATACCTCCTACCCACAAGGTGCGATTGCAAACAGAAAGCTTACATTAAACTCATCCACTTAGTAGTCCAAGCAAAGCGTCAAGTTGCCATAGCAGAGAGCTTGCAAAGGAAGCATAAATAACCAGTCACGTACCCACAGGCACAAATACTAAAATGGCACATTGTCAAATTGCTATCGGTGGAGCTGTTGACGTTTAGGCTTGTGTGAACAGAATGTTTACATGATCTCCTACCTGTGGCTGCCCACGATACTCGGTTCCTAGCCACCACTATTTTAGCCTGTGCTGTCCATGACTTACATAAGCTGTTGTTGTGGACAATCAGGGATAATAAATTTCTGTGATGGCACACTGGGTGAACCTGGTGGAGGGTGGGACAGAGTGTCAGCCTTGGACATCACACCTCATACATATGTCAAGAGTACTCAGCCCAACTTCTATCATGGTTTCCATATAATCGTATGACAACTTCTGTCTCCTTTCCTCCTCCTCCTCCTCCTCCTCCTCCTCCTCATCTTCCATGTCATTCTTCAGCCGTAAAATTAAGTGCTCAGAGGGCCTGCAAGGCCCGGAGGTGGCCCTATATGTTTGGGAGAGCCCTCCTCTATTTCTTTGGTGCTGAACCCACTGTTTTAAGAATAACACAGCATACAAAAAGCCATGCATGGTTGCTGGAACTAAAGGCCATCTCGTCTGTACATTAGAGATGACCTTCCTGTATACTTTGTCAAGGGCCCTTCTCTATTCTTTCGGGAGGGCCCTCTATACATTTTGAAGGGCCTTCCTTTATACATTTGGGAGGGCATCCTGCATACATTTAAGAGGGACCTCCTTCATTCATTTTGGAGGGCCCTCCTCTATAGGCGTGGTCAACCTGTGCGATAATGGAAGTTATATGGTGGCGGCTTTAGAGTTAAGCAAGCTGCTACACATGCTATGCATATATACGATAACTAAAAATAACAACTATTATACTGAGAGCATAAGCAGTACAATAATAATAAACAAACACCTTCCTCTTTTATATCGTTTTATAATCAGAAAAGCTAAAAGAACATTAGAAAATAATGCAAAAATGTAAGATATGAAATAAGAGTCAGAACCTATTACTTTTTTTATATGACTGACTTTATATATATCTTATATATGTATATGCCATATATACATATAAGATAATTTTATAAGTATATTTTATAACAAAGTTTTTAAACATTTTTTACTTTGAGTATTATAGCTAGATATTTTATATTATTATTTTTTTAACTTATTTAAAGCAGTGTTAATTGATGAACAATGCAGAGCAACTCTATGCTAATGATATGCACACATTTGAAAGCAATCAGCTAATGAGATAACCCTCACTCCCTTGATCTCAGGCACTGCATACACATGTAATGGTGCTGTCACACAGCACAATCTGGCCAGCGATGTCGGAAGCGATGCGCGGGTGCCCGCTCGCTTCCGACATCACTGGCCAGCTGTCACACAGCATCGCTGCGACCGGCGATGTCGCAGCGACGCAGGCGGTGACATCGCTCGCTGGGCTGGGCTCAGCCCAGCGAGCGATCCGCAGCAACGCTGCGGTATAGGCTGGATCGCCGCCGACATCGCTCTGGCGATGTCACACGGCGCGATCCAGCCTTATCGCGGGTCGCCGGTTGCCAGGTTTATGGTTCTTCCCGTAAACCTGGCAACCTGCGACCAGTGATAAAACGCGGTCGCGCCGCTCATTTACACAACGCGACGTTGCTAGCGACATCGCTGATACGTCACTTTTTCGGCGATGTCGCTAGCGACGTCGCCAGGTGTGACAGCACCTTAAGTGTTATGAAATTATACAACTGTACCTGAGAAAGACCCATTGAAAGGGTCGAAACATGTTGTACTGCCCACTGTGATATACATTTTAAGAATAAAGGAAAATTTATTTGATCTCCGGGTCTCCTGTGGAAGCGCTGTACCAATAGACCCGTATACTTATTACTACATGTGACGAATAAGGTTTCCACATCAGGTGAGTGCAACTCTCTCTTGTCTCCATATTCTAACAAAGTTATGGACCTATTTTCTTGTTTATTATTTTGACTTTTCAGTCCTGCTTTACCTTCTAGCTTTGGTACAAATTAAATTTTCTAGCCAACTTCAAAGAGAAATGCTGAATTAAATTTTAAAAGATGCCCTCCACAATATTTATACTGTACATTAACAAAATGGTGGCAACTTGAAAAAATAAATATATACAAAACCTCAACGACATTCAGAAAAATGTAATACGCACTTACGTTGAACAATTGGTCCTTGGTGGTCTTGTTGTAAATGATGATTTTTGGTAAATTCGATCTTGGTGAATAGGTAACACAGCTCCAATCATGATGTCTCCCGGTTGAGTCACCCTTTCAAGCTCTGACATGGATGGTAGTTTACAGTTCTGAAACATTAAGTGGATGGATGGCAGAAGATAGCAGATAATGATGAAGCTCCTCACGATATAGAATATGTTCATATTCAGCTTGACTAGTTGACCACCTTTGAGGAAAGTAGAAATATCAAGCATCATGACTAGCGATAATTGAGTGCACTCATTGCTATTCGCATGGATAGTATAGTATTCGCAATACTCGTTACTTGGCGAGTAATGTTGGTGCTTGCTTGTGAGTGATGTGTCCATCGTTATTGATTTGACACAAATTGACAGCTCCCTTCATTAAATAATGGGCCTTGGCATCTCACTGAGAGCCTCTTGTATGTTAAAGTCTCTCTTGGGGGGCACAGCAAGGTGTTGTATGCAGTGAAGATGTAAAAAAACCCACCATTCCGCCCTGTCCCAGAAAGGTTTTCTTTATGGCCGGATGTGTGTGGGCGGAGCCTATCACTAATCGTCTAACATTGGACTCGCTATTGGGACGAATAGAGTGCAAATATTTCGCTACTCGTTCATCACTAACCATAACATCACACAGGGCTGCCACTAGGAATTTCAGGGACCCTGACTGCCAACATTTTGGGGTCCCCATGAGTCTCCGCCCAGCCCCACCCATGCTCCGCCTCCACCCATGCTCCGCCTCCACCTACACATTATATTTGTAGCGAAAAATTGGAACAGCACCAAAAATTATCTCAATTTATGTGCGAAGCTTTCCCAACCACGAATCCAGATGGTCCCTTACAATAGAGTAAAAAAAAGAAAAACAGTACAAAAAATAGAAAAAAAGTGGACTTTATTGCCCAATGCGTGACCATGCCATTGGGCAATAAAATCCACTTTTTTCTATATTTTTGAGCTGTTTTTCCTTTTTTCTTACACTCTCTCTATTATATCTTACACAAACACACACTTGAGACTGCTGTTGGCTGAATACACAATAGCTGTATATACAACAGAGAATACACAATAGAGATAGCTGCTAGCTGTATACACAATAGAGATGGTTGTGGGCCGTATACACAATGAAGACTACTGCTGGCTATACACACAATAGAGAATACGCATTATAGAATGCTCCTGACCGTACACATTAGATAATGCACAAAAGAGATGGTTGTTTAGACAATGGAGACCAACCACTACAAGGGAGGGTAACAGACTGTGATGTCATCATCAGGGGAGGGTCCTGGACCACCCCCACATAAACATCTGCCATGTCTCTGAACTGACAACACAAAGGCCCAGATGAGAGGTGAACAGACGGCAGAAAGTCAAACAGTCAAATCTGGAGGACAGGAGGGAGACGGAGGGGAAAGAGGACAGAAGAAGACAAAGGGGAAAGAGGACAGGAGAGGGACAGAGGAGAAAGAGGACAGGAGGGGGACAGAGGAGAAAGAGGACAGGAGGAGGACGGAGGTGAAAGAGGACAGGAGGGGGACAGAGGAGAAAGAGGACAAAAGGATACAGTGAAGAAAGAGGACAAAGGGGGATGGTGAAGAAAGAGGACAAAGGGGGATGGAGGAGAAAGTGGACAGAGGGAGACGGAGGAGAAAGGGGACAGAGGGGGACGGAGGAGAAAGAGGACTAACTTTAATGACTTTCCAGTCCAGCGCTGGTACTAGCTTCAGCTTCTAGATTCGGCTGTTTGCAGCAGAAAAACCCCGACAGATGCTAGCGATCTCGCTCAGTGTGACACACGGCAGCAACCAGGCCCCTCCTGTGAAATCGCTAATCCTGTCACGGAGGTCAGCGGTGACGCAGGCAAGAGATGACCAGCTTAAGCCAGTCATCTCCCGGCTGTTCGCAGCGGAGGTACCCTGACCGGAGCTAGCGATCTCACTCAGTGTGACACGCAGCAGCGACAAGGCCCCTTCTGTGAGATCACTGATCCTGTCACGGAGGACAGTGGTGACGCAGCCGGGGAATGACCGGCGTTAGCCGGTCATCTCCAGACCGCCCGCAGCGGAAGTACGCCGACCGGCGCTAGCGATCTCGCTTAGTGTGACACACAGCAGCGACCACGTACTGACGCTCCAGCAATCCCTACCAGGTCACATCGTTTGTCGGGATTACTGGAGCGTCGCCATGGTGACGGTACCTTACTGATCGCTGGTGAGGTGTCACAGGTGTAGATATATTGAACGAAGCCGCGTTGCTGATTGGGGAAAATCCTATGTATTCATTGCATTATTTTTAAATCTTTATAAATAAACTACATATATATATATATATATATATTCTAGAATACCCGATGCGTTAGAATCAGGCCACCATCTAGTTATTAATAATTGCAGATTTTCACTATTTTTTCACCTTGTTTAGAATTTTTTTCCTGCTTGACACTTTACCATATGATAAATGGATTGTAAATCCAGAAAGGATCAGGAGACCAGTTGCCTTTGCTACACACAAAAAAGAGGATAAGACCCTTTTTTGTGCTTTTGTTTCCTCATTTTTTAAAATGGATTGTGTCATTTGAATTTATAATGACAGAAAAATAAAAAAGATATGTCTCTTGGATAAAGGGGAGGAAAGATGGAGAGAACAGAAATGAAAATTCACCTGGTCCTTAAGGGGTTAATGTATTTACTGAGCATTAATGTAAATTTAAATAAATTTGGGAGAAACAAAATTACAGTCTTGTAGCTGTTATACCTTTAAATAGCTAACAAACATACAATATATGATGTAACTAAGCAACAAGCTTTCGAGACTGATTACGTCTCTTCTTCAGGCATGGTATGACAAAATATTAGAAGGAACACAAATATACCCAGAAAAAGAGCAGGGGCAGCAGAATAAATTATACTCTTATCCTATTACAGGTACATCGATGACGTCTTAATAATTTGGGTCTGAGCAAGAACTTCTAAACTTCCATGACAAATTCAACACATTTCATCTGACCATAAAATTGACATTGGACCACTCAAAAACAGAGATTAATTATCTGGATACCTCCATAAAATTTATAATGGTTCATTCCGGACATCGGTGTATCAGAAACCAATTGACTGTACCTCAGAAGAGACAGCTGCCACTCAAATCACATTAAAAAGTCAATTGTCTACAGTCAGGCGTCACATCTGTTGCAACCCAATAGACAAGGATGATCACCAGTCCCATCTTAAAAAGACGTTTTTAAAACAAGACTACCACCCCACCTCCATTGATGATCAGTTCAGTAAAACCACAAGGATCCCCTACAATTACTTCAATACAGAGAAAAACAGTAAAATTATTGTGTACCTCTAGTGATGACGTACAACCTACAATTTAAGCTTCGGAGAAAAACTGCAAAAAGAACTTATCCATATCTTACACAAAGATGACCGGCTAAAAATAATATTCAAAGACCCTCCTTGCTATTGTACAGACACCCTCCCAATCTAAGAAACATCATGATTCAAAGTCCAGTGACCTCATATACACTAAGAGGAACGTATGCTTGCAAAAGGAAGAACTGCAAAACCGGCTCTCCTATAGAGAACAGAGGCAAGATCCAGATCTCCAGCAAAACTCAGAATTATGAGATTCCCAGGACATTCACATGCTCCTCTTCCAGTGTTGGGCATTTAATTCTTTGCATTATATGTCCTGAGGGGGGCTTCTACGTTGGAGAAACAGAGCAGCCACTGAGTGCAAGGATCCTCTTCCTCACATAATTACAGACAGAAACATTTATTTACCTGTTGTCAAACATTTCTATGGTGCAAAACACAACATAGACAGTATGAAAGTTAAAAGGCAGCTTCAAATCCCAAAACTACTGAAGGGTCCGGAATACAAACTTATTACAACCTTTGATTCTGTCCACACAGGACTAAATCTGTCAGGAGGATTTATGACTCACTACAAAATCTGATCAATTGTTTCCAGAGACAGTGAAGGCACCAGGTCTCTGATCTTCCATGTATATTGGACCGATAAAACTTTCACACCACTAAGCTAAGCTAATTAAGGATTCTCTTTCTAAACTCATGGTTTTTTTATTTAAATGTCCAATATTTCTGCTCTTTTTGCTTATATTTTTGTGACTATTATTATTATTATTTATAGAGCACCATTGATTCCATGGTGCTGTACATGGGAAAGGGTTACATACAAACAACTTAAAAATACAATGAAAAAACTAACAGTGACAGACTGGTACATCGGGGAGAGAGGACCCTGTCCTTGTGGGCTTACATTCTACAGGGCAATGGGGAGGGAAACAGTAGGTTGGGTCTACTCAGGTGGTGGTAGAGCGCCGGGTACAATGGTGGTGGAGCGCCTGGTTGAGTGATTGTGGAGCACAAGGTCCAGTGGTAGTGGAGCGCTGGGTCCAGTGGTGGTGGAGCACCGGGTCCACTGGTGGTGAGGAGGCTCTGTGGTCATTGTGGGCTTTAAGCTGTTCTGAAGAGATGGGTTTTTAGGTACTGCTTGAAGTAAGTACTGTGTAATGGATGTGTCTGAGCATACAGGGACATGGTCTGATCATACCACATCTCCTGTGCTGAGATAATCTTATATATGTGTCCCTGCTATGTACTGTGTAATGGATGTGTCTGAGCATACAGGGACATGGTCTGATCATACCACATCTCCTGGGCTGGGGAGAATGCAGAAGGGTATTCAAACATTACAGGGACACATATATAAGGTTATCTTAGCACAGGAAATGTGGTATGATCAGACGATATCCCTGTATGCTCAGACACATCCATTACACAGTACATGTCAATTATTATAATTCCAAGATCTATTGATTAAAATGAACTTTGTTCATGGGCAACAAAAAAAATTAAACATCCTTATAATTGGGTTCCTTCCATTCTCTAGTTGTCCTTGAACCTAGAAACCATGAAAATCTAATAAAATGGAGTCAAGTTTAAAAATAATAACATAGTAAATAAATATAAAGAAACTTTCATAGTATTCAAGTAATGCAGGACGACTAAGAGAGCAATTGACAAATCACCTTTGCTCCGGCGAGGGTGAAGATCACATGATAAGGAATAGACCGAGGGACTCCTCACAGCTGAGGATTTATTAATAATGTAACTAATGTAAACTCATCAGCAGCAGAAATCTATCTCCTGCCTTGATTATTTTATAACAATATATTGATGCTGGTAAAATATATCTCTCCGGAGTCCAAAGGATGAACTCACACTTCATATCGAGACTGGATACATAGTAACATAGTAATATAGTATTTAAGGTTGAAGGAAGACCTTAAGTCCATCTAGTTCAACCCATAGCCTAACATGTTGATCCAGAGGAAGGCAAAAAACCCATGTTGCAATTGTAACCATTTTTGGTAAGGTACAGGCAAGAATCATTTACTGGCCAGAAAAGGGAGATCTAATGTAATAGCACAGATAAGTCACATAGTAATACATTTCCTACAAGTCATGTCCAGCCACTCCCTATAGCAACATTTCCTACAAATAATGTCCAGCCACTCCATAGAGTTGCATTTACTACAAGTAATCACCAGCCATTCCATAGAGTTTAATTTCCTACAAGTCATGTCCAGTCACCTCGTAAAGCAGTATTTCCTACAAGTCATGTCCAGCCACTCCATGGAGCGGCATTACCTACAAGTGATGTCCAGCCACTCTGTGGAGCAGCATTTCCTACAAGTGATGCCCAGCCACTCCATGGAGCAACATTTCCTACAAGTGATGTCCAGCCACTCCATGGAGCAGCATTTCCTACAAGTGATGACCAGCCACTCTGTGGAGCAGCATTTCCTACAAGTGATGTCCAGCCACTCCATGGAGCAGCATTTCCTACAAGTGATGACCAGCCACTCCATGGAGCAGCATTTCCTACAAGTGATGTCCAGCCACTCCATGGAGCAGCATTTCCTACAAGTGATGACCAGCCACTCTGTGGAGCAGCATTTCCTACAAGTGATGACCAGCCACTCTGTGGAGCAGCATTTCCTACAAGTGATGTCCAGCCACTCCATGGAGCAACATTTCCTACAAGTGATGTCCAGCCACTCCATGGAGCAGCATTTCCTACAAGTGATGTCCAGCCACTCTGTGAAGCAGCATTTCCTACAAGTGATGTCCAGCCACTCCATGGAGCAACATTTCCTACAAGTGATGTCCAGCCACTCCATGGAGCAGCATTTCCTACAAGTTATGTCCAGCCACTCCATGGAGCAGCATTTCCTACAAGTGATGACCAGCCACTCCATGGAGCAGCATTTCCTACAAGTGATTTCCAGCCGCTCTGTGGAGCAGCGTTTCCTACAAGTGATGTCCAGCCACTCCATGGAGCAGCATTTCCTACAAGTGATGTCCAGCCACTCCATGGAGCAACATTTCCTACAAGTGATGACCAGCCACTCCATGGAGCAACATTTCCTACAAGTGATGTCCAGCCACTCCATGGAGCAGCATTTCCTACAAGTGATGTCCAGCCACTCTGTGGAGCAGCATTTCCTACAAGTGATGTCCAGCCACTCCATGGAGCAACATTTCCTACAAGTGATGTCCAGCCACTCCATGGAGCAGCATTTCCTACAAGTGATGTCCAGCCGCTCCATGGAGCAACATTTCCTACAAGTGATGTCCAGATACTCCATGGAGCAGCATTTCCTACAAGTGATGTCCAGCCGCTCCATGGAGCAACATTTCCTACAAGTGATGTCCAGCCACTCCATGGAGCAGCATTTCCTACAAGTCATGTCCAGCCACTCTGTGGAGCAGCATTTCCTACAAGTGATGTCCAGCCACTCCATGGAGCAGCATTTCCTACAAGTGATGTCCAGCCACTCTGTGGAGCAGCATTTCCTACAAGTGATGTCCAGCCGCTCTGTGGAGCAGCATTTCCTACAAGTGATGTCCAGCCACTCCATGGAGCAGCATTTCCTACAAGTGATGTCCAGCCACTCCATGGAGCAGCATTTCCTACAAGTGATGCCCAGCCACTCCATGGAGCAGCATTTCCTACAAGTGATGTCCAGCCGCTCCATGGAGCAACATTTCCTACAAGTGATGTCCAGCCACTCCATGGAGCAGCATTTCCTACAAGCGATGTCCAGCCACTCCATGGAGCAGCATTTCCTACAAGTGATGTCCAGCCGCTCCATGGAGCAACATTTCCTACAAGTGATGTCCAGCCACTCCATGGAGCAGCATTTCCTACAAGTGATGTCCAGCCACTCCATGAAGCAGCATTTCCTACAAGTTATGTCCAGCCACTCCATGGAGCAACATTTCCTACAAGTGATGTCCAGCCACTCCATGGAGCAACATTTCCTACAAGTGATGTTTAGCCGCTCTGTGGAGCAGCATTTCCTACAAGTGATGTCCAGCCGCTCCATGGAGCAGCATTCCCTACAAGTCATGTCCAGCCGCTCTGTGGAGCAGCATTACCTACAAGTGATGTCCAGCCACTCTGTGGAGCAGCATTTCCTACAAGTGATGTCCAGCCGCTCCATGGAGCAGCATTTCCTACAAGTGATGCCCAGCCACTCCATGGAGCAGCATTTCCTACAAGTGATGTCCAGCCGCTCCATGGAGCAACATTTCCTACAAGTGATGTCCAGCCACTCCATGGAGCAGCATTTCCTACAAGTGATGTCCAGCCGCTCCATGGAGCAACATTTCCTACAAGTGATGTCCAGATACTCCATGGAGCAGCATTTCCTACAAGTGATGACCAGCCACTCCATGGAGCAGCATTTCCTACAAGTCATGTCTAGCCACTCTGTGGAGCAGCATTTCCTACAAGTGATGTCCAGCCGCTCCATGGAGCAACATTTCCTACAAGTGATGTCCAGATACTCCATGGAGCAGCATTTCCTACAAGTGATGACCAGCCACTCCATGGAGCAGCATTTCCTACAAGTCATGTCTAGCCACTCTGTGGAGCAGCATTTCCTACAAGTGATGTCCAGCCACTCCATGGAGCAGCATTTCCTACAAGTGATGTCCAGCCACTCTGTGGAGCAGCATTTCCTACAAGTGATGTCCAGCCACTCCATGGAGCAACATTTCCTACAAGTGATGTTTAGCCGCTCTGTGGAGCAGCATTTCCTACAAGTGATGTCCAGCCGCTCCATGGAGCAGCATTCCCTACAAGTCATGTCCAGCCGCTCTGTGGAGCAGCATTACCTACAAGTGATGTCCAGCCACTCTGTGGAGCAGCATTTCCTACAAGTGATGTCCAGCCGCTCCATGGAGCAGCATTTCCTACAAGTGATGCCCAGCCACTCCATGGAGCAGCATTTCCTACAAATGATGTCCAGCCGCTCCATGGAGCAACATTTCCTACAAGTGATGTCCAGCCACTCCATGGAGCAGCATTTCCTACAAGTGATGTCCAGCCCTCCATGGAGCAACATTTCCTACAAGTGATGTCCAGATACTCCATGGAGCAGCATTTCCTACAAGTGATGACCAGCCACTCCATGGAGCAGCATTTCCTACAAGTCATGTCTAGCCACTCTGTGGAGCAGCATTTCCTACAAGTGATGTCCAGCCACTCCATGGAGCAGCATTTCCTACAAGTGATGTCCAGCCACTCATGGAGCAGCAATTTCCTACAAGTCATGTCCAGATACTCCATGGAGCAGCATTTCCTACAAGTGATGACCAGCCACTCATGGAGCAATATTTCCTACAAGCCATGTCGAGACGCTCTGTGGAGCAGCATTTCCTACAAGTCATGTCCAGCCGCTTTATGGAGCAGCATTTCCTACAAGTCATGTCCAGCCGCTTTATGGAGCAGCATTTCCTACAAGTCATGTCTAACCGCTCTGTGGAGCAGCATCTCCTACAAGTCATGTCCAACCACTCCATGGAGCAGCATTTCCTACAAGTCATGTCCAGCCACTCCATGGAGCAGCATTTCCTACAAGTCCTTTCCAGCCACTCCATGGAGCAATATTTCCTACAAGCCATGTCGAGCCGCTCTGTGGAGCAGCATTTCCTACAAGTCATGTCCAGCGCTTTATGGAGCAGCATTTCCTACAAGTCATGTCTAACCGCTCTGTGGAGCAGCATTTCCTACAAGTGATGTCCAGCCGCTTTATGGAGCAGCATTTCCTACAAGTCATGTCCAGCCACTCCATGGAGCAGCATTTCCTACAAGTCATGTCCAGCCACTCCATGGAGCAGCATTTCCTACAAGTGATGACCAGCCACTCCATGGAGCAGCATTACCTACAAGTGATGACCAGCCACTCCATGGAACAATATTTCCTACAAGTCATGTCGAGCCGCTCTGTGGAGCAGCGTTTCCTACAAGTCATGTCCAACCGCTCTGTGGAGCAGCATTTCCTACAAGTCATGTCCAAACACTCCATGGAGCAGCATTTCCTACAAGTCATGTCGAGCCACTCCATGGAGCAGCATTTCCTACAAGAGATTGACCAGCCACTCATGGAGCAGCATTTCCTACAAGTCATGTCCAACACTCCATGGAGCAGCATTTTCTACAAGAGATGACCAGCCACTCCATGGAGCAGCATTTCCTACAAGTGATGTCCAGCCACTCCATGGAGCAACATTTCCTACAAGTGATGACCAGCCACTCATGGAGCAGCATTCACTACAAGTCATGTCGAGCCCTCCATGGAGCAGCATTTCCTACAAGTCATGTTCAGCCACTCCATGGAGCAGCATTTCCTACAAGTCATGTCGACCACTCCATGGAGCAGCATTTCCTACAAGTGATTAACCAGCCACTCTATGGAGCAGCATTTCCTACAAGTCATGTCCAGCCACTCCATAGAGCAGCATTTCCTACAAGTCATGTCCAGCCACTCCATGGAGCAGCATTTCCTACAAGTCATGTCCAGCCGCTCTGGGAGCAGCATTTTTAAAGTGATGACCAGCCACTCTGTGGAGCAGCATTTGTAGAAGTAATACCAGCCACTCATGGAGCAGCATTTCCTACAAGTCATGTCCAGCCGCTCTGTGGAGCATCATTTGTAGAAGTAATGCACCAGCCACTTTTGGAGCAGCATTTCCTACAAGTCATGTCCAGCCCTCCATGGAGCAACATTTCCTACAAGTCATGTCAGCCACTCATGGAGCAGCATTTCCTACAAGTCATGTCAGCCACTCCATGGAGCAACATTTCCTACAAGTCATGTCAGCCACTCCTTGGAGCAGCATTTCCTACAAGTCCTTTCCAGCCACTCCATGGAGCAATATTTCCTACAAGCCATGTCGAGCCGCTCTGTGGAGCAGCATTTCCTACAAGTCATGTCCAGCCGCTTTATGGAGCAGCATTTCCTACAAGTCATGTCTAACCGCTCTGTGGAGCAGCATTTCCTACAAGTGATGTCCAGCCGCTTTATGGAGCAGCATTTCCTACAAGTCATGTCCAGCCACTCCATGGAGCAGCATTTCCTACAAGTCATGTCCAGCCACTCCATGGAGCAGCATTTCCTACAAGTGATGACCAGCCACTCCATGGAGCAGCATTACCTACAAGTGATGACCAGCCACTCCATGGAGCAATATTTCCTACAAGTCATGTCGAGCCGCTCTGTGGAGCAGCGTTTCCTACAAGTCATGTCCAACCGCTCTGTGGAGCAGCATTTCCTACAAGTCATGTCCAAACACTCCATGGAGCAGCATTTCCTACAAGTCATGTCGAGCCACTCCATGGAGCAGCATTTCCTACAAGAGATGACCAGCCACTCCATGGAGCAGCATTTCCTACAAGTCATGTCCAAACACTCCATGGAGCAGCATTTTCTACAAGAGATGACCAGCCACTCCATGGAGCAGCATTTCCTACAAGTCATGTCGAGCCGCTCTGTGGAGCAGCGTTTCCTACAAGTCATGTCCAAACACTCCATGGAGCAGCATTTCCTACAAGTCATGTCGAGCCACTCCATGGAGCAGCATTTCCTACAAGTGATGACCAGCCACTCCATGGAGCAGCATTTCCTACAAGTCATGTCCAACCACTCCATGGAGCAGCATTTCCTACAAGTGATGACCAGCCACTCCATGGAGCAGCATCACCTACAAGTCATGTCGAGCCACTCCATGGAGCAGCATTTCCTACAAGTCATGTTCAGCCACTCCATGGAGCAGCATTTCCTACAAGTCATGTCGGCCAACTCCATGGAGCAGCATTTCCTACATGTGATGACCAGCCCCTCCATGGAGCAGCATTTCCTACAAGTCATGTCCAGCCGCTCTGTGGAGCATCATTTTGTAGAAGTAATCACCAGCCACTCTGTGGAGCAGCATTTCCTACAAGTGATGACCAGCCGCTCTGTGGAGCATCATTTTGTAGAAGTCATGTCCAGTTGCTCTGAGGATCAACATGTGCTACAAGTGATGACCAGCCGCTCTGTGTGGCCTCAGTCATTCACCCATTTTACTTACAATCACAGCCGTCTTCCTTTTTCCCCTGTAAATCTGTTGTAAACCAGATGACGGGACTTACAGAGAGAAGTTCATCACTTACATCATATTTATAGACGTTCTGTTTGTTATTCTAACACTTCAGCTCAATCAGCAAAGAGAAAACTACCATCCTCAGTGGACTTGTCCCAAATAAGTTATATAATGGTTTATTCCCTATCTTAAGGTGATCTTTATAATTGTCCATATGGGACCTTCTAGATATACATTGCAAAAAAACACTTGAGAAACAGATATGGAAGAATAAGTGTAAAAAAATATGAAACCTGGCAGGAAAATTGAAATGTAGTGAGACCTGGATTCGCTTTTAAATATGATTATTCTGCAAGATTCAGTAATGAGAAAGACACTGATTTATTGAGTAGAGATTAGCCTTTATGCACATACATATTGAAACATGGGTAAAGGGGGAATAAAACCAATCACAATGCAACTGCATAGATGCAGAGCCCTTGCGCTCGCGCCGCCATTACCTGCTATGGACGTGCGCAGAAGACCGCAATCACTCTGTCACAGTGCATGCGCTAGTCCAGACACACCCAGAAACGTTGTATTACGCATTTCCAGTGCATCTGGATTAGCGCATGCGCTGTGACAGAGGAGCTGTCACACTTGTGCTTCCAGGATGCGGTCTCCTGTGCTCGCCAATAGCAGGTAATGGCAGCACGAGTGCAAGCGAGCTCAAGGGCTCTGCATCTATGTGCTTATGCGCTTGCCTGCGCTGGCCTGTGATAGCACCTGCACTTCCACTTGCGCTAGCGCAAAGCAGGCAAACGCAGGGTCGCATAGATGTAACTAGGCCAGAGTAAAGATAACACTTGTCTCTGCCTAACAGGAAAAATCCCTAGGTATAGGGCTGGAACTCTTAGCAGAAATCTACACAGAACACTGTCCAGTAAAGAAGGCTGTTCTCAAGACAATATAAACAGCCACACACCAAATGTGATAGGACAGAGACAATAGGCAAGTGAGAACACTTGATAACCGCAAAGCAAAGAAACTGACCAGGCTGGGACTAATGCTAGGTTCACATCATGTTTAGCATTGCGTCTGGATGCATGCGTTTTTTCAGCTGCATTAACGCAATGAAACGCATGCATTAATGCTGCTGAACACAGCCTTAGACTTCTATTGGTAAACGCAGTCAAATGCAATGCAAACACAATGCAAAATGTGGTTGCATTTGAACATATGCGTTTTTCCCAAGCACACAGCTAACGCTGCCAGCAGCTTTCCCTTTGCGCTCAGGAAAAACACATAGGTTCAAACTCAACCACATTTTGCATTGCATTTGACTGCATTTACCAATAGACGTCTATGGCTGTGTTCAGCAGTATTAAAGCATGAGTTTCATTGCATTAATGTAGCTGAAAAATGCATGCATCCAGACGCAATGCTAAACGTATGTAAACCTAGCCTAATAGACAGGAGCACACTTTCCCCAAACATGTTTGCCATTTTCAAATTCGGCACGAATATTGCTGATTTTGTTCGGGATCGATAACCCGAGCAACTTCCAAGAAAATACAGCGCACGCGGCTTTGATCAGAAACAAAATTGAAATTTAAAATGGCCCTAAAACTTTCCCTGATTGTTCTGGGTCAAAATGCTTATCGGACGACTTGTTGGCTGGGAACAACACCTAACTTTATAGTTAGAACTGTTCTCACCATTGAGTCTACTGGCTTGTATCATACGGTAGAATTTTTTGGAGCCGTAAATTAATTTTTTGTGCTTCCTGGAGTTTGCAGGTGTTTTGACACCTGCAGGCTGTGAATTTTGGAAAAAGTGCGAGATGTGGCATCAGCTGTGATGTCCAGGAAGCTTACAATGTCCTTAAAATATCTGTTTATGAGAGCTTAATAATTTATAGGGAATTTTTTTCAAAGATTTTTTTATTTTTCTACTTTACTATTTGTTTATATTTTTTGGGGGGGGGTAAAGTAAACCTTTACTATTGCAGAGGGTCAGCAGCGTGTGAGGCCATCTCTTCTACAGTTATGTGATAGCAATTGATATAAAAATAGCTTATTGCCATTATAATCTTCACATACATGGTCTTATAGGTCTGTTCACACTCATGAAACACCACTCTATGGATACTGCTTCTTTAAAATGTGCAGTCACTATTTTATTTCATTCTATACAATTACAATACGTATTTTTAATTCATATTGAACTTGTCCTTACATTGCTGCCCACTAGCCATATTCAGCTGAATTGGTGAATTTGTGGCCTGAATAAAGTTATTTGTTTTCATTATTATGACTCCTAAAAATATTTTACGCTTCAATATTCACTAACACTGCAACCAACCGCTTCCCAGGTGTTACCTTCTTACATGGGAAATTGGATTTGTTGTGAGTGACGTTACTTCTGCAGCCCACTGCATGGAAGGAGACAATGGATTAGCTGTCTGTGGAGTGCTGGGGGGGACTGGTGAAGGATGTTAAAAGGGCAAAGTTTACACAAATCTTTATTACAGGGGTTCAATTCACTTCACAACGCATTTTGGCAGAGGTTTACTGCCTTTATCAGGTGAACTGTGATCAGTGATTACCTGATGAAGGCAGTAAACCTCTGCTGAAACACGTTGTGATGTGAATTGAACCCCTGTAATAAAGGCTTGTGTAAACTTTGTCCTTTTAACATCCTTCTCCAGTCCCACCCGTCGCTCCACAGACCGCTAATCCATTATCTCCTGATATCTATGCCTCTGCGAGGGCTTGCGGCAGCAGCGGCCATGGAGGATGGGGGATCTAAACACAAATTATCCTGAGGACCTGCGGTGACGTCACATCCCGGTCACATGACCGCCCAGCGTCAGCTGCCTGGCTCGGCTCCTCCAGCTTACACCCGGACACTGAGGCATTCACCGTGGTTGTGCATGGCATGCACAACCCAGCAAGGTGAGCAAACATCCACATAGCTCACCTACTCCACCGGACCACCAGGTTATACCCATAAGCACCCCTTTTTCTCTACTTTTTTATTCACTGCATGGAAGGGTTAGTGAGGGGAGCTAGGCAACAAAATTGTACAGTGATATCTTGCAGTGAGTAATAATGCCTGACTTAGTCCTGCCACTGGAACAGGTGACTCCTAGGCAAAGAAATCAGGTGTCACTGCAGAGCTCAGAGTATTAGCACCAGATTACTGCAGTCTAAACTAGCTACAGCCTGCTACTCTGTTCTTCACTTTCTACCATAAGGCATCATTAAGCTGATTGGTGATGGTGGATCCCCTGCAAGACTTGCCTGATCTGGTGAAAGAGGTCATCTTCATCACCACCCAAAGTGCAGAAGGTGGGTTAGCAGGACCAGAAGCAGAATTAGAGCATCATGCAGAGGAGCTGGACATATATGTGACCTGGAGATCCAAAGCTCTACCCAGATTTGGCCTTATCTTCAGCAAAGTGCGGACACAGTGCTAGGCTTTGATGAAAGAGGAGGACCTGAGGAGCACACAGTGAGGAGGTGACCCTTTTCTGATTTCATCTGAGAGTGGGAGCACCATATGTCCGACTGCAGCAAACCTTGCAGCATGCCTGGCTGTATTTCACATGCAGCCGGTGCCTCAGCTACTAGATGTCTAATTCCACCAGAATCAGAAGCACAAAGAGGAGTATGAGGAAGAGGAGGAGGTAGAAGAAGAAGGCCCTGTTTTCTAGTGGTGTGTATCACCCCTGCCAGAGGTCTTTAACTTGGACTATGCCATGTGATTACCTCTACCCCTTTAAGAAACTAACTGATACAGCATAAACTACCATGTCCAACTCCTGTCTCCTTTATTGAGGAGATTAGGTTTGTGGATAACATTGCTGAGGAGTGGTTGCATGGGCCAAATACCAATCACTTCTATGACCAGTGTACCCACAGTAAGGTGGTGGCATTCTTACAGGATAGGGGATTTGGCTTCCTATTGGAACAAGGTACTAGGCATTGGTGCTACCTCAACTGGTCCACCCTACTGCGTTACCATCTTTCCAAAAGACTGTGCACCATCTTTGTCAGGGATGAGGTTACCTTCATGAAGGTGATGGGCAGCAGCAAGGAATGATCTGCTGTTGGCATAAGGCCAGGATCACACATACAATCAGTTTTTGCCTTAAATCCGTTTTTGGGATCATTTTAGTTTTTTTTTTCTAAGTCCAAAAACGCATATGCGTTAAAGCATGGTGCACTTAAGTGTCACTGTATTTTTCAACAGCACATGCGCTTTTGTTCAGCATCCCAAAAAACGCTGCATGGGTGCTGTAAAAAAACACATGCGTTTTTTTTAACATGGAGCCCTATGGAAAACGCATGCGTTAACGCATGGTACATATAAGCACCATGCGTTTTTAAAGTCCAAAAATTTCCAAAAAATGTCCAGGACCTCAGGGGCCCTTATTGGCACCCTAAATTAAATGGATGCATTTTTCTAGGGTTTTAAAAAAGCACATGGGCATGTGTGACCCTGGTCTAAGTCAGATTAACCACCACTAAAGAATTTGGGAAGAGTAAAGAGGAGGCCAAACGGTAAAAAATGTAGGGCCAGGCCTCTCTTAGTTAGCTAGCCAGCTGCACCCAAACCCACAGGGCCTGTCTGTGTTAAACAAGTTGCTTTTGTCTGTCCAGGAGGGTGTCCTCATCCACTAGTTCCTCCATCGTCTTCTCCAGCAGTGGCCATAATGGAGTGTGTGGGGCGCAGGTGGTGGTGGAGAACGTCCATGCAGGAGTAGCCCTTTGCGATCCCTTCAGACTGTCTGGCAGCAGAGTACCATCACCAATGCCAATCTTCAGCCCAGACAATGCAGAGAATTCTGGAAGTCTATTTTAATGTTCTGTAGAGTGAACTTTCCTAAAAAGACATCTTGTTTTGTCAATGACCTATCACTTAGTTGGCATGTTGTCCGATGTCGGACTTTGAGCATTTTTTTTCCATTTTTCCTTGACTAAGGCCTGTGTCTTAGTTAATGTTATTTGTCCTCTTCCCACATTTTGCGCCATTTGCGCTTCCCCCTACTGAATAAGCGGGCATGCATTCAGCCTTCGGGTGCAACTCAAAGACCTTAATGGACTGATCTCTGAATGCTGATTTCTGTTGGACTTTCATTAAGTATGTTTAGTATTTATAATCTTATGTTTGTGATTTAGACTTACAGTCTGTTAATTTTTTAGTTCACTCTTTGCATGCTGGACTGTCTCTGTAAACAGTTGCTTTGATACTGCCCTACAGAGACTGGTGAACGAGCGACAGGCATCTTGCTTAATGGTCTGAGGTATGAAAATGCAAGACACTACACACACTCTGGTAGAAAATGGCTGGCAAAGTACATTTCTGAAGAGACACAAACAGTGCATATTTTCAGGATCCCCTTAGCATTGCACAAGGTGCTGGACTCATCATCTCTGTATGTGATGAAATTAACACCTATGCAATGCTAAGGTAATACTGAAACTTGCACTGTTTTCAGACCTTGAATATTGTAGTTTGTCATTCCTGTCCTAGAAGTTTTTGTGGAAGTAGCTAGGGAGGAAAAGAAATCTATGAGTCCTTTCACCACATCTGCAGCTTTCCCTGGACCCTTACCCCTTGTGCCACTGGTGCATTGTTTGATGCTTTTTTGACACAGATTTTGAGAATCTGCATAAAAAAAATTGCATGTTAATCCTGAGGCCAGAAAAGTCTATGACAGTTGCTGTGTTCATGTTGCTTTTTTTCCTTGCATATGTGGTTAAGATTTCATTTCTCTGCCTCAAGGTCTGCACCAAATCGGCAAGGAAAAAAACACATTGGCTCAGCACTTTTGAACTCTCATAGACTTAGCTGCCTTCAGGACTGACAGGTAGATTTTAATGCAGATTCTCAAAATCTTCTTCAAAAGAAGCATCAAACAATGTACCGTGACCACATGGCCTTGCAATAATATGGTGGGGTCACGTTCACAGAAAGAACCCCCTTATGCTGTGAGAGCAGGCATACAGGCACTGGTGAGAGTGAGACAAGCGGTGGCATCACAAACATTACTGGAGTTTAGACTCAAGGGGTCACACAGAAGCTACCTGGCAAGTTTGAACTGCTCTGCACTCCCTGATGTCATCTCTCCTGATGAGCTGTCTCACAATCCGGACGAGATATATCTGTTATGCCTCATACAATATCGTTGCTCTCACTGGGCAACTAGTGTTATGAGCGCTGATGCCACTGAGGGTACATAAGGTCACACAGTGGGATTCCCTGCTGCATGATACCCGCTGTGTAACCTGAGAGAACCTCAGAGAATAAGTATGTCTGAGGTTCATGAGCAGACCCAGAAGCATGGCGACAATGGTGCTGAAGCTTGCTAAGAAATAGTGTAGAAAGTAAATGTCTGTGCCAAAACAGATAGGCTCCAATGTAAAACAGTTTGAGCTATGTTTGGTACCTTTTGTTGCCCTTTGAAGGTTTTTTCTATGCCTTTGATTTTACCGCCCATTGGTTTTAATGGGTTTGGATGTTTGGTGAACCGCTCGCTAATCCATTCGGCGAACCGAACCCAAGCTTTAAAACTTTGGGTCCCTCCCAAAACTTAGGTTTCCTTACATATGCTATCCCTCTCTAAATTTGAAGTGATGACTTGATAAACATGGTGGACTAGGAGGACAAAGCCCAAAATACCAAGGGTCGTGTTGTAGCTAGCATTGTAAACTGACTAGGGAGATACACCCGTCTAGCTTTTTACCAAAACAAGAAAATGGATTCATTTGGTGTTCTGTATGCAGAGGAAACAGAGCAGAGGTGTGGATTTTGCTGAGATGCAGATAGCGTTTTTTGGAGATTAAACTAGGGCTGGTCCCTCTGACAGGACCTCGGAATATTAACTTTAAACCTGTAATGGTGAGCCTGAACTGACATTCTTGTGCCAGATGCATTAACTAATTTGGTTTGTGTTACACCTATTATGCTGAGGAAATGTTATTTTGTTTTTGAGAGCCGGGAACTTTTTGTAAACCTGTAATAAACTGCTCACTATTTCGATGCAAGAACCATGTGTCTATGTGAATGCTACCCAACGGACTGAAAGCAAGTGAATCTCTATACTCCTCCTTAAACCAGTGAAGAGTAAAGTAGTATTGAATTAAACAGACAGGGTTGGATAAAGATGGAGTTTCGTAAGACATTGAGGTGGGACTTTGCTTTTCAAAAAAAATGTTTAAAATGTGATGTAAACATATTCAGACCTATCATTTTATATATTGCAAACAGTTGATGTTTCTACATTCTATCCTGCAGTCCCAAAATGTTAAAGTCACAAGATAGTAGACCAAAATATAATTAAAAAGAGACCACTTGATAAATCCATTCTTTTTATTAATCACTATTAATCGTCCTTATATTTTTATTACTACTTTTACCATAAATAGACACAAGAGATGAAAAAATTGATTGTAAATGATTGTATTAATCAAAAATTTTATTATCATGGGAATGATTTCATTACAGAATTTTCAAAAATGGCGGCCAACCTACCTCCCTTATCATGGATTTTTGGTGGGCTATAAAGGGTTTTATGTGTTTGAGTGTCATAAGCAGGGCCGCACCGTCCATTGGACAGTGTGAGCCCTGTCATTCAGGCGGCAGCAGGCAGGGGAAGCGGCTGTGCAGAAGGGGGCGGCGCCTCATGCAAACAGCCGCCCCCTGTCATGGCGCCGGCCGCTCACCCCGCGCACCGCAGGTAAGCGGCGACCGCCGGGGGAGAGGCACAGAAGGGGCGGCAGCCCCAGGCTTCAATAGCACCCCCCACCCCCACCCCCCGGTACTCACGGCCGCTGCCGGCAAGCACTGCCGCGGCTCAGGCGGCAGTGGCGACCCGGTCACTGCAGAAGGGGCGGCTTCATTAGCATCCCCCCCCCATAATCAGTGCCGCGGCTCAGGCGGCAGTGGGGCTCGGTGCACCCCTGGTCATAAGAGTATATTATATTGTTCTAAGCATAGCCCTCACCTGTTTTACCTGCTGTATCTATTCATTTTTTTGGTCTTTCATTACTGACTGCATCCTATGTGACTGAATAAGTTCCAGATAGATTCAGAAGTCTCAAAGACCAAAGAAGCTAAAACAGGGGTGGGGAACTCTAGGCCTCAAGGGCCGCCAATTGTGCATGTTTTTAGGATTTCCTTAGCAGTGCACAGGGGTTGAAATCATCACCAGTGATGGTGATTCAATGATAACCTCTGCAATATGAAGGAAATCCTGAAAACCTGACCTGTTGGTGGCCCTTGGAGCCTAGAGTTTCTTACCCCTGGGTTACAAGATCTACAGCAAACAAACAGAGGACTGGTTGAAGAGGTACAGAGGAAGGACAGGTTACTAGTATATTTTATTTGAACCACTTCCCTTCCTCAGTTTATTATGTATTGAGGTAGTTTTAGGTCACTTTTGAGTTGTCATAAATCGATTCAGTCTAGAACAAACTTTTCCATCTAACCCAAAATAACATTTTTCGAACTTAAATCATCTCTAGTCCAAACATACAGTGTATGATTTCTTCACTTATATCTCAATTTAAAATATGTATGTATATAAACATATATATGATCTTTATTTTTATGCCCCTGATCTCTCTCTTTGCATGACGTAATCCCTGGAGTTCATCTCTGGTCTGAATAATATGATGAAACATTTAGGAAGAAACATACAGATAACCAAAGCCCAACTAGATGCCAAGATGGCAAAAATCTCCATAGCTACAACATATATGCCCTGGGCACTGAGTGAGGCTGGGATAAAAGATATCCAGACACTGAGGAAGGCCAACATGCTGAACGTGATAAACTGGGCTTCATTGAAGCTGTCGGGAAGTCTTCGAGCCAGGAAGGCAACAATGAAACTGATGGTGGCCAGAAGGAAAAGATAACCCAACAAGGTCCACAGGGTGAAGGATGAACCCTCATTGCATTCAACAATGATGACTCCAGGTTTACTTTGAGTGTTGTATTGAGGAAAAGGTGGAAAGGTTGATAGACAAGCAATGCTCAACATCAGTTGTAACAACAAGCAGATAAGAATGATGGAGTAGGACACTCGAGGACTTGTCCATCTTTTTAAATTGCTACCAGGCCTAGTGGCTCGGAAAACAAATACCACCATGATGGTTTTTGATAAGACACAGGAGACACAAAGGCTAAATGCCATACTGAAAGCAGCTTGACGAAGAAGACATTTCTCAGGTTGGGGATATCCAATGAAGACTAAGGAGCACAGGAAGCAGAAGGTTAATGACAGCAGAAGAAGACAACTGAGAGAGTAATTGTTGGCCTTTACTATAGGACTTTGCTTGTAACGAGAGAAGAGTCTCAATATGAAAAGGGGAATAATTGAGGACAAAATACTGGTGACTGCTAAGATCTTTCCAAGATCATCTTCAAATGTAAGGAACTCAAGTGACTTTGGAAGACATCTGGAACGTTCATCGTTCGGCCACTGATCCCAAGGACATTGTATACATTGTAATGAATCTGGAAATCAGACAAAAATGTTACATATGTTAACAGATTCTATATCTAGTTAAGTAAATTTAGATATCTGATTCACTTACTACTGAGACAGAATCCTTAAACTTGATTGCTTCTGTGGCCATGGAAGGTTGTAGTCATGGCACTTTACTGCCTGCAAGAGCTAGTATTTAGAACCCACTATTCCCTGAACCTGATGGACATATTTCTCTTTTCCTTAAATCAAATATTGTATGTAACCTGAGTAGTCAATACAAGTAGCTTAAATAGGCATATGATGAGCCGAGTTTCCCAGTAGAAAATCCTTTATTCCAATATTAGTGCAATGTTTTGGTCTACATAATTGAAATCTTGATCAACCTTGATAAAGATCTCAATTACGCACAACCAAACGTTGCACTAGTGGTTGAATAAAGGTTTTTCTACTTGGAAATACCGGTTACTTGAAGCATTGACTTTTATCATCACATGCCTGATGCCAGGATGTTTCATTGGAGGTGAGGTGCGCCATGAATGAGGTGAGCTCTATCCCTGTATGTCTGATTGGGCACTGCGAACCATATTTTATGTCTATAAAGTAGTTTAAAGTCTTGATTGACCCTTCAGTAGAGCAGTGGATTAATTTTTATCAAGTGGACTTACCTATAAATGCAATGAAACAATGGAATTAAAATTAAATATACTGTACCCCCAAAAGCTTGCTATGTACATTGACCTTGGCAACAAATATGTACATATTTTAAACAGTGGTTGAATGTTAACCACCTCCATCCTATTTATGCCAATGTATTCTGTCTACGGATGACAGGTTTACGCTGTACAAATTTTTTTTTTATCTAACTGGGGAATAAGGGGTACATAGTAGGCAAACGCCAACTAATAATGGTTTTAGTACATGATGTATTGAATTTCAAGTATAATGGCCACTTTACACGTCCCGATATCGGCGTCCAACTCCGATAAAAAGTCACGTGGTTCATGCGTTGGCCCCAATATCGTTCGTGCGTTGTATGGTATAAATGTCCAATACGATGCACAAACGATACCAAAACGATATCGGGGATCAAATGGGCGTGCTCTCCAACGGCCCGATATTGGATGGACGTTGTTTTTTATTCGGATGCAAAAATCAGAGCAGTCTCCGATTTTTGCACCGGAATGAAATCGGACAAAATCGGATCGGACGCAATTCGGATGGCAATTAGTGCACATCCAAATCGGTCCGATCCCCATAGGAAGAAGTTTGTCCAAAATCGGATCCGATGCTGTCCGATTTCTATCGGATAGCGTCGGATTTGCAAAAATCGTAGTGTGAAACCAGCCTAAGAATAAATCTGGCTTTTTAATCATTGTAACTCTGCTTGCTGGTGTGCATCATTTTGTTGTACCAGCAGAAAAATTATCTGGTCTACCAGGTCATACATTTGGTAATTGGTCCTGCTGACCTAGTTATTTATAAAACTGTTGATTTTGTTAAAGAATTTAGCATCAATTTCTTTGCATATTTTAAAATTGTTTACCCATTTCTGATATTTTTTTCCTTTTTCACCTGTTTCTGCGCATGTAAACCCGTGAAAATGTTGATTTCCATTGTGTGTACAGTGGTCACATGGTCATATATGCAGTCGGCAACTACCCACACTGCAAAACCTTCATGGATTAAGACACAAAATTTTATGTTTAAAAGACCCTGCCCCCCCAAAATGTTGTAACAATTTTGGAATAAAAATAATTTTTTAGAGAAATCTTCCATTGAGGAATTCAAAGATTTATATTTTGATAATTTTACACATTTTTTTTCTATTTTGATTTGCTCCGATCGAAAACCAAACATTTGGGGTTTTTACTCTGCAGAGAGCGGGTATATAGATATTCTAATCATAATGCGGTCGGCGATTGTCCCCACTTCAAGATCTTCACTGATAAGGCAAAAGATTTTCCTGGAGGATGCAGAATACACCAGCCTCTCTGCCAATCCCTTCACTGAAATCCAAACAATAGTGCTCCTACGATCCGCGCTGCTGTTTCAGGAAAAAAGGACCACACATGGTCTTGATGCAACTGTGTTTTTATTCCCTACGCATTTCGGTGCTGTCCCAGCTCCTTCATCAGGGATACAAAAGGCTTTACAAAATCCCTTCACTGGCTTCCCATTACCCAGAGATTTCAGTTTAAAACCCCAACCATGACATACAAAGCCATTCACAACCTGTCTCCTCCATACACCTGTGACATGGTCTACTGATACTTACCTACATGTAACCTTCGATCTTCTCAAGATCTCCTTTTTACTCCTCTCATATCTCTTCTTCTCACAACTGCATACAAGATTTCTCGCATGCATCCCCTATACTCTGCAACTATCTGCCCCAACACATCAGACACTTGCCTACCATAGAAACCTTCAAAAGGAACTTGAAAACCTACTCTTTCGACAACCTGCAGTGATCCCTAGTCCACCACACTGCCGCCTGACCAGCTGTGTCCATCTCCTACTGTATCCTCACCCATCCCCTGTAGACTCTGACCCCTTGTGGGCAGGGTCTTCTCCCCCATGGTATCCTCACCCATCCCTTGTAGACATTGAGCCCTCGTGTGCAGGGTCCTCCCCATCTCATCTACTGTATTCTCTCCCATCCCTTGTAGACTGTGAGCCATAACGGTGGGGTTCTCTCTTCTCCTCTACCTATCTGGGCTTAGCATTGTTCATAATAATTGTACTTGTGTATGTATCTCTCTTTTCACATGAAAAGCATGCTGCTATAATTATAAATAATAATAATAACATGCCATCATATTTAGTGTTTTTAAAGGGAACCTGTCACCTGGATCTAACCCCGTAACTTACTACTAGCTGCCCCTACACTAGCTGCTTCCAAACCATCCCTCTCTGCTGTAAATCCGCCCTATAAAAATGATGAAAGAAAGACTTTGAACTTGCTGGGTGTCGCTCTCTTTGGAGACTGGAAAAGGCGGCTCCTGGCTCCATTCTCTCCTCCTCGCTGCATACTGCACGCCCCGCTGAGCGGAATAATTGTTTCTTCTTCTCCTCCTGATTTTGGAATCTCCTACCCTCCATTCCTCCTATGATGCACTGGCTGGTATGTCACACGGTGCATTATGGGTCCGATCACGTGATTGGCCCCGATGCATTATGGGCTGGATCACGTGATCGGGCCTATAATGCATATAGTGCAAAAACAGTATATGGGCTTATTTCAGTCAAACAACTCATCAAATGCACAATTCTGCCTGCTTTAGTGTTAGAAATGGGCCCCTTATCTCTTGGACCCTCTGCGGCTGCACAGGTTGCACCAATATGTTTGCTAATGGATCCACTCATCTATACGAGACATCGTAATGGTGAGAAAACAGAAAAGGCAGTCTGCAGCCTATAAAGCATTGCAATCACATTCCTTTGTACAAAGATAAACTATTTATTACTTGCCTGTCTGGTTGGAGATCTCTCCTTGAAGACACTGGACACATTCAAAGCAGCAGGCCGGTTGTCCTTGTAGAACGCCCTTCCTGAAACCGAGTGGACAACTCTCGCTGCAGACTGAGCGATGGAGCTGGTGATTAAAAATAATATTTAGCAATCAAATATTCAATATTACACTAAGTATTTGCCTAGATTTAATCTTCCTTTTCATACATTAAGCATAAAGATACAACTAACACACTGCCAAGGCATGGGATCATTTTGCGTGCGGTGCACAGGTTCTTGACTGTAGGATCATTGACATCTCCAGATCTACTCAAAATCCAGTATTGTCACCAACCAGACCAGCCTAAAATGAACTGCTAACAACAGAAGATTTCCATTCATTGATACACTGCTTTGGAGAAACTGCTTAATGGTCAATTCTAATGGGATTTTCACTCTTTTCCCAGTTAAAGGACTTGTCAGCATGATTCTGAATTCGAAAGTAAAGATATGACCAAAATGCCCAATTAATGTCCATCAAATTAATACCATTTGTGATGAAATTTCTGATGCCTTTGTTCAGTAATTGGAAACAGGTCGAAGTGCCGGTGATCCGCGCTGCTGGAATACCAGGACCCAAGAAGTCTGTTGTAATGGTGTACATTTATTCCGAAGCGTTTCGGGGCAGCCTCTGCTCCTTCTCAGGGATTATGGATAATCCCTGAAGAAGGAACAGTGTCGGAAATGTTCCGAATAAATCAACACCATTACACCAGACTTCTTGAGTTCTGTTTTTTCCTTCCAGGAGCGCAGATCACCGGCACCTCGTCCTGTTTCCAGTTGTATGCCACGTTGCACATGAAGGTGTGGATCCAGCGGCAGCTGTATGAGCACTAATACTGGTTGTGGTTTACTCAACCGGACCAGGTAAGCAAATTTATGATGCCCTGTTCAGTAATTGGAAACAGGATGAAGTGACGATAATCAGCGCTGCTGGAAGGAAACACCAGGATCCGAGAAGTCTGGTGTAATGGCGTATATTGATTCCGAAGTGTTTCGGCAGCTCTGCTCCTTCTCAGGAATAGATAATCCTTGAGGAAGGAGCAGAGGCTGCTCCAAAATGCGTCGGAATAAATCTACACCATTACTCCAGGCTTTTGAGTCCTGTTTTTTCCTTCCAGAAGCGTGGATCACCGGCACTTCGTCCTGTTTCCAGTGTTTGCCACGTTGCACATGAAGGTGTGGATCCAGCAGCAGCTGTATGAGCACTAATACTGGTTGTGGGTTTACTCAAACCGGACCAGGATGAGCAAATTTATGATGCCATTGTTCAGTAATTGGAAACAGGATGAAGTGACGGTGATCCGCGCTGCTGGAAGGAAACAACAGGATCCAAGAAGTCTGTTGTAATGGCGTACATTTATTCCGAAGCGTTTCGGGGCAGCCTCTGCTCCTTCCTCAGGAAATATGGATAATCCTTGAGGAAGGAGCAGAGGATGCTCCAAAATGCGTCGGAATAAATCTACACCATTACTCCAGGCCTCTTGAATCCTGTTTTTTCCTTCCAGGAGCGCGGATCACCGGCACTTCGTCCTGTTTCCAGTTGTTTGCCACGTTGCACATGAAGGTGTGGATCCAGCGGCAGCTGTATGAGCACTAATACTGGTTGTGAGTTTACTCAACCGGACCAGGTGAGCAAATTTATCATGCCATTGTTCAGTAATTGGAAACAGGATGAAGGGACGGTGATCCGAGCTGCTGGAAGGAAACACCAGGATCCAAGAAGTCTTGTAATGGCGTACATTTATTCTGAACGACGGATAATCCCTGAGGAAGGAGCAGAGGCTGCTTCGAAACGCATTGGAATAAATCTACACCATTACTCCAGACTTCTTGAGTCCTGTTTTTTCCTATCAGCAGCGCGGATCACCGGAACTTCGTCCTGTTTCCAGTTGTTTGCCACTTTGCATGTGGAGGTTTGTATCCAGCGGCAGCTGTATGAGTGCTAATACTGGTTTGGGTTTACAAAACCGGACAAGGTGAGCAAATTTCATCGGGTGATAGCCCCACTCTGCCAAGAGATAAGACCCTATGCGCATTTTGTCTCACATTTTTAGATATTGTTCAGTAATGATGTTTTTAAATTATGTAGTAATGTGACACAGGTGCCTTGTGGATGGATGCTTCACTTCGTCTTTTCAAGCCAATCTGAGGGTTTCAAGATCCATCCACCTGCCACTGGTCTTTAAATAATAGGTCACTGCTTATTCAGTGACTTGCCACCTCTAGTTAAAATTTCCTACAGGTGCCGCCATTGCCAAAGCAGAGCATGCCCAGTCAATAATGACATAATTGAGCAAAGAGCTCAATCTCCAAATGTGCCACCTAAGGCAATGATAGCACCTGCAACAGACTTCAGCCATAGGAGGCGGTTTGCTAAAAAAGTGTTACCTGCCATTCAAAGACCATATGGCAATCTTAATGGGGGGGTTTGCTAGACTATAATGCATGAAATCTATCAAGATTTGAACTCCTCTTAAAATTTTTATCAGTGATGTGCACTTCTGTGTCTCAACAGCAGTTATACTAAAGACAAGAAGTGGATTAACATTTATGACTTATGAAATGCCTTGACTTTGATGGGTTTGTCGAATAGATATAGCCACACGCTTTGCAACCCCGATTTATTTCCGGGTGCTCCATTTTAATGGAGTTATCCAAAACTGAAGTGAAAAGAAGGCTGCACCACGGAATTAAGATTTTTGGATGAACCTCCTTTCTAGCTAATGTATGGAAATTAACCAATTGGTGAATTTAAAGTGATCCAAACCGAAGAAACCCCACATCCCTTCAACCTATCCATGCAGCTTGTGAACCTGCTGCCATCCATCCTTTATCTTCAACGTGTGGCATTCTTCATAAATATACTTTATAATCTCATATCTGGGCGTTTCCACAATTATAAAGCCACAGAAGCGGCTGTTGCGTTCCCTCCTTGTCGTTATTATACACGCCCGGGTGCTAAACAACAGAGGCGTGCCTAGGTTGGCGTGAACGTATACATACGCTCATACGTTAGCCCATACTATGAGCGCGCCTGTTTAGCACCCTGGCGGCGTTAACGAAGAGGGAGAGCGCACACAGGCCGCTCGCGCTTTATATTGCGTGAAACGCAGATATAGATTAAATATGATTTGAGAAGCCACAGGTTGGAAGTACGATGAGCACAGTTCACAAGCTGATGGATAGTATGAAGGATGTGGGTTTCTCTGTTTAGACACTTTAATGAAGAGGAAAACTAAACGCTTAAAAGTTCTTATTGCATTCTCTAACTCGGCACACGGCATTTCCACAATTTTCCTTCTAAAGAAAAATATATGGCCCCTTTACTGGTAAGAAAAAATTGTTGTGGATAAAGTTTATGGATCATTGGTTTACAAATATATGTTAGTTCGTATAATCAAAACTGGCAGGAATAGGTGTTACGCGCTTAGTTGGGCTGACTTTGCTGGATGCTGCTGTGTATGTGTTTGTCTTTTAGAGCTGCATGGTTGATGGTTGTGAAGGTCCTGGCCTCCTGTGTTGTGCTCCATAACTGCATTCACTATGAGGTTCGGCTGCTGGTTAAGGGGTTAATGTGTGACCACCTGAGCTCCCCTCCCCCTGGCCTTTAAGTAGCCTGTCCTTCCACCAGGTGGTGCTTGCTGATAGAGTTTTACTCTATGCCTGGAAGCTGTGCTGTGCTGACCTGTGTGTTTGTGTTGCTGAAGTTCTTTCCTTTGGAGCTGCTGTATCCCAGTTCTGTGGAGGGAGGCGACGGGGGAATAGCGCAGGGCTGGTGGAGGAGTTTTAGGAATAGGCTGGAGGCCCGAACCTTCTCACCTTCAGAGATACCTTTGGGATCAGGGCCATTCAGGGTTCCTAGACTAGGGTCAGACTAGTTTTCCCTGGTCACCCTGCCCATACCTGCCATTCCCTCGTCAGCATTCTCACTACACAGTGACAATAGGTAAATAAGAAGATGATCCTTCAGCAGAAAATCATAGGAAAATATTAGTTCATGACAATTTTGAGAAGAGTGGTGAAACTACAGAAACGGAGGTAATGCACCAATATGGTCTCAAAGACCTTGCACAGCCTAGAAATGCTCCCATTGCTTCACAACAATTTCCAACTTAGTCCATGTAAATCCTTATTTTCAAGTGGCCAGTGCTGCTGAGCCTTTGGAATCCATGGTCTCAGTATACTCTTAGAGTTGATGACTGTTAGGAGTACCTACCATGGTCAAAATCATTCTCTTTTGTTTACGTTCCACCAGTCTGTTCACTTCTGGGGGTGGGACTCAGGTTGCAGGACAATACACGATTGTACTCTGTGTGGACGTTGTGTGATGTAGCAATGCCCAGGAGACATGGGTTGCTTTTTTCCAGGTTATCAGGAACACCTTTCTTGCATGGTGTAGCTAATGATGGAAACATGTGCACCCTGCTGTTCAGGTGAGCAGGAGTTGTTCCCTGGACATGACTGGAAGAGACCTGAGTTGAATCTTTAACATTAGGCTGGCTATTTTATTTGTGCTCCAACTCAGTTTAATGATGTTTATGGAGTCTCCTTGGGCAGTGATGTGAGAGTGTTTTCTGGTTTCTTCTCAGCACTTGCTAATGGTTATTTCTGGTTCTTCATTTCTGGCAATAGACCCTGGTCTTAGATCATAGTATGTATAAAACACCCAAGATTTTTTGATAATTTTTCAAACTTTATTAACCATACAAAAAACTGGGTAAACAAAAACAAAAACACACCAAAATATAGAAAAATTTAAAAATCCCGATCAGCTACACCAAAAATTAGACAACAATCTAGATAACCATGTCAATAGATTCTTCCTGAAAGCGGAAGATTCATCCTAATTGTTAACGATGCCCCCGCTCCACGGTGGCTGACCCTCATGTGTCTCTTGGCGGATCCCTATAAAAATGAACTCTATGGCAATTATTCTTATCGCTATTTGGCACAAAGTCCGTTCAAGAAATCATTAAAGGTTGTCAGTCTTTCCCGTGTGGCAGCGAATATAGGTAGCTAATCAAAGGTTCTTTATAAACAAACAACTAATTCACCTATACAAAAACAGGTGACTAGATATTATACCACATTATACCTAAGTTGTCAAGGAATCTAATGTAATGCACTCCTATGTTACCAGTCAGATGATGAGATTAATACTCAGCTTAGCTGGCGGAGATTTCTTTCAGAGTTTAAGTTCCTTAGCTCCACTCAATGTTCCATCTTCTCATAAGCGCCTCTACGGGTACCGTCACACCTGGAGATGTCGGCAGCGACGGGCGGGAGCGCGCACGTTTTTGATGCCCTGCCAGCGTTGCCGCCCCCCGTTTACACGGGGAGACATCTTCGGCAATGGGCCGGCGAGACTGAGAGGCGGCCATCTCCGCCGGGTGTCTCAAAACCCCAGCGGCAATGCAGGACTATGGGAGCCCATGGCTCCCATCGCCTGTCAGGTCACCGGCAGCCATTTACATGGGGCAATGTGTACACATCGCCCCATAATGGTCGCCTGGTTTCAGAGCACTGCTCTGAAAACAGGCGACCTCTCAGAGACGCCGACATCACCCCTGTACATTAGGTGACGCAGGGGCGATGTCGCCGCTGATAGGCCACGCCCCTGCGTCACCTATGTAATCGGTGGCGATGTCGCCACGTGTGACGTAGCCTTAAGTGATTCGCCAACTCTGGCTCATCAGGAGGCAAAGATGATTCTGTGGTATAAGTGGATCCTTGTAATATATCACCAAGTCTGGATAGATCACCTTTGTTGACCGGAGTGGTTCCAGTCCCAAAAATGGTAGGTAAATAATGACATCCCCTGGAGTTCAGTACAATAACCGCTCCATGGACCAAGTAGATGATGCTGGAGAGAGTCTAAAATGCATCCACTGTGGCATCAAGATATCAAGATATCCAAAAACTCTCATAAAGCCCAGTCACATAACAGGTAGGTAACCCATGAGACCCTCCAGAGTTTAGAACAATAGCTGCTCCAGATAATGCTGGAAGAAGTCCAAAGTGCACCCACAATGGTATCCAGATAGTTATTTGCATATAATAAATTTTAAAAATGATCAAAAAATCTTGTATGTTTTATACATACTCTGATCTATTAGAGAAACCCTATACATAACAGATTCATAGTGAAATAGTCCCTGGTTTTCCCTTGCTTATTCTGATTCAGGACTGAGCTGCAAGTTTAGATTTACCCCTCCTACCGCACTCTGACATCATCCACGTCACCAGATGACAGTTATCCTGCGACAGCTATCTGGGAAGGGCTCTGCCAAAGACCCTCTCCTATTTGGGGGCGGGTGAAGAATATCCCAGCCGTGAAGGCCCTTAAGAATGTTAGAGACTCATCAAAGTATCTGTTTTTTAGGAAGTGAATCCATGCGAATCTCCTGTGGATAATGGAGAGAATTCATAACAATAAAGAACAAGAACATTTTCGAATAGCAGATAACACCACTTTACAATATCCCGTCTGGTTATTAGTTTTCATGGGATCTTATTGAGTTACAATAATTACATTTGGGTAAAATGTATATTGAATCCTACAAAATGTCACCTGTTGATCTCCCATGGCCCAGCGCAACAGGCTTGAGTTGATGGATAAAGCTGAGCCAGGAGGAGCTGCCCCATTATAAGTTCCAACCTTGACCTGTTCCATGGATCCTTGTAGGTTCTTCTGCCAATTCACAATGCTGTACAATGGTGGTGGGTCTCCATTTATATCAAAGTAATTTTCACTATCATTGTTTAGAAAAAGTCGTACCTTCTTCATGTAGTGTGTAACCTCAAGAACAAGAGAACATTTTTTATATTGTTAGACAGAGACTTAAAAAGTCAGAGAGAACAAATATGTCTCACCATTGATTTTTACCTACTCATGGTGATGGAATTTTCATTAGTTTTCAAGAATGTTCTTGTCTCGTGACAATATTCATAAATAATGCTTTTCTTATTTTGCTTTGCAGGTGCTTCACTGATAATGACAATGATACGGAGGCGTACAATGACCCTGAGCTATGTAGGCTCTGTGCCGAAGCTGTGACCAAACGTCTGCTATGAGTTGCTAATGTTTTACGTTTGACTGTGTAATGCAGTGGCTTGCTGCATTGCAAATATCAATATATATCACAAAGGTCACTTTGGGACTTGGGGTGCCATAAGGCCTTGCAAGTTTGCAGAAAGACATGGGTTTTTCTGCCAAACCTGAAACCTTCCATAGGTGAATCTCATGTGGAAGAGATGGGATATAGCCCAACTTCTTGTTTGATAACTCTGGGTTTGCAGCAGCCATGTTGCCAGAAGCACATGATGAAGAATCCATGTGTGCAGAGCTTGGGATAGCTCTGGCAATTCCTATGAAGACCAGGTCTCGCTCAGTGTTTGGTTCTACAGTGGTCCTGGAAAGCACCTTGGATGAAACACTTGGAAGTGGCTGGTTTCCTGGAAGGCATGCGTGAGGAGACCAGAGATATGTGGAGAGTCTGGAGTGCCTCTTTCTGTTTTCAGGATTGATGGACTGAGGGATCAGTGAGTGGAGGTTGTGATGCCTTCACTGAGACAATGTAATGGACTGTGTAAATACCGCAAGGCAGGCTTACCCACCATTGGAACAGACTAAATGTCATCCATGTTACATTGATTTTAATGGACAGTATCATGTATGAGGTTTATGATGTATAACAAATCTGCCTGTTTGCCTCAATACCACTACCCTTTAAGTATCCTTACACTGGCATGTCAGGTGTGTCACTTTCCATATGGCACTCACTGATCTCAGGGAGACCAGTCAAGGAAAATACTGCGGGCAGCCAGCAAAAGCGCTCAAACACGGGACTAGCCAGATATCCCTCCAGGGAAGGACCTAGCCCTGGGGTGTAATCCTTGCGGAGACCACTATAACCACCATATTAAGTGGCCCTTTTAGTCAATATCCCACTCAGTTACGAGTGAAGGATATGACAAGGGAATTAACAGAGCCAGGTATCCATCCACAGACTGCTGTTTCGGGGTATTTCCCCTCATCAGTGTGGAGTAGGATTCTGGCTAGGTGGGAGCAATGCCTGGTAGACCAACATCTCAAAGCATTCACTGATCTCAGGGAGACCAGTCAAGGAAAACGCTGTGGGCAGCCGGCTAAAGCGCTGTGTATTATGTTGAAGCTGCAGGAGTGTTTTCGGGATTAATAAATTGAAGAAAGAAGTTGTTTTTTTTTTTAAATAAAGATTTTTCACTGTGTTTTATGTTTATTTCTTTTTACCTACTTGATTAGTAATGGGGGATTCTCATAAGCACCTCTACATTTACTAATCCAGGGCTTTGTGGCAGCTGGGATTTTTTGACAAATCACAGCTGTCAGTAACACCTTATATTACCTCAATTGCCACCAAACCAGAGCAATTTGGAGGAGCCGGGTAAAGCACCATGATGTGGCACATCTAATGGATGTGCCAATTCTGGGTTGGCTGTGAGTTGCTATTTTTAGGCGGGGTCTGCCAAATAACCGTGGGCGTCCCAGTGTGAGAATACCAACTCCCAACTGATTTATCTTGGCTGGGTATGAAAATTTTGGGATCTCGCACTTTTTTTAAATTATTCATTTAAATAATTTAAAAAGTTCGCTTTCTGAAATGTCATTTGACGCGCTAGGAATAAGCGCAAGTTTTCGAACTCCGGCATTCAGTGTTTGAGCTGCGCTAGGGGCTCCATCACCATAGGGAGGAATTGGCAGCGCTGAAGCCGCTTTACCATGACGGTAACACACCGTAAAGGCTCCCAAATTCTATGTTTTTAACAGAACCCACCTGAGCGCAGCTAATAGCACGAATCTGACCCTAGCCTAAAGGGCCCGTCACACGCTTTGATATCGGTTATTATATCGTTGAAACGTCATGGGTTTTGAGACATTCAAATGATGTCATCACGGCGTCATTGCGTGTGACACGTCGATGCGACCAGTGATAAGTCGGCTGATCGTTGATCGCAGGTTTAAGAACAGGACGTTGATCGTACGTTCGATCTGCTGCATTGTCGTGTGTGACACCGTGATAACAATCTCGTTTACGACTTCGCCTATTCATAACTGAAGAACGTAAGCTACCAATGACTGCAAGTGTTGTTCACTGGTCGCGGAATCGTTGCTGCATCGTTCTCGATATCAGTACGTGTGACACCTCACCAGCGATCATTGAACGTCGTTCCAGCGATGTAGGTCAAGTCGGATCGTTGGTCTCATCGCTGGGACATTGAAGCGTGTAACTAGACCTTAAGGCTTGTGCATGGCGAGTATTAATAGCCACTCCAACAATGTGATAGGACAAACAAATCAAGGAAGTGAACACACTTGAGAGGAAATAAAACAGAAAGGCAAGGCAAAGGAAAGACAGGAGAACTAACAGCTGTTGAACCAATATAAAAACATGCTGTTCAATAGATAGGGAAAGTGACCACACAACCAGAGGTCACCGGAACGATGGGGAACAGAACCACAATGGGAGAAAGGACCTGAATAGGGACGTTAATGGGCACAGGGTGCTGCCTCAGGTAAGCGTCAGGAGGTGATCTCCCTTCTCTCTTTCTTTTGTCATGGACTTTCTTCTTTTCTATTTATGTCTTCCTCTGTGTGTTGCGCCGCATGCTGGTCATCCATAGACCATGGTATAACAGATGCATGCTCAATTGATTGCCTGATTGATGACGTTGATTTAAATATAAGAGACCTGTTACCTGCCAGTGTTTGATGCTCCAAAGATCTGGACAATTTCCATCAGGGAATGGGCCAATACTGCAGCTTCCCACATCTTGCAATGACTTAGCTGCAAATTGAATGGCAGCATAAAAAGTATATGTGAATTTTAAAGTAGCAATGAAATCGACGCTGTCCTTGATATTGTTAAAGTTTTCGTCTCCTGTGCATGTTTTAACAGATGAGTTTACAGGAATGATTGAACTATTGGTATTAGAAAATTGACAGTTGAATATCTTCTCCCAATACAACGTCATCCATTGACTATTCAAAGACTTGGAGGGATGCATTTTGATTAGAAATTCATTGTATCCTGGAATCATTGGATTGTAGATAGTTGTTCCAATAGTGCCAGAGAGAATCTGAATATAATTAGTCAAAAGCAAAATTAAAGACATTGCCCAACCAGAATTGGCAACGAAGATCTTTCCTTTGACGTCTTGTTTCAACATCTCATCAAAAATACGAACCAATTCAATCCCAATGGAAAAGGTAATGACCACTTTTACCGTAGACTTCTTAATAATCTTGGCTATGTAGGGAGCATTTCGATCTGGTTGTCCCAAGCGAATGTACTCAGTAAAAGCCACACATGTGCCAGATTTAATCAGCTGTTCTTTGATGAACGTAATCCCATGTAGACCATAATCGTTGTCCATAGCCAACAACCCAACCCAAGTCCAACCAAAATGTAAAACGAGCTTTGACAGTCCTTCAGATTCTATCTTATCACTGGCTACAGTCCTGAAGAAGGATGGGTACAGTACTCGGTTACTGAGGATATATACAGTGGACAATGAACTGATCTTGAAAATAAAAGAAAATCATGTTACAATCAGAATTTGTCTATCATTTGTATTTAAACTATAATTTTAAAGGGAACCAGTCAGGTCGTTTATGCCCCCAAGCCTATCACTACCTATCCCTGCAGCTTCCTACTAAATCCCTAATCATCTCTGGGTGAGCTAAATGTGTAGTATAAGGGTTGTAAAAACGCTGTTTGAAACCTACATTTTCCCCATTCTGAGGGCGCTCCTAGATGTTTGGGCGGTTCATTCTCCTCCATCGCTGTGTGGTATCATGCCCCGGTGGGTGTGACAAGTAATTCTGAAGCGCGGTCTCGAGTTTCAAATTCTGTGGGCAGTTCCTTCCTGGTATGATGCAGAGTTACGCATCATTTCCAGTCTGGTGCATTGTGGGGGATTACTGGCTGTCCGGGCCTCTTTTGAGCTGCTGACTGTGCATGCTCCGTAGCTTGCTGCATAACTAATACACCCCCACACTTCACAGGATCAGGACCTGGACCGAACCGCCCACCCATCTAGGAGCGCCCTCAGAATGGGGAGAAATGTAAGCTATAAAAAGTGTATTTTCCACATTTATACTTTACAAATAGCTCAGACAGGGATGATTAGGGTTGTAGTAGGAGGCTGCAGGGACAAGTAGTGATAGGTTTGGGGGTATAAGTGACCTGACAGGTTCCCTTTATATGAAATAGAATAACAATGAAAAAAAATCTGTCAAAATTTGCCCTTTTTTAGAAGCTACTAAGCTACAGGAAACCACCCATAAGGATCTATTGCGATAATGTGGAAAACCTTGTGGAATAAGGTTTTGGGCATCTGGGCACCTTATTGTGCCATTATGATTATAAAATAAATACCATAAGAGAATGGGAACTATTAAAGGATTTAGATGAAGGTTTAAGGTCACATTTGAAAGTGATAGAGTCTCTAAAATGTTGGCAAATCAACTGCAGCGCAGAGCGTTAATGCTATGCACTGACAGTGAAGCGGAGCCCCATAGCAACCAGATGTTTACCTTAGCAGCGGTCACACACCAAGCTACAGGATATGTGCTTTAGCTGAGCGCACAGGAAAACACTGCAGCATTTTCCTTTGCGCTCAGCTTGGTGTGTGACCGCTGCTAAGGTAAACATCGGGTTGCAATGGGGCTCCAGTTCACTGGCGATTTTAGCAGCTCCATCACCCTCAAATGTGACCCTAGCCTAAGAGACAATGGAGAGGCCTATGGGCATAATAATGCTTGGCTGAGGTTTATCTATATTTGAATGCTAGGAATATCATTTTTTTACTATTCATGGGGAAAAGCAGCCACAGTATAAACAGTTCATTCTCTATCAAATTCTTTCACAAGCATGTTTTATTTTAAGGCTATGGTCACACTTTTAGGCTAGGGTCACACTTGTGTTTTTTTCATGAGTTTTTGGAGACCTGCATTTTTTAAAAAACATGTAAAAACGCACCCATAGGCCCCCATGTTAAAAAACGCATGTGTTAATAGCAAAAACGCATGTGTGACAGTACCATGCGTTTTTGTGTGCGTTTTTGCAATTATGTGATTAGCAGGCATCAAAAATGCATGCAAAAACGCATGGTACATTAGTACCATCAAAAAACGCATGCGTTTTCCATAGGGGCCCATGTTAAAAAAACGCATGCGTTTTTAAAACAGCACCAAAAAATAGTGCATGCAAAAACGCAGGGTGCCATCAGACACCTTAAAAAATGCATACTGAAATGAAAAAAAACGCATGCTTTTTTTTAAGGCACTAAAAAAACTCATACCAAGTGTGACCCCAGCCTAACAGTGATTTGCGTTCACCACATCCAGATCCAGACGCGGTGAACGCAATGAGCTTCACACACATTTTTCATGAAAAATGTGTTGCTGAAGCCGCTATCCGGTAACCGGATTGCTCAGGATGTGTAATCCGGAGCAATCCGGTTACCGTACAGCTGCCGCAGGGATGAGCAAACTGTTAACAGAGTCGAAAAAGCTGCGGCAGCCGGGATAAGCAAACTATACGGTAACCGCATTGCTCAGGATTACACATCTGCATGATTGAATTAGGACCCTTTCACATCAGTGTTTTTTTTTTCAAATCGCGGCAGATGCGGTGAAAAAACCGCATCTGCCGCGATTACCGCATACCGGCTGCACTTGCGGCACGGTTGCGGCACGGTTGCGGCGCGGTTGCGGTAAACGCCATACAAGGTATAGGCGGACTTGCGGGAGGTGCGGCAAGTGCGGTTTTGGCACTTGCGGCAGGTGCGGCCGCAAAAAAAACCGCGGCTGACAGCATTTTTTTTCGCGGCCGCGCCTGCCGCAAGTGCCGAAACCGCACTTGCCGCACCTGCCGCACCCTTACCGCAAGCCCCATAGACATTGCATGGGGCTTGCCGAAAGTGTGCCGCAAGTGTCGCGGTTATGCGTTAAACGCGACAGATGCGGTTTTTTCACCGCATCTGCCGTGAATTTCAAAAAACGCTGATGTGAAAGGGCCCTTACACGCCTGCATGATTTTTCACGTTTTTAGAATGGGCTCCTATAAGGAGCGTTTCCTGATGCGGTTTTGAGCTTTTTGAAAGCTCAAAACCGGATCAGGATTTAAAAAAAAAAAATGCAAGTGTGACCCTAGCCTAAATCATACAGTTATGGCCAAAAGTTTTGGCACCCTTGAAATTGTTCCAGAAAATGAAGGATTTCCCCCAAGAAAATTATTGGACTTACAAACTTACACATGTTTATGTTCTTTATGTGTATTGGAACAACACAAATAAAATTTGAAAAAAAAAGGCAAATTGGACAATAATTTTATTCAGAACCCTAAAAATGGGCCGGGCAAAGCTGTTGGCACCTTTCAAAAATTGTGGGTAGTTTACAATCTGTGGCACTGTAGCTAATCTCCCTAAACGTGGATGGTAGTGAAAAATTTATGAAATGTTTCAATGAAGGATCTTCCGAATGGTGGATAAGGAGCTACAAGCAAGATCAAAAGAAATTAAAGCTGCACTGCATGCTTAGTTAGCATCAGTTTCAGTGCAACATTTGAATACGCTATGGCAGGAGACACAGGGGGGCCCCAGTGTTGGCACAGGAGACTAAAATAGGTAGACTGAAGTTTGCCAAAATTTATATAAATAAGCCAAAAGCCTTCTAGAACCGCGTCTTAAGGACAGAGGAGACAAAAGCAGAGCATTTTGGTAAAGCACATCATTCTATTGTTTACCGAAAACAGAATAAGGCCTACAAAGAAAAGGACACAGAGCATAGTCATATATGGGGGATGGTAGAGAGGTTTTGAGGTTGGGTTGCTGCCTTTAGCACTGTGGTCTTGACTGTGTGAAAAGTTTCATAAAATCTAAAGATTACCAAAGGAATTTGGGTGGCAAAGTAGAGCCCAGTGTTAGAAAGCTGGGGGCGTCCTAGGTCAGGAGTTTCCAATAGGACAATGACCCCAAACATCAAGAAGCCCCAGAAATGGAAGAAACAAAGCTCTGGAGACATATAAAGTGGCAGCAATGAGTCCGGATCTAAATCCTATTGATCACCTGTGGAGAGATCTGAAGGGGCAGCAATGAGATCGGATCTAAATCCCGTTGATCCCCTGTGGAGAGATCTGAAAATTGGGAGAAGACGAGAGACCGGGAGCAGATTATACAGAAGAGGAGACACTCCAGGAGAAGAAGCTTGTGGAGGATATAGGAGGAGACCGATCAAAGGGATTTATTCCAAATAGGGTGAAAATAAATATTAGGTTGAGTTTGCCAACAATTGTGTTCGCCCCGTTTTGGGGGTTTTGTGTGAAATTATGTCCAATTTGCCTATTTTTCTCTGTTCTTTTTTGCTTTCTTCCAATACACACAAGGGAAATAAATATGTGAGTAACAATTGCAATAATCTTCTTGGGAGAATTTTTTTTCCTGAAACAATTTTAGCAGTGCCAAAACGCTTGGCCATGACTGTATGCCCTATTGGTGTATTTTACCTAAAGACCACCAATAATTCATAATGATTGAAGGGATTAAGATATAAGATTCCTTCTTGTAGAGAGTGTAGAGTTGGAATAAGTAGACTTATATGCCATGCAATGTTCCCCTATGAAATTTAATATGCCAACTACACCTTCACAAAGATAGAAAACACTATCTATTGATTAAGCAATCTTCAAAATCATTTCAGTCCCTTCCTCAGCTGGTACTCAAGTGCTGGCATCCCGTGTGCCTCTTATGGTTATTAGACCCCTGTACTTCATGGCGTTTGTGATACATGACATATGTTGCAGTAAGAGGGCATAGTAATTACAAGACATACATGTAACCATTCGAGTCCCATCCAAGTTCTCACTCTCCGCGTCCGGCTGCCATATGGTACCAACAAAAAACATAACCTAGCATCCTTTGAATATTTTTTTCTCAACTCTAGAGCCTTATTATCAGACGGGCCCTCATAATTTGTAAAGGTAACTGTGGGGGTGTCATATTTTGCGGGCTCAGGGGTAATGTAGCGTCATCATACTGTGCACCCTGAGGGTGCTGTGTAGGAATTGACTGGGGGTAAAGTTCAGTGTTCTGGTGGCACATTTGTTGACATCACACTTTATGGGGGACATGAAAGGGACATCTTGATGTATGGGAACACTAATGGTGGGTATACACGCCGCGATATCGGCGTCCAACTCCGATCCAACTCCGACAAAAAGTCACGTGGTTCGGGAGTTGGAGCCGATATCGTTCCTGCATCGTACTGTTTGAAGGTACAATACGATGCAGGAACGATGGTAATCCGATATCGGGGGTCGAATGAGCGTGCTATTCAACTGCCCGATATCGGATGCCTGTTGGAGCCAGATCGTTGCGTGTAAACATCCAACTACGATGTGTACTCGCACCTCACCCATCAACTCCCATGTTAAATGGTCGTTACTGGGTTGGTGGGCGTACACATCGTAGGGACGTTGTTTCCCGATATCGCAGCGTGTAAACCGCCGATGCGATATTGGGAAAAGCGCTCAAAAAATGCGCGCTCCCGCGCCGTTGCTTATGATATCGCCCCGATATCGGGACGTGTAAACCCACCATTAAGGGCTACAATAGAAAGAGAATTATGTACTTTGTTACAACTGCAAAGTTGTGAGTTATACTCTTCTGTGACTTCGGCTATGGGGCTCCATGATTTCTAGGTATGCCCCACAATTAGATGTTGAAACCTAAACTATCTGATATTAATGACCTATGCTGCAGATTAGTTATCACCATTATCATAGCACTGAAAAATCCAATAAACATAAATATAGAAAAAGATTTAAGATGAAAATAAAATTCTTCATTAAAAAATATCTACATCTAAAACTATTTTGATTTAACACATAATAAATTGTCACTTTTTCTTACCTGCGGATATTTGTAGACTCCCAGGACATTAGCCAACATAATTGAGTTTGATGACTGCACGGCTGCAATAATTATAGCAACAGAGGAGTTGGAATTACAGCGATAATTGGGCACGGCCGTGCCGGAATCAGAAAGAAACTGGAGAGCCGCCTGTAATTCATAGTGAGGAATACTACAGGTGTCAAATACCTGGAACCCTAGAGACATGTTGGGGTGAATCTTGGAATGTTGATTAATTTCATCAATTGAGAATACAAGAGACAAAAGCTGTTGGTAACAGTCAACGCCAAACCTTCAGAAGAGAAATATAGACAAAATTAAAATCAGAGATATTACTTAAGGAGGCTTGTCAGGAAAAAAAAACATTATATTTCTGAATTTGCATGATATAAAGCTATATTTTTTATATTAAAGGATCTTTAAAATATAAATAGTGATGAGTGAACATTAAAATACTCAAATTGAGTGGTTCGGACTCTCGGACAGGCTTGATTTGAGTAACAAGTAAAATGGAAGCTACCTGGACCCTACCAGGAGGGCTGCTGGGTGCAGTAAATTCACTGATAAGGATAGAAGCAGCTCACAAATAGAATGAGCTTAGGGAAGATATCTGGATGTATCTCTGACTCCCAGGTTGCTGCTGGGAACCATATTGTCAGAGTACTAGGCTAGGGTCACACTTGCGTTGTGACCCTAGCCTAACAGATTGCGCTTAAAATTTAGTAATCTTTCCAGAATAGCGTTAACGCTATGCGCTGCGGGAGAACGCTGCCCCTAGTTGCCCGATATTTACCTTCCCAACCAGCCACACCTAAAGCTGCTGGGAGTGCACAGGAAATGTTGCAGACAACACTTCCTGTGCACTGTTGTAAAGCACATTCCCATCAGCTTTGGGTGTGGCTGGTTGGGAAGGTAAATATCGGGCAACTAGGCGCAGTGATCTCGCTATGCACTTCTGGGAAACGTTCTAAGGTTTAAGCACTTCCGTCAGCTGCACGGGCTGACGCAAGTGTGACCCTACCCTTACTTTTACAAACTGACAATAAAACATACAAAACTGAAGACAATATGGATTTTAAAGGAAAAATGTTTTAGAAAACATGACTTGTATATATGGCAAAATAAGAAACTAGAAAAGAAGCCATCTCCTTCATCCCTTAATAGCTGGGACATCTCAGAATATTTCCACGTCGCTGAAGACTATTGTAAATTATATAACAAAGGGGGGATTTAAATTACACCCATTGTTAGTCCCCGATAAATGTCATTCTTACTACCTTTTCTTGGCATGTGGTGTGAGTGACCTGGTCAGACACCTTCTGCTTAATTTATGAAGGAGGGACTCACAAACTCACAAAGCTTATGTGGACAATGCAAGAACTGCTAAACATTAGAAGAAAGAGGAACTCAGATACACCCTGTATTAGATATAAAGGAGGGCCTTATACACATTCAGTTAAAGTATTTAGGTAATGGGCAGGGCCGGCATTAGGGGGGGGCAGACTGGGCAGTTGCCCAGGGCCCCCACTCTCTTAGGGGCCCCCAAAGGAGCTGAACTGAAAATAGCAATAAAACAGCAATAAAAATTTAAAAATACACATATTTGGTATCGCTGCGTTCGTAAGAATGTAAGCTATCAGTATATGAAGTAAATGAATCCAATTGGGAAACGGTGTAACGGTAAAAAGGCAAAAACACCAGAATTATGTTTTTTGGGCCACCACGTTGTTACAATACAATGAAATAAAAGGCGATCAGAAATGTTGTATCTGACTCAAAATGGGATCAGTAAAAATGTCAGCTCATGGCACATAAAGTAAGCCCTCACATAGCCCTGTATCTTCAAAAATGAAAACATCATGGGTCTCAGAAAATGGTGAATAAAGCAAATTTTTATTATTATTTATTTATTTTTATTTTTGTACAAATTTCAGGTTTTTTTTTATGATTGAAATAAAAAGAAAATGTTCAGTATCTTCTTATTCTGGCCTAGATAATCAACTTATGAAGTCACTTTTACCATATAGTTCACATGATAAATAAAAAACTAAAAAAGAATTGTGGAATTGCACTTTTTTTTGCAATTTTAAAGCACTTGGAATTTTTTTCTAATTCTCCAGTACATTTTGTGGTAGAATGAATGATGTCATTCAAAAGTACAACTCATCCCGCAAAAAACAAGCCCTGATTCGTCTATGTGAAAGGAAAAATAAAAAAAGTTATGACTCTTGGAAGAGGTAAGGAAAAAACAAAAACGAAAAATTGCACAGTGGTAAAAGTTATAAAATCCTTGTAATTGCCGTATAATAGCAGCAGGAGCGCCTCCCATAGGCATCAATCTTCACATGTTCAGTCATGGGAGTAAATAGAGTTAGTCTAAAGTCACACGTAAGCCCTGGATCCGTTATTGGCATCAATTTTTCCACTTTTGTGTTCCAAGTCCAAAAACTGATGCCAAAAATGGAGGCTGCACTCAAGTGTGACTGCAATGGTGTCAGTTTTTTTTACAGGAGCAACATTTTTGGGTGCAGTACAAAAACGGATCCGTTTTTTTTACATGGGGCCCTATGGGAAAACTGATCCGTTTTTTAGAGCATTGTTTATGGGAAAAAATGGCAAGGTCCCAAAAACGCAAAGCTGCACCGGAGGGTCAAAAAGCACCCTAAAAAAACGGATCAGTTATTGAAAACAAGGGAAAAAACTGATGGCCATGTGTGACACTAGCCTTAGGGGACCTCCTTAATTCCTACATTAGTAACCAGTTATCAAGCAGAACCTACAAGGCATTAAAGGGGATGTCCAGGATTAATAAAACTTTACTACATTCTTTCAAAAACAGCGCCACCCCTGTGTACAGGTGGCATGTGGTATTACAGCATAGGCCCATCCCCTTCAATTGAGCTCAGCTGCAATATCACACACAACCTGTAGACTGGGGTGGCGCTGTTTATGAAAGAAATCAGTCATGTTTATAGAATTCTGGATAACTCCTTTAAGATCAATATTTCCACTAGTGACCCCAGAACAACAGAATGGGGCTTCATTCAAATGTATTTTTTTTATAATATGAAGAATATAGCAGAATTTTGTTAAAGATGACATTTAAGTAGATGATCCTATGGAAACATTTTCCTTACTGACTCTCCAGTTTGTAAATCCTATTTTGTTAAACACTTGTTGGTAATTTGTAACAAATATAAGGAGTCCTGTGTTCACAATCCCCATCTCTTGGTCAGAGGATGAGAGGTTAGAAAGAGCGACTGTCCCTGGAGGAGCCGTCCTGTGTGACACAGACAATGATGGGAATGGATGTGTGTGTCTATGTGTGTGCATGCTCGGTATATACGAGTAATATATAGTGTATGCGTCACATATCGTATGTTGCATGTATGTAAATATCTACATTTATAAATCCCAGTGAGGCGGTCGACAGGGTATGGGGTACTCTGGTACCGGGGCTGATGGCGGCTTTGATGGGGATTATGGCTGGTCGATCCCCGATCCCGTGCCCTGGACCCTCAATGGCGGGCAACAGTGGCGGATAAGGGGATTGTTAATGTGACGCCACCTATGGTACCTGGTAACGGGTATACCAGCGCTGCAGCCGGCCGCTGAGGTGATGGTGGGTGCAGCAGAGTGTGGTACAGCTCCCCACAGGTGGAGCTTTACCTCAGGGCAGCGGGGATGGATGAGGGGAGTCGTAGTTAAGTCTTTGCTGACACAGCGGTGAATTAGACAGCCACACAGACACACAGGGATTGTTGTCTCGGTACCTTTTACTGGTGACAATGTAACAGGTACAGTCCAGAGTATTAACCAGGTCCCCAGTGCAACTTGGGATTTCCACCATAGAAAGTTATGAGGCCTCCTCTGTCTTTGTGCTCTGTGGTGTGGGGTAAGTCCTGCCTGAGCCTGAACCCACCGCTTCTTCTCCCTCTCTGGGCTTTGCTCTAGACTGACAATGAGGTCCTTCTGCGGGGTCCCTGTTTCTCCTATGGCCCCTGGTCCTGTGCTTGGTCAGTTTTAGCGTCTCTTTACTTGCTCTCCTCAAGGCTGAACTCCTCCTGAGTCTTCCGGGCTTTTGCTGTAGCACTAAATGCCGGTAGCATCGGACTCCGGTGTCCAGGTGTACTAAAGGGCTGTAGTAACTGGTTCCCTTCTTTCTCCACTTGCCTCCGACCCTTTCTCTGGGGTGCACACAGCGTTCAGTGGTCCCTGGTCCTGGGCCTGGATCTCTCCCAGCGACCAGCTCCTCCGTCTCCTCTCTCTTTCGTCTCACTGCAGACTCTAGACTGACTCTTGGGACTGACTAACTCCTCCCCTCAGGCCTGGATGTTCTTAAAGGGGAACTGACTTAAAGCAGCCAGTAGAGCTCCCCCTTCAGGTCTGGGGTGGAAAGGTGTGGTGTGCTGTGCGGACCAAGGTGTAATTCCCTCCTTGCATCGGTGGATCCTGTGGCAATCCCCCGCATGGGTGCCACATTAGCAGCACAGATTAGAGTTCCAAGGTGTAAACAGGCCGGCAATTGCCCAACAAATGAGCAAAATGCAGCTCATTATTGGGTGATTGGATGTTTATGGAGGAACAAAAATCCTTGCTCTAAGCAGCACATTGCCGGCTGCAAACTGCAGAAGTACTGCCGATAATATAATACTGTAGAGGACAGATTGCTCTACCGGTGATTGTTCTGTGCCATCATTCTTCATCATCCTGTGTAAAAAGGCTGGAAACAAGCGCCGAAAGACTTCTATATTATAAAACGCACTCATTTACCAGTCTGAATGCGGCGCTTGTACGTGTAACCTAAATGTCTGAGTGTGACGGTGGAATATGTGAGTATTTAGGGCCCCACTTTAACCTTTTGCCCAGGGCCCCACTTTGCCTAAAACCGGCCCTGGTAGTGGGACTTCCAGACTCATAACGCCTACACAGTAAGTGCAAGGGCTGCCAGAGTTTAGGAGAGGGTACAATACATTGTGGCAGACACATAGAGGGAGGCCTCTGAAATCTGTTATTTACCCTTTTTAAGGAGTGGGACATCTAGAGTGGGAAAACATATGCACAACATAAGTGCAAAGGCTTCAATAATTAAATAGAGGTAATAATTAAATGGAGTGGGAAATCCTATGCACAAAGTGCATGGGCTGCTAAAAATTAGATGGAGGAGCTCTGAATACACCCTGAAGACACGTGAAGGAGGGCATAAGAAAAACCTTTTTTTCCTATTGTAAAGGAGTGGGACAGATAGATGATAAGATAGCAGGAATGATCCTACTGCTTTCCCGCTGCTTGCTTCCGGGGCTGCTCATGAAGCTTCATGTATATTCACTGCATTGACAGGCAGCGGCCAATCACAAATGCTCACTCTCTGCAGGACATCAAGAAGAGTCGGAAACAGTGCAATAAAGTGGTGCTTCAATGAATGCACCATATTCTGGGGCAGCTGCGGGCCACAATTTGCGTTGGAGGCAACAAAAAATGCGGTCAAGCTCATGTCACTTTTCTAAAATTATTTTTTCAAACGATTAAAAAAAATGATGTGTGGCTTTGCCGTGTTTGCGTTGTTAATACAATTAGGTGTGAGCCGCTTGGTACTCAGGGCTCACACTGTCCAATGGACGGTGCGGTCCTGATCAGCAGCTAGATACTAAACCAACACAGCAAGGCAGGATGCGGTCAGACCCTATTATGTAGAGCAAGCCCAGGTGCAGGCAGATAAAATCACCTCTACCTACATATCTTTGTAAGTAATCCACCACGAGGTCCCACATCTCATTCTCAGCTCTGCTGTATTGGAGGCCACAGTAAAGAAAAAAACTTCCTTTCATTGCAGCCTCCGATCATAGAATATCGGCACTGAGAGCTGCGGCTATGGTTAGCGGTTACCATAGTAACTGAGATGTGTCGTTGGGTGAGCTCACTGACTCACTGCCTAAACAGCCCCAGCTCTTAGTGCCATCATTCTGCATTCGGTTTTCAAAAAAAAAAAAAAGTCTTTATTGAAAAAATTTTTTATAAAAGGGGGGAGAGGGGAGTGGGGTGGGGGAGGGGGAACAGAATAAACTAGGGGGGGAAGGGGGAAAGGGAGGAGGGTACATACATAAATAAACAGTAACATGGTACAGGTTGCAAACACAAATACAAGATAAATAGCATATGCATCACATGTAGTGTGAATAACGAGGTTATTGCTTGTAATTCTAAGTTAAAATGAAAATTCGTAATAATCGGGGAAATTGAATTGGGTAATAACCAAAAAAAACAGTCAGTATTAACGTTACATCACAGGATGTGAGGCAAGCAAGTGGTCCCTTATATTCTAAATTAACTAAAGAACATAATAGGGCAGGAAATAAACTGAAAAATCACCTGTAAGCTGTTGTTGTTATTATCACAATGTCACAATGTTGGGACTAAATGAGGAAAGAGGGTGAGAAGGCTGCCCACCAAGGCTCCCATCTACGCTTAATTTTAGCGAGGGTATTGGTGCGCAATGCTGTGTTAAACTCAAAGATCCCGTGCTGCGTGACTCTATCAATGAGATGCAGCAATTTGGGAGTTTCGGGCTTGTTCCATCTAGCAGCAATTAGAACCTTGGCAGTGATCAGTATATGTGAAGTCAAGAATTTGAAGTCTGGAGAAAGGTTTTCTATCCCTATAGAAAGGAGAGCTAGCTCCGGAGTGAGATTGATTGTGAGGCCAGTGGTGTCTGAGATTAGGGTTTTGATATCAATCCAAAATTTGGACAGTAGCGGGCAATCATAGAAAATATGTGTCAGTGTTCCCTGATGGCCGCAGCCCCTCCAACACAAGGGCGAGATCTGAGGATCAAAACGATGATGTCTGACCGGGGTGAGGTACCACCGAGAGAGCACCTTGAAGTAAGACTCATGCAGCGTTGCACAAGCAGAATTGGCGTATGAGGTCTGTATGGTTCGTGTCATGTCCTGCAGGTCAATTTGAATGTTGAGTTCCTCTTCCCATGCGGTAAGGTAGGAGAGACGGGGCAATTCAATTTCTTCGTTGAGCACTCGGTAGAGGCTGTTGGTTTTCCATAAAGACCCAAGTTCTGGAGATGATATGAGATTGACTACTAATTGTGGAAGGGCAAATTTAGGTCTAGAGCAAGTTAGGAATTCAGATATGGTTCTCCATTGTGAGCGCTCATCTCTGGATAGGGAAAATTGGTCTTGGAGAACGTGGAATGGACGAATAGAATCGTCAAGAAGCAGTTCCTCGGTATATAAGACCCCTTTTGCCCTCCAGGCGGAGAGGTCCAGGTTCTTAATCATCACTTCGAGCGTGCTCAAAGGAATATTTTTAAGTCTGGATAGAGGAAAGTGTTTAGCTGCTCTGTGGGCCAGGTGCTTCCAAGCTGAGATTGTAGCCTTGACGACGGGGTGAGAAGGAAGAGGTTTGGAAGGGATGACTAGATGGGCGATAACAAGCGCTTTTAAGTTGTTGTGTGCTAGTGATTCCTCTACATCCAGCCATGGCGAGTCCAATGATTCCTTAAACCAGTTTTTAGAAAGTTTAGAGATGGAAGCTAAGTAGTAGTGATACAGGTTTGGGACCCCTAGTCCACCCGCTTTTTTGTGTCGTTCTAACGATGCTCTGGCGACCCTCGGCCTTTTGTTATTCCATACAAAGGCACGTAATTGCGATTGAAATTTATTGAACCAACTCTTTGGTATGAAAAGGGGGAGCGACCTGATTACATATAGGAAACGCGGTAGTAGAGACATCTTGAAGGCTTCTATCCTGCTCAACCAGGAGAGCTCAATCTTAGTTAGACGTAGGTAGTCCCTGTGAAATGCTTGAAATAGGGCTGAAAGATTCGTTTGCACAGTTGCTGTTAAGGGTTTAGTTAAGGTGATACCTAGGTAGGCAGTTTACCCATGTGAAATTGAATTCTTCTTTTAGGTATTCTAACAGAGTGGTGTCAATATTGAAGTCAAGTATCTGGGATTTAGAGGCATTAATTTTGTAGAGAGAGAGGGATGAGAACTGGTCAATGCAAATTGTTAGGTGTCTTAGAGATTTAAGGGGATTAGCGAGGGTTAATAAGATGTCATCCGCGAATAACGAGATCTTATGGCCTTTATAAATACCTGTGATGTTGTTATTTTGTCTAATACTGGCCGCAAGGGGCTCGATAAACATAGCGAACAGTATGGGTGACAGGGGGCAACCCTGCCTAGTTCCATTGGAAAGCGAAAAGCGGCTAGACAAAAAATTGTTGGAGTAAACCTTAGCTGTTGGGCTATTATACATTGCTTTAATAAGTTGAAGTATGTTGCCCTGAAGACCAAAGTTCTCAAGAACACAGAAAAGAAAGTCCCATTGAACTCTATCAAAGGCCTTTTCGGCATCAAGTGCCAAAAAGGCCGCTGGTTCTTTTGATTTTTCAGTGAAGGCCAGCAAGTCCAAGGCTCGTCTAGTGGCGTCTGATGTGGTTCGGCCTGGAATAAAGCCCGACTGGTCAGGGTGAATCAATTTGACTATATGTTGTTTAAGTCTGTTGGAGGCCAACTTCGCAAGGAACTTTGTGTCCGCGTTTAGAAGAGAGATTGGGCGATAGTTATTGGGGACTGTTGGGTCCCCTTTGTCCTTTGGGAGGACTATGATAATGGCTTCCAACATGTCGGACGAGAGTTGGCCTTGGGAAGCAGTATAATTTGCTAGTTTAGTGATATAGGGGGACAGAAGCGCTCCAAAGGTCTTAAAGAGCTCATTCTGAAACCCGTCTGGGCCTGGCGATTTTCCGTCTTTGGATTGTTTTACTACGTCAGAGACCTCAGCCTCAGAGTATGGGGCATTGAGTTCAATAAGATCGTCCTTTGTAAGTGATGGTAAATTAAGGTGTTGCAGGTAGTCAGTAATGTCTTGGTGTGAGGGTCTCTGCAATGTAGGGCTGTCTTTAAGATTATACAGAGAGGCGTAGAATCCGGCAAAAACATCCGCGATGTCTTTAGGATGAGTCTGGTTACGTCCAAGCAGGTCTTTAATCTCCTTTATTCTTGATTTTAATTGCCTGTACCTGATTTTGGCTGCCAGCAATTTTGACGGTCGATCGTCCGAATAGTAATGCTTAGCCTTCATTGTTTGGGACATCTTATCATAGTCCGATGCCAAAAGGGCCTTCAGTTCCAGTCTGAGTTTCATGAGAGTTGATGCTGTTGTTAGACAGGGGTTTAGTGCGTGAGAATTTTCCAAAACTTGTATGGAGACCATAAGGTTCCTGGTTTGTTCCCTGTTTTTTTTTGTTCAAATGGGCATTGAGCTCAATCATTTTGCCTCTAAGTACCGTTTTGAATGCGGACCAAAGGGAGGGAATTTGAATGTCATCTCTGTCATTTTCCTGGAAGTAATTTATTATTGTCTGTTCAATTTCTTTTTTATAGTCCGGGTGGTTATAAATGTAGCTATTATTTCGCCACAGTTTTTGGGAGTGCATAATGGGGCCTATCTTCAGTTCGAATAGAATCGGGGAGTGGTCAGACCAGCACCTTGGGCCGATAGAGACTTTGGTGAATTTGGGCAGTGTGAAAATATTCGTGAGGACAAGGTCTATTCTTGAGTAGGATTGATGGCGTTTTGAAAAATGAGAAAATTCAATGGATGTTGTATTAAGGCATCTGAATGTATCGTAAAGGTCTAATTTAGTCAGCCAGGGGTCCAATGCCTCCAGATGCTGTCTCGATTTCGTGGATGAATCAAGTGCACCATTGGGCACCATATTGAAATCACCCAAAACAACTAGATCACCCTTTTTTACTGTCTCTACGATTCTCATGATCTTATTGAGAAAGGAGATTTGTCCTTTGTTAGGCGCATAAAGGTTGATCAGTGTGAAGAGGCGGTTGTTCAATTTGCACACTAAGATAAGGAATCTGCCGTTTGGGTCCTCCACTTTTGAGATCATCTCAAACGCAATTGTGTTTTTAAATAAAAGTGCAACGCCCCATTTTTTCTTTGAGTTATTAGCATAGTAAATGTTGGGGAAATTCTTGTTAGTGAAATTTGGAGGCTTGGAAGAGGAAAATTTTGTTTCCTGAATGCCCACTATATCCACGCTGCTCTGCTTCAGCATTCTCCAAAGGTGAAAACGGCGCTGAGGAGAATTGAGTCCATTCGCGTTCTGGGATAGAAATTTAAGAGACATAGTGATATAAGATTTACGGTGGAAGTTCAAAGGTTTGTCAGGTGACAAGTAGGGAAGGCTCTTTTTTTCGTAGATTAAGGTTGGGGTGAGTGAATTTATCATTCTGCATTCGGAAGATGTAAGGACGCTTCTTTTTCAGCACGACCTCCAATACAGCAGAATTGAGATTGCGATGTGGGACCTCATGGTGGATTATCGTCAGAGGGAATGTTGTTGGGACTTTTAGTAAATGGGTAAATGAGAGTTGTCAGTGTTTTTTTATTTGTAATAAAGGAATTTTCTCGGTGTTTTATTTCAAATAAAGGAATTTTCTGTGTGTGTTTATTATGACAAGCTGACAATACAAAGCTGTGATTTACCTCTTTTATCACTCCAATCCCACTACACCAGGGCATTGGGAAAAGCCGGGTAGAGTGCCAGGATTTGGAACTTTTAATAATCACAGCCAGGTGTGGAAAGAAGGGAAACACGTGTTGGGACTTCCCTGACACATGGGTGCCTCCTGTTATTACACATGGGCGTGGAACTTTCTAAACTTTGGTTCTTTCAGTGCTGATATAATGGTAAAGGGCCATTGCAGCCAATAGTCATTTAACGTGGGGTTTTGTCATTAGTAAAGTAGCTGCTTCAGCTCTATGAAGCACTTTACTTTATTATTGCTGAAAATTGACATGTATCCCCAGCTTTGCACTTTATAATTGCCTGTAATACACTTTTTCTGTATTATGCAATTGTCATTTACCCACTGTATGTAACTATACCGGTTGTTGTAATAACTGTATATTCTGGAACCATAGTATATTTTGTCTCCCTAAACTGCCTGGTCCGGTCTTTGTATTTTATACACAAAATTAACCCATTGTTTGTATGCATGTAATTGTAATAAACATTGATATAACTGGCATTTAAACAGTTGGGTGCTGTTCCATATTATGCGGATGCAATTACACGGTGTTTACATTGTTGTTGGTACAAATACATCTAGGGTGCATGCCGTGCCCCCTTTAAGAAGTGGAAAGCATATATGCATGTGACTAAAGCAAGCAGCTAGGAAATCAACATAGCATGCACATGCCCTGTGGAGACATGCTAGTAATGTGGGTGCTCTTGTCCTCTGGCTTGACTGTCCTTTGTAAGACCGCATGCACCAGGGCTCTTCCTACTGAATGCCGGAACTCCACCTCCATTGGCAAAACACCACTCAGTAAACACAGGATGAGGGAACTACACATTGCTAAGATTAAATTGGATCTCCAACATTCAAAGACATCTAGTACATTTCCAGAAAGAACACAAGATGGTATAAGTCATCTGAGTTCTTCACAGTGCTCTTTATAATTCCATTCAGGAATGTGGTTACAGTGGTTCGGGGACGGAGGAGTGGCGGAGGGGGACTACGGACGCTCCGTTTTGGGACCCGTCGAAGAGTAATATGCTCGAAATGGAGTGCCCGTAGTCCCCCTCCGCCTCTCCTCCCCGCACCATTGTAACCCCATACCTGGATGTAATAATAAAGAGCACTGTGAAGAACTTAGATGGGTGAGTGTTGTCATTGTTTCTCTTTTTATACTGAAAACTGTGTATCTGGCAAGAGCACCTCCCAAGGTCTGGAGATTCATAAGCCCAATCATTAGACCTGGGAAGACCCACTAGTGCCCGGTGTTTTCTATTTAATTTACAAGATAGTATAAGCAAAAGTCTCACCTTTCCGCTTGCTCAAAAGCGAATAGAATATTCATGCCTTCAGGTCTTCCAAGACCAACCTAACCTGTCAGAAGCACTTTACTGGACAACCACTGAGAAGAGATAGTGACAAGCTTATCAAGCTGACCGAGCAAGGCAAGGTACATAGCCAGGTGACCGAATTGTGCTAATCTTGGTTCTTCAAGCAGTTAATTGATCCTCCAGCTGGATCCTTAGATCCTAAGCTGAAGTTCTATAGAATATGATCAACCTGGAGACAGGAGCAAAGCCATTTTAATGCCCCCAGCCTTTAGGGCACTGTCTTCATACAAGACTGGTGGGAAACAGTGTCTCACTCATTGGTCACCAGTTCAATCCAACTGAATAATTTTCTTCTGAATGATATATAGTCAGAGGGTCTGAGGCAATCCTCATTTAGCATTTAATTCACAAATTGAAAATAGGGCTCCGATCAGTCTGACATAAAACAATGCTGACTTCTCTTGTTTTACCAAACAAAAGCACACTACATCTGGCCTAATTAAGAGAACTTCATCACCCAACCATGTGGTCCGACATTGAGTAAGGCTACTTTCACATTAGCGTTCCCCTCGGCAGCGTTCTGCGGAGGGGAGCCGCAATGTACGCGCAGCACCGCAGGTCCCTATCTTTAGAATGGGAGCGCACGGTGCTGCGCTTGACTGCATTGTTGCATTTCTTGTGCTGCCGAGACTGGGTGATTTGTGCGCGGGCATCCGCCTGCGCACAGATCACATATAGGAGTGAATGGGTGCGCACGGTCTTGCGCAGTCAAGCGCAGCACCGTGCGCTCCCATTCTAAAGATAGGGACCTGCGGTGCTGCGCATACATTGCAGCTCCCCTCCGCAGCGTTCTGCGGAGGGGAACGCTAATGTGAAAGCACCCTAATCACAGGCCCTGGAAGCCAAGAGCTGAGGCAGGTGCAAAAGCAAGAGAAACAGCTTGGCGCAGAGCAGGATAGTCAATACATCAATGTTCTTGCTAGTTAGTGCAGGCATTATAACACCCTGAAAGACAAGTAGAGGAGGGTCTCAGAAAACATTTTTTTTAACATTTTTAAGGAGTGGGGCTCCTAGATTTGGAAAGTCTATGCACTAAGTACAAGGGTTACCAAAAATTAGAAGGAATAAATGCAATATAACTGGCACGACACATAGAGGAGGGCTTAAGAAAATCATTTTTTCCCATTTTGAGTGAGACACCTAGAGTTGGAAAGCCTATCCACAAAATGCAAAGGCTGCCAAAAACGGTTGAAGTTAAATGACAATTTTGGATAATTTTGGACAATTTTGAACAATTTTGGACTAGTTTGGACAATTTTCTTTTGCATTTGCATTTAATATTATTTCCTTCCACCCTTCACAGAAGTGATTGCCCAAGATATTTAAAAATTCTGTACAGTTACTTTGGAAAGCAAACACACTTTCCACCGATTTTTGATTTTTCTGTAATACAATTGTATGCTAACTTGCATCTGCTTCCTATTGCATTAAAAAATAACTATGAATGTATAACTGCAATACAAATGCAGAAGAACAAATGTCAGTTACGGCATATTACTTATAGATCTTAGGCTAGGGTCATACTTAAAAGGCACAATCCGGTAACCGCGTCCATTAACGGATGCGGTTTTACCGTGTGCCTTCATACTATCATTTAATAGTACAATTGCAACCCTCATTCCAGATCAGGATGCATTAATGCATCCGTTTTGGAATGAGGATTTTTGCAATTTTCAAAACTGCATCCGGAAACGGATCCGATACCCATAGACTCCCATTATAAAAAAAACAGATCCGGTTTTGCGATAGACTCAGCCTGCATGATTTTTACTGCGGGGTGGTAAACCGGATCCGGTAACCAGATTGCAAATAGTGCAATCCGGTTTTTCTATTGCAGCCTATGAGGTGCGGATCCGGTTTTGAGCATTTTTAATGCTCAAAACCTGATCCGGATGGAAAAAAAAACAAAAGGTGTGACCCCAGCCTTATTGAGTTTGACACTGCTGCTTGGACCTCTCATATCTGTATTTTTCTCTATCCAATAAATCTCCTTAATTTTTGCAAACTGCTAAATTAATCTTTTTCATTCCTGCAGTTTTAAAATACACTACTGGTTTGTTTTTGTGCAAGTGAAGATGTCTGTGGATGGGCTGAAGTGCTGGACAGACGAGGGCTGTGTGCACGGTGAGTTTGTGTTTTTTCATTTTAACCTATGTTTATTATTCTTTTGAATGTACAGAGACATTGGAATGTAATAAAGCATATTCAATTTTTAACAAATAAACTTAATGCAAATTGAATTTAGAGCCATAATTGAGCAGAATCATCCAGATCCGGATGCGGTGAACGCAATTGCGTTCCCACACATTTTTTATGAAAAATGTGTGGAGGGAACTGCAATGCGGTAACCAGATAGCTCCGGTTGTGTAATCCGGAGCAATCCGGTTACCGTACAGTTTGCTCATCCCTGCTGTAATAAAAGCTTTATCATTAATAATAATTGTGGCCATCATGTCTCTAGGGGGTGCCCACCCCCTTACATGCTACCCACTCAGGTGGGCATGTAATGTGTTAATAACTCATGTACAGTTAGCCACCTCCTTTCGGCTCTGTACAATTTTCTGAATGAAGCCGCGGCTCCACTGACAGCTGTGCACATACTATGCGCAATGTACGTATAGTATGTGCGCTGTCCGAGGTCCTGTATGCATTTACAGTAGATCTATGGGCTGCGCACTGCATAGATCTACTGTAAAAGCCTACAGTACCTCGAACAGCGCACATACTATATGTACATTACGTATAGTATGTGCGAAGCTGTCAGTGGAGCCGCGGCTTCATTCAGAAAATTGCACAGAGCCAACACAGTAAAGGAGTTTTTAACACATTACATGCCCACAAGAGTAGGCAGCATGTCTCTAGGGGGGGTGGGCACCCCCTAGAGACATTATGGCTATAATATTAAAGCTTTTTTTAACACTGTTAACACGTTGCTTATCCCGGCGGCATCCAGGATAAGCAAAGTATACGGTTACCGCATTGCGGGGCTTAGAACCGCTCCGAAAACTGCAGCCTGCATGATTTTTCACGCAGGCTGCAGAGCTTGATGTAGTTATCGGATTGCTTGTAAAGCAATACAGTTGTTATAAAGGGCTCCTATGAGGAGCGTTTCCTGATGCAATTTTGAGCTTTTTGAAAGCTCAAAACCGGATTAGGATTTGAAATTAAAAACGCAAGTGTGACCCTAGCCTTGTTCTATATTTCAGTCCTTTTTGCACAACTTCCACCAGCCACTTTTGTCACGAGATGAGCCTTTGGTGCTGTTGATGTTATAATGTGGAGCAAGCATAATTGATCATTCCGGCCTTGGGATCGCGCTGCCAACCTTGATTTGGAGGGAGGATAATCAGGGGTCAAATTTTGATCATCCAAGGATCTTTATTAATAGTGTATCTCAACGCGTTTCGTGTGCATCCACGCAATTCCTCAGGAGTAAGGACAAAACGGGTTGAGATGCACTATTTATAAAGATCCTTGGATGATCAAAATGATGACCCTTGATTATCCTTCCTCCGAATCACGATTGACAGCATGATCCTAAGGCCAGAATTATCACTTCTATTTGCTGCGTACAAACTATCCGGCTGATTGCTGCAGCTATGTTTCTGGCAACTCCCTTGACTTCGAAGTGGTTGTGTCTCACACAACCCAACAAGGTGAGTGGAGCCATATCAAATGCTTCCACATTGAGTTTGCATGGATAAGACCCTATTGTGCGCTTATCTTTCCTTCTAGTCTGGTGTTACAGTGTGGGCAGGTATATCTGGTCAATATAGAACTGCCCAATACTTTATGAACAGTACAGTAACTGAACCCTACTACTTGAATAACATCATTAATCCAGTCATTGTGTTTCTGCATGGACAAGACAAGCCTAATTTTACCTTCAAGATGACAATGCTTCAGCTCATCGAGGTCACATCATTCGGCAAGGGCTACTGGAGAGTATCAATCTCAAAGTGAGCAGCCTGCATTTTCCTATATCTCAATACCATATAAAACCTATTGGATCAGTTGACTAGCCTTGTAGAGGCTTGTACATCTATATCTCAGAATGACATGAGGGCCGGCCTTTAAGAAAAGTGGTATGTTGTGTCTCAGCAGACAATAACTTCACTTGTGAATGGTATGACATTATTGTCAAGCTGGCAGGTAACTCAATTCAAATGGACAGTGCTACTCGATCCGCGCAAACTGTATATAGAAAGTGCAACTTCAATCAATTACAGGACCATGGTGCCTTTGTTCAACGTGTTTCAGAGCTTTTTCTTGCTCCTTCATCAGGAATGCAACCATATTCAGTATATGGTTGCTTTCCTGATGAAGGAGCAAGTAAAAGCCGTGCTTTGTATATACGGCTTGCACGGATCGAGTAGCAACGTCCATTTTGATTTATTTACTCGCCACTGAGATAACGGGGAGTGTGGATCTGCAGCAACTGTGTTTCATGCATATGTCCAGCCCAGGCCCTGGGGGTACTCGGTTAATCAGGTGCGGTCTCTGGGGGTGGTCACGGGTAGCGTTGCCTGAGGCTGTGGGCCCGGGGATGCAGATAAAAGGATGGAGATGGCAATGAAATAATAAAATGTCTGTCTTGACGCCACCTGTAGTGGTCCGGTGATGGCACCGGCGCTGCTTGAGCCTCCGGGGGATGGACGGCAGGTAGGTGGAACCGCTTCCTACAGGACGAGCGGGGGTCTCCGGGGCTGTAGGTTGTAGTGAGGGGAATAGGATAGTGCGGTCGGTGTGGTGTAGATGGAAGGAGGGACACGCACACATAATGTCTTTTGGTACCTTTACTGGTGTTCTTCACGGGTACACTCAACCGGAGATGAGGTAAACACTTCGGGGTTCCCACGGCGAGTAGGGTTGTAGGCCTCCTGGTTTCTGTTACTCTGTCTGGGTCTGGCAGGCATGGAACCCGACCAGACTGTTACTTTACTTTCTGTGTGACTCTCCACACCCGGGTTTGCTGCACTGAGGGCACTTCTATGGGACTTCCTGTCTGGCCTAGACTCCGGGCTCTCATTTGGTGGTGCTTCGGGTGTCCGGGGAGCTAAACCCCCTTTTGTAGTGCTGGTTTGTCTGCAGGACCTATTCTCTGTGTCCCTGTAGCTTGGACCCAGTGACCGGAACTCTGCTGGCGTGAGTCAGTATGACTCCTCTGCCCCCTTCTTGTAGAACACTTCTTTCTCCTTTGCCTGCGACCCCTACCACTTTCTCAGGTGGATGCTGGTATGGGCCTAGCACGGCTCCAGTACCAGCTCAGCTCACTCAGCTCTTCACAGTTCTGTAGTGACTGCACACTCTGGTGTTTGTCCCTCCAGAACCCGTATTTAAGGCAACTAGTGGAGCTCCCCCTACAGGCCTAGGGTGAAAGGTGTTGTGTGTTAGTGGGGTTACTCGCTGTGTTCCATCCTTCCATGTCCCAAGGGAGTCTGTGGTGACCTGGCACAGGGTGCCACACATATACTAGTTGTGGGTTACACAACCAAGGCAGGTGAGCAGTAACTTTAGTAAACTTGAAATACATGAAGCTGAAATTGTTGCTCATGGACAAATGAAAAGTTTTAGAGACTGTGAGGTAGCGCCCTTCGGGTACTCGCTTGCAGCATAATGAAATTACATTAGTGACTACATTTTTAACGGGAAACATAACACAGTAGTTTATTTAAAACCACATACCACTGGTAACACACAACACCCTTTATATTTTCCCATATAATATGCATCATTACATTGCAGTATATTACAGGACATTCACAGATGACATTACACCATGTTTATAGTCACATTAGACTTACGTTTTCCACAGAACTTCAAGGCGTCACCCACCGACCCTTGCAGACCTCAGTCTGGTTCTAAAGACGGCTATCACCGTCTATCACCCTGACAGGGATCTTTCCCGTCCTGCTGTAGGGATTTTCAACCTACTCCTAGGGAGTCTCAACCCACACTGCATCATACACATAATACATGGCACTTTTACATAAGCCATCATATATGTTACACTTTCAACGGGTCCTTCTCATGACTACCCAGTTGGACCCAATGGCGGTTACGGCCGCCTGACCTTCACACCTGGATACATCATATGGTAGTTTTCCATACACCACTATGAGTCACTCAGTCACATATCACACAGGGTAATTATACATACGCCTTTGTGATTACAGATACACATCCACACATAGTCAACGGGACCATATCACGACTAGCACAGTCAGTCCCAAAGTCGGCTATACCTTTGACCGGCTGCCCTTGAGCCGTCCTCGGTCTGTCTCGCCATCCATATGACCGCCTGGCCCTTGAGCTGTCCTCGGTCTCTCATATCACACATATGACCGCCTGGCCCTTGAGCCATCCTCGGTCTCCCATATCACACATATGACCGCCTGGCCCTTGAGCCGTCTTCGGTCCTCACCACGGGCTGGCATTTTTTGTTGGGATATACCCATCACTATTGTTGGCTTTTGTTTTAATAAATTGAGATAAGGAAATGACTAGGGATAGGTGAACCCGACCTGTAAAGTTTGGAGTCTGTACTGAAAACCTAGTGTTTAGGCACAGACACTGAACGTGGACTTCCGTGAAACGTCCGTGTTACAGTTTGAATTCATCTTCAGCTAGGGAGCTGTAAAAATATTAAAACAGTTATTATACCTCAGCTAATGCTTATGGGGTTCATGCGATTTTACTTCCTGGGTCGCTCATTAACTTCCAGATTATTCACTGGTAAGGCTGGCCTCACACCACGTTTTTTTGTTGTTAGGCTGTGCCTGGTGTTTTGATGCACACAGGAGGGCATATTTGTCCTGTTTTCTCCCGGATTCAGCACTGCGCAGCTGCTGTCGCTGTCCAGCGCTGAAATCTCAGATTCTGCTCCCCACTATTTGCGGTTCAGAAGTTTCTGACAGGAGCTCTCCAGGTGCTGAAGTTCAGCGCCGGCCGCCGCTGAACTTCAGCACCCAGTGTCTGGGAACTGGATCCGATTTTCTGTGCGATCCAGCGGCCATAGACTCTCATTTTAGGGGCGCCGGATCGCACCGGATCCGAGGGGATACAGGAGGATTCGAATTTGTCAGATTTTTGCCCTAGACACAAAAATGCTGCAAGCTGTGATTTTGTGTCCGGGAAAAAAAACTAATTCTGCCGGATCCTCCCTGACAGCAGGGAACTGGATGGCAAATTACTGCCATCCGGCCACATCCAGCCCCATAGGGATACTATGGGGCCAAAATCGGATCTTGGGCTGTTAGGTTCATCCCTGAGACTGTGGTGTGAAGCTGGCCTTAGGAGCACAGCAGTCAATCAAAGATGCTGTCACAAAGAGTGGGAATTTGTGATTGGCTTTTGGACTATCCTGGAAAAGAGTAGTATCTACCATGTAGGAAAGATGCTAGAATGTGTGGGCTGTTTCCAGGTTACTTCACTGGCTCCAACAGAGTCACAGACCCCCACTCTCTATGACAGCATCTGTGATTGGCTGTTGCACCCCTAACTCATTGACTGAAATTATAGTAGTGTAAAAATAAATAAATAAAATAAAATGACTTAGAGATTTGCTGTATTTTTGATTCTCAATGCAGATAAAGCGGACAGCTGCGAGCTGCCAACCTCAGGAGCCTGGCTTTACCTTGGCTGGCAATCAAAATAAAGGGAAACTCATTATTTATTTTTAAATAATTTAAATAAATAACTAAAAAAATGTGTGGGCTTTGCCTTATTTTTTATTACCAGCCAAGGTAAAACCCATTCAGTTGGGGGCTGGTATTCTCAGCATGCTGAGGACAAAAATTATTGGGCCCCCAAAGGATAAAGAATAGTGGCTTACAGCCACCCCAGAAATTGGCACATTCATTGGAAGCAACAATTCCTGGTGCTTTACCTGGGTCTTCCTGATGCCCTGGTGAGGTGGCATCAGGGTGATAAAAGGGTTAATGACAGCTGATGATTGATAGCTTGTCATTAAGCCCAGACTGATAATGTCAGGCCTCTGTGGGACTCACCCATTATTAATCCTGTGAGGACATAGGTAAAGAACATACAGTCGACACAGAGTAAAATCATTTATTTGAAATAAATCAGACAGACAACCCTCATTTTCTAATTTATTATTACCCCACACATATTCCTCCCACGATAATCCACATTAATGGTCCAATGAAGCTCATTCGCTAATGCTACATCCAGATTCTGCAGAGAGTTAACAAAGCATCCTCTTACTGCAGACTCTGCGATCACACTGACTGTTGTGAGGAACAGAGACATCAATCACTGAGTCACTCAGGGATCCCCGCGGCAGTGAACTCAGGTGACCCATCTTTTGGCAGCAGGGTCAGGTAAGCTCTCTATCACAGTTAGTCCTCAGTGACTGAGTGAGTGATGTCACCCCTCCATGGCATTGAACTCAGATGACCCTCAACTCAAGTTTAGGTCAAGTCTGGTCCCAAACTCGAACTTTAAATCTAGTCCGGCCAGTTCCACAGAAATCGAACATCGTCCGGGATCGTCCATCACTAGAAATCACCATTCCATGATTATACTTAAATGCCCAACTTTCATTATAAAATATCACTACAGCTTGAACATTTTTTGGTTTCCATACCTTTCACCCAAAAACCAAATATCCCTAATATTTTGTAAGTAGTATTCCACATTAACAAATTGGAAGCAACCAATGATGAGCGAGTGTATTCGTTACTATTCGCTACTCGCACGGATAGTACGGTATTCACGATACTCGTTACTCGGCGAGTATCACTGGTGCTCGTGAGTGTTGTGTCCATCGTGATCGATCTGACACAAATTGTCATCTCCCTTCAGTGCACAAAGTGAGCTGGCACCTCATAGAGAGCAGATTAAATGTTAGGCTCTCTCTGTGGGGCACAGCAAGGTGTTTTATACATTGAAAAGCCCACCCTCCTTCTCTGTCCCGGAAAGGCTCATTTTATAGCTGGATGTGTGTGGGCAGAGCCTATCACTAATTGACTAACATTAGACTCACTATTTGAACAAATATGCAAATATTAAAAACTACTCGTTACGAGTATAGCGAGTGCGAACATGTCGCAACTCGCTCATCACTAGAAGCAACCTTGTGTGAATAAACATTCATGAACAATATTTAAAACATCAGCAGCATGCATAAAAAGTAATATCCACTTACACTGTACAATTGGTCCTGGGTGGTCTCATTCTAAAAGTCAATTTTTGGTAAATCTTTTCCATGTTAATAGGCAACGTAACTCCAATCATGATGTCTCCTGGTCGAGTGATTCCTTCAAGCGCTGACATAGACGGCAGTCTACAGTTCTGAAACAAGGAACGGATGGATGGCAGAAAATAACAAATCATGATGAGGATCCTCATGATACGAAATACGCTTGTATTCAGCCTAGCCAGTGGGCCACCTTTGAGGAAGGTAGAAATATCATGTACAGTGTATAGTCATAGTGTTCTAATAGGTTTATCATTACAGCATCTTTATAGCCAATTAATACTTAGAAAAATGTAAATGACTAATACCCTGTTTCCCTTAAAATAATACCCACCATGAAAACTAACCCTAGCAGTATTTTTTAGGTGTTTTGGAGTATGCTTAATATAGTAAGTTGTTAGAATGGAAAAAATTGGTTCCAGCATCATTGGAGACTCTACCAGGAGAAATAGAAGAAAATCTTGATACAGATACATATTAAAATTTATTAAAGACACTCAGAGAAGAGGAAACATAGGGAGGAACCCTTTCCCTTCCCTATGTTTCTGTTATCTCAGTCCCAGGCAGCACTGAGAATGCGGCAAGAGAGTTTTTACTCAAATTAAAGAAGACATCGCTCAAAAAGGCATGTTGGTGGTTCGCTGACCCATCTCTTAGGCTAGGGTCACACTTGCAGATTTTTTAAAAAACGCCTGCAAAAACGCACCCATAGGTTCCATGCAAAAAACGCATGCCCTAACAGCAAAAACGCATGCCTAGAGTGCCATTCATTTTTGAAATGCGTTTTTGCACTTAAGTGAGAAGCTGCCTTCAAAAACGTATGGAAAAACACATGGTACCATTTAGTACATTTAGACACTTTCAAAAACGCATGCGTTTCCCATAGGGGCCCATGTTAAAAAAGCGCATGCGTTTTCTATAGGGGCCCATGTTAAAAAAACTCATGCGTTTTTGAAAACGCACCAAAAAAAGCTGCTTGCACCATTTTTTGGGTGCTGATTTAAAAACGCATGCAAAAATGCAGGGTGCCATCAGACACCTTAAAAAACTCATGCAGAAATGGAAAAAACCATGCAGATACTCATGGGTGCCTAAAACAACGCATGCCAAGTGTGACCCTAGCCTAAGTTGGAATTTTGTCAGGAGAAGTACTTTTTTGAGTTGATTTTGAGTTCTTCTAAGAGCAAGGCGTGTTTATTTTGGTAAATTTATGTTTACCCTTCACAAGTTTTGCTCCAGCTGTGCTTCCCTTTGCTAAGTTAGTGGGACTGCAGCCTTTGGACTACACCTCAAAGTGCTTAAAAGACTCTTTCCTTAATAGACTTTGCACCATTGTAATGGAATAAGGCTAGGGTCACACTTGCAGATTTTACATGTGTTTTTTTTGGAGACCTGCGTTTCTAAAAACGCATGTAAAAACGCACCCATAGGCCCCCATGCAAAAAACGCATGCCCCAATATCTAACTAGATAAATATCAGCACTTATCATTAGGTTTTTAGTTGTATGGTATGTGTCTACGGTATAAATTTGTGGTTACAGTACCCATTTCCTAGGACTAACTTACCCTTACACTTCATCTTTCTTGATTGGTGTGAGCACAATAACCCAAAACATTATATTATTATATTTATCTGTCTACCAAACCACCACGTGAGGTTTGGAGGGTACGTGCTGCTCCACCAAAAGGGAGGGTAGGAGAAAGAATAGGGCAGGTTGCCATATCAGATTATCCACGTCTGCCTCCTTTTTTATACAAGACCCAAACTGTTCTGAGCACCGGTGTCCAAGTAACAAGAATGCTAAGGAAATCCTGAAAACTTGCTCTGTATTGAGACCTTGAAGGTTGATTGTAGAAGGAGTCTCCTGCTCTATAAGTCTCTGTGAAGGTAGTCTGGAGGCAAAAGGAATACTACAACCCTTTCACCACAACAGAGTCTCATCCTGGGCCCTTTTAGACTGTGTGCCCACGGTGCATTGTTTGATTAATTTATTGATGCAGATTTTGAGAATCTGCATCAAAATCTGCATGTCTATCCTGAGGCCTGTAAAGTCTGAATGGTCAGAGGTGCTTTGCCCACATTTCTTTTTTTTCCTTGCGCATGTGGTTCAGATAAACTTGTCCTGCACCAAAATCTGCACTAGATATGCAATGAAAAAAAACACGTTGGCACAGCACTTCTGAACTCTCATAGACTTTGCAGGCATCCGGACAGACGTGCAGATTTTGATGCAGATTCTCAAAATCTGCTTCAAAAGTAGCATCAAACAATGAACCATGGGGCTTTACAATAAAATCATGGAGTCACATTTACAGAAAGCATCCCCCATTACTGCAATCCAGACCCGATGGGTCCCACAGGAGCTATCCAGCAACTTTGAACTGCCCTGTATTCCCTGACATCACCGCTCTCTCGTGATACCTCCGAGATATATCCGCTACATTTTACATGATATCACAGCTCTCACGAGACAGCTAGTTTTTAACAAGCAATGATGCCACTGAGGTATTCTCAGGTCATACAGCAGGATTACTTGCTGTGTGTTACCCACTGTGTAACCTGAGACAACTTAAGGGTACCTTTACACGCCGCAACTTTTGGCGGCGATAGGTGGCAATCTAACGTGCGCGTGCACATTTTTCACTGTTGCCTCCGAATGCCAAAGGCGCTTTTACACGCCACAATTTCACCCTCAGCCTAAGGCGGTGTCGTCCCGGAAGTTCCCACACCAACAGTGGGAAACATCCGGTAGACTCCCGATGCTGCTTCACACGCCGCAATCCCCAAAGGAATGTGGGCGTACATGTTCAGCGCCGCAAGAACATAGGCGTGCCAAATTATTGTACACCGCACCCCAAACACAATCATTGGACAACACAATAGCGTTACGATTGGCCAGCCTGCTCTGGAAGGCTGGCTAATACATGACGCCATTGCCATTATGTGGTGGTGAATGGACAGCTCTTCAAATATGGTACCCTGTGAAGAGACAGCCAATGGAGACACAGTAGCCACCACCAATTATCGCTGACGGGACGCGGACTCCAGCACGCTGTGGCACGCCTACGGGAAATCACTAGGCGACGCTGATTCCATCCCTATCGCCCCTTCACACGCCAAAAGCCGAGAATGTCGCCTTCATGATTGCCTCTGATTTTGGAGCAGTGCTGTGAAATCAGAACCAGGCGCAACCTTTTTTATCGCCACCAAATTCCCCAATTACACGCCACAATTTCGAGGCAATTTCACGGAGATGGTGATGAGGCTACAAATTGCCTGTCAGATTTCTCGCCGCAGTTGCGGCGTGTAAAGGTACCCTGAGGGAAGTTACGATTTGTCACACTGCCGGGAGCCATGCAGTATTGGCTGCCCAACCATATGGGGGATGCAGCCACTGATCTTGCTCTGCATTTGCTTGGACTACTTCAGCATTTATTTGGGTTTCATTAGTTTTTTGGGGGGGTTCTAATTATTTTTCACATCCTTTTTTTGGGGGGGATTGTGTGGATTAGGAGACTTTCAACAAATGGATTTTAATTTAAAAAAAAGATACAGAGGAATGTATTGGGTTTCATTTTCAAGTAAAACATTTATTGATGTAGTTACTTGTGTCCTTACTGACTTGGTTAATAATATCTGGTGTCTGATTGATGCCTCGACATTACTAACCACTCCAAATATCAATAACCTTTTTGCCAACGCACCAGGTAGCGAGAGAACCAGGCCAATTCACCAGGAGGGGCACATCTAATGGAGGCACCACTACTGGAACAACTGCAGACTGCTAATTTTTTTCAAGATTTTAAAATCTTTTAAGATTACTCAGCTTTTTAGCTGTTCACGTGGGTATATGGGTGGATAATACAGGGTGGGCCATTTATAAGGATACACCTAAATAAAATGGGAATGGCTGGTGATATCAACTTCCTGTTTGTGGCACATTAGTATGTGGGAGGGGGAAAACATTTCCAGATCGGTGGTGACCATGGCGGCCATTTTGAAGTTGGTTATTTTGGATCAACCTTTTTTTTTTCAATGGGGAGAGGGTCATGTGACACATCAAACCTATTGAGAATTTCATAAGAAAAACAATGGTGTGCTTGGTTTTAACATAACATTTATACTTAGATATGCACCCTGTCTCTCCTGTGTCTCCCATTATTTTAGACCCTATAGTTGTCTCATTGTGCCAGAATGAGATTTATCTAGCATGCCATTAATTAATTTGTGATAATTACCGTGTACATTTAGGCAAGGGGTTGGTGCAATAAATGCTTATCCTTTGTATCTATGTCTATTTTATTTTGAATGTCTTCCCCCTAAATAAAATTATTTGCATCATAACCATAGAGCAGGGCGGGTATAAGCGGTGACGTCACCGCAGGGGGCGGGGTTAAGTGACCATTTTTAAAATAAACTCTGTCATACTGCAGATGAGGGAAACAATGATTGGCAGTGGTGGGCAGATTAAACATGCAGGGGATGTGAATCTGCCCTTTGGCTCAGCCTCTACCCACCTCCTTTCTGGCTGCAGGATGTAAGTTTTCTAAGTGTATTTACTCAGGGTACAGGGGGGCTCAATGGCTGGGGGACCCCTTGCCTGGATGCAGCAGACATGCTGCATCCAGTGCTGTAATTAGATCACCATGCCTGGTTTGGTGACAGGTCCTCTTTAACCAAGGGTTAACACCAGTCTTTTAGGGAAGATCATACATCCCATTCAATCAGACTCACCCATGGTGTACAAGTGATAATCTCCGGATCAGTGTGGTGCCTCAGTGTCCTGAACTGTGGTTACGAATAATGCTAGCTGCACAGTCTCTGGTGGCACCTACACAGATTGGATAACCCTAGCTGCAAAAAAGCAGGCCAGCTTTTTACCACCCAGATATTAAACAATCAGCTGATGCATCAGCTGATCATTTAAAAGAGCCGGCGGGCTCGCTTCTGGATGGAAGTTCCAGTCTTTTTTTCCATCTGTTGGTTGCTGTGGTGCTGATTTGGCCTCAAGTAACATCAAGTCATCAACGGGCGACCTGTGTTAGGACGCTTTATGAGTACCGGAGACGCTGAGATGGGAATATAGAAAAAAAATAGAAAGAGAAGGCAGGAGAGGTGGAGAACAGGGCAGGAAGCAGAGGAATGGGCAAGGAGTCGAAAATCGGTTGGGGGCGGAGGACCAGGTGGGGAACAAAGGATCGGGTGGGAAGAGAAGGACAGAGCAGGGAGTGAAGGACTGGGCAGGGAGCAAAGGACCAGGTGGGGAGCAAAGGACCAGGCGGAAAGCAAAGGACCAGGCTGGGAGCAAAGGACCAGGCGGGGAGCATGCATCAGCTGATTGTTTGAAAAAGACAGCCCAGCTGTTAAATGACAATGTATCCATTTCAGCCTTTTCCTCAGGCCCCCAGACTGCTTTGTAAGGTCCAGCAGAATAGGTCTCGCATTTCCCATTGACTTGCATTGTACTTGCTGCTCGTAACGAGTAAACGAGTATCCCGAATACCGTACTATTCTGCGAGTAGCGAATAGTAACAAGTACTGTATACTCACTCATCCCTATCCATAGCTTTTCCTCTTAGCTGCCATACTAGAAGAGCACAACCCGGATCTGGCTGCCGTGGAGTTTTACCTTTACCTCCTTAGGAATCAGGGGTATATTTCTGAGCACTATAACCCAGAATAGAGAAAGCATGCAGTAATAGTTAAGGACCCAAGGTGTGTAAATATGAAACATGTGCACTAGTGGAAAAAGGTGAATAGCTAGTAAGAATAGCCTCCTTCAACCTAACTATGAAAAGGAGAAAGGTGTAGGTAGGCAAGTGAGACAGCAAAGGGCAAACACTAAGCTGGTGTCTTTCTATCAGGAAAAAAATCCTTGCCAGTGGAAGTGGAACTCCTTAGCAGCATCCACATAGGAATATAGCCAGCAGATAAGACCAGCAAATGAACAAAATGAAAACTTGCTAACCACAAGCCAAAAGGATTGAAGCAAAGGTAAAAGTTAACAAGCACTTGAAAAAAGATTGACCGTGCTGTGGCTTAGTGGAGAAGGAAACTGACCATTACACCTTATCTGCATGCGAGCATCTTCACATAGATCTGGTGTATGTACCTTTCACACTTCTACAGTTTGAAAAGAGCTTTGAGTTCGAGCCTCAAGGCTTTAGCAAGTTCCCAAAGCTTTACTATTTTTTAAAGGTATGCCACCTTCCTGCATGATGGAATAATAAAGAGTGAATTCAAAGTTTGCAAGTGATTTGTCGGGCTTATCATATTCTACCAAGTTTCCTAAATATCAATCTAACATTTGGAAGTATAGTATTGGTTGCTCACAATTACTGATGAGTGAGCATTACCATGATCAGGTGCTCGTTACTCGAAACAAACGGTAATGGCGGGTTTACACGTTGCGATATCGTAGTCCGATTTCAATGAAAAGTCACGTGGTTTGATCGTTGGAGCCGATATCGTTCCTGCGTTGTATGGTGTGAACGTCCAATACGATGCAGGAACGATGTCAATGCGATATCGGGGATTGAATGAGCGTGCTATTCAATGCTCCGATATTGAATAGAGATTAGAGCCGGATCGTGCTATGTGACAGCCCAACTACGATGCGATGTTCAACGTCACCCATTCACTCCCATGTTAAATGGTCGTTCCTGGGTTGGGGGGCGTAGACATCGCACGGACGTTGTATTCCGATATCGCAGCGTGTAAACCTCCAATGCGATGCGGGAGAAACGTGCACTAAATTCACGCTCCCGCGCCATTGAGTTGCGATATCGCAACGATATTGAAACGTGTAAACCCACCATTAGACTCTTGGAGGTGCTTGACTTGTGTATTGAGCATAATGGAAGTTAATTGAAAACTGAAGCATTTTTCTAGAAGATGTTCTGGAAAAAAGCTTGAGTTAACCGTTGACTTTCATTATACTCAGTACGTGAGTTCACCTTGCCTGAGCATTAGGGATGAGCAAGTACTGAAATATTCGGACTCTCCAGTCTCATAACGAGTAGGTCCCGATACTAGGTACTCGTTACGAGTATAGCGAGTCCTATTTAAGTCAATGGTGAAGCAAGTATTGCTATTAATTCCTCTGTTGCTGGACCCTATAAAGAGGTCTGGCATCAGAGGAAAAACCTGCAATTCGCTAATTCATTGCTTAGAAGCCGGCGGTAAAAAGCTGTAAAATCAAACCGGATTCACCCGGTCTGGTAGAATCCGGTACCATAGAGTCCCATTTACGGGGCGCCGGATTGCTCAGCATCAGGGCAATCCGGAGAATCCGGTTTAGGGTACGATTCGAAAAATTGGTCAAAACAAGATTCACCCGGTCCGGTGCAATCTGACGCTCCGTAACATGGGACTCTACGGTACTGGATTGCACCGGACCGGGGGCAATCCAGGAGAATCCGGTTTGATTTTACAGCTTACGGCTTTTTACCGCAGGCTTCTAAATAATGAATTAGCAGGTTTTTCCTCTGCTGCCAGAACTCTTTATAGGGTCCAGCAGCAGAGGAATTGCATTTCCCTTGATTTACATTGGACTCGTTACTGTGTGAGTAATCTCTAGGAAACTCGCAGAGTAACGAGTAACCCGAGTACCCTACTATTCGGCGAATAACGAATAGTAACGAGTAGACTCGCTCATCCCTACTGAGCATCTGACTGCTCATTATACATACTGAGCACCCGTGCATGGTAGAACTCGCTAATTCCCAATGAAAATAAATAGGGATGAGCGAGCATGCTTGGCGGTACTCATTACTCGCACGAGTATCCCGGTACTCGGGATGCTCGGCGAACACCGAGTACTGACCAGATGCTCGGACTCCTCGCTAATAATTAACGATCTGACACAAATACACAGCTCCCTTCAGTGCACACAGTGAGCTGGCACCTCACAGAGAGCATATTGATTGTTAGGGTCCCTCTGGGGGCACAGCAAGGTGTTGTATGCTGCGGCGATTTAAAAAAGCCCACCCTCCCGCCCTTTCTCCAGAAACACTCATTTTATAGCCGGAAGTCTGTGGGCGGAGCCTGTCACTAATTGACTTACATTGGGCTCAGTGCTCTGGCCGACACAAGTCTTGTAAAGTTTCTCCACCATAAATCTATATTGATTACTTCTAAAATTGTTCCCAGCTTTGTATATGAACATTTTGCCTGTGGTCTAACAACACATAGAGATTTTTATGACCTTCCTCAATGAGAAAATTATCAGACTTTACAATAGATGATATTTTCCATATCACTTTACTATAGAAAGTTCAGTACACCCATTAAGTAACTGCACTGTAAAGTAAAGTTTCTCAATAGCCCTTAAATATCCTAAAAACAGTGTCTCCTCCTTTCCATGATCATTCATGAATCCAGATGCCATGAAAAATGTCTAGAATTAACATAATTGTAACCAACCCTTGGCTATTAGAAGGTCAGAACAAGATTTCATTTTTTAGGTATAAGAAAGTATGTTTTACTGGTTAGAGGAGGTTTACCCTACATAAAAGCACAGATAATACATAAGTCGGATTAGTCATATAGTAGTAAATACCCTCTACATGATGCATTAGATGTCCAGCCGCTCTGTGGAGTAGCATCTCCTACAAGTCATGTCTAGCCACTCCATGGAGCAACATGTGCTACAAGTGATGACCAGCCACTCCATAGAGCAGCATTTCCTACAAGTGATGTCCAGCCACTCCATGGAGAAGCATTTCCTACAAGTGATGTCCAGCCGCTCCATAGAGTTTAAATTCCTACAAGTGATGACCAGCTACTCCATGGAGCAGCATTTCCTACAAGTGATGACCAGCCACTCCATGGAGCAGCATTTCCTACAAGTCATGTCCAGCCACTCCATGGAGCAGCATTTCCTACAAGTCATGTCCAGCCACTCCATGGAGCAGCATTTGCTACAAATGATGACCAGCCTCTCCATGGAGCAGCATTTCCTGCAAGTCATGTCCAGCCTCTCCATGGAGCAGCATTTCCTACACGTGATGTCCAGCCACTCCATGGAGCAGCATTTCCTACAAGTCATGTCCAACCACTCCATGGAGCAGCATTTCCTACAAGTCATGTCCAACCACTCCATGGAGCAGCATTTCCTACAAGTCATGTCCAGCCACTCCATGGAGCAGCATTTCCTACAAGTGATGACCAGCCTCTCCATGGAGCAGCATTTCCTGCAAGTCATGTCCAGCCACTCCATGGAGCAGCATTTCCTACAAGTCATGTCCAGCCTCTCCATGGAGCAGCATTTCCTACAAGTGATGTCCAGCCACTCCATGGAGCAACATTTCCTACAAGTGATGTCCAGCCACTCCATGGAGCAGCATTTCCTACAAGTCATGTCCAACCACTCCATGGAGCAGCATTTCCTACAAGTCATGTCCAGCCCCTCCATGGAGCAGCATTTCCTACACGTGATGTCCAGCCACTCCATGGAGCAGCATTTCCTACAAGTCATGTCCAACCACTCCATGGAGCAGCATTTCCTACAAGTCATGTCCAACCACTCCATGGAGCAGCATTTCCTACAAGTCATGTCCAGCCACTCCATGGAGCAGCATTTCCTACAAGTGATGACCAGCCTCTCCATGGAGCAGCATTTCCTGCAAGTCATGTCCAGCCACTCCATGGAGCAGCATTTCCTACAAGTCATGTCCAGCCTCTCCATGGAGCAGCATTTCCTACACGTGATGTCCAGCCACTCCATGGAGCAGCATTTCCTACAAGTCATGTCCAACCACTCCATGGAGCAGCATTTCCTACAAGTCATGTCCAGCCACTCCATGGAGCAGCATTTCCTACACGTGATGTCCAGCCACTCCATGGAGCAGCATTTCCTACAAGTCATGTCCAGCCACTCCATGGAGCAGCATTTCCTACAAGTCATGTCCAGCCACACCATGGAGCAGCATTTCCTACAAGTGATGACCAGCCACTCCATGGAGCAGCATTTCCTGCAAGTCATGTCCAGCCACTCCATGGAGCAGCATTTCCTACAAGTCATGTCCAGCCACTCCATGGAGCAGCATTTCCTACACGTGATGACCAGCCACTCCATGGAGCAGCATTTCCTACACGTGATGACCAGCCACTCCATGGAGCAGCATTTCCTGCAAGTCATGTCCAGCCACTCCATGGAGCAGCATTTCCTACAAGTGATGACCAGCCTCTCCATGGAGCAGCATTTCCTGCAAGTCATGTCCAGCCACTCCATGGAGCAGCATTTCCTACACGTGATGTCCAGCCACTCCATGGAGCAGCATTTCCTACAAGTCATGTCCAGCCACTCCATGGAGCAGCATTTCCTACACGTGATGACCAGCCACTCCATGGAGCAGCATTTCCTACACGTGATGACCAGCCACTCCATGGAGCAGCATTTCCTACAAGTCATGTCCAGCCACTCCATGGAGCAGCATTTCCTACAAGTCATGTCCAGCCACTCCATGGAGCAGCATTTCCTACACGTGATGACCAGCCACTCCATGGAGCAGCATTTCCTACACGTGATGACCAGCCACTCCATGGAGCAGCATTTCCTACAAGTCATGTCCAGCCGCTCCATGGAGCAGCATTTCCTACAAGTGATGACCAGCCACTCCATGGAGCAGCATTTCCTACAAGTCATGTCCAGCCCCTCCATGGAGCAGCATTTCCTACAAGTGATGACCAGCCACTCCATGGAGCAGCATTTCCTACAAGTGATGACCAGCCACTCCATGGAGAAGCATTTCCTACAAGTGATGACCAGCTGCTTCTTGGTGCAGCATCACCTACAAGTGATGACCAGCCACTCCATGGAGCAGCATTTCCTACAAGTGATTACCAGCTGCTCCATGGAGCAGCATCACCTACAAGTCATGTCCAGCCACTCCATAGAGCAGCATTTCCTAGAAGTGATGACCAGCCGCACCGTTTAGCAGTATTTCCTACAAGTGATGTCCAGCCGCTCTGTAGAGCAGCAGCCGATCTCCCATTATACTTACAATGACATTTGTCTTCCTCTTTCCCCTGTAAATCACAGATCTGTATAACATCTGATGGGATGGGAAAAGTGCATCTCTTACATCATATTTATAGACGTTCCGTTTGTTATTCTAACACTTCAGTGCAATCAGCAAAGAGAAAATTACCGTTCTCAAAGGACTTGTTCCAAGTAAGTTATAAAATAGTTTATTCCCCATCTTAAGGTGATCTTGGTAATAATCCATATGTGACCTGCCAAATACACATTTTAAAAAAACACATATGAAAAAGATATGTAAGACTAAGTGGAAAATATTATTATTATTATTATTATTATTCATTATTATAGTGACATTTATTCCATGGCACTTTACATGTGAAAAGGGGCATTCATAGACAAGTACAATAAACATGAGCAATACAAGGCACACACAAGTACGCACAGAAGGAGAGAGGACCCTGCCCACAAGGGCTCACAGTCTACAAGGGATGGGTGAGGATACACTAGGAGAGGGTTGAGCTCGTCGTGTGACGGTCCAGTAGACTTAGGATCATTGCAGGTTGTAGACTAGTCTGAAGGGGTGGGTCTTCAGGTTCCTTTTGAAGGTTTCCATGGTGGGCGAGAGTCTGATGTGTTGGTGAAGAGTGTTCCAGAGTATAGGGGAAGCACGGGAGAAATCTTGTATGCGGTTGTGGGAAGAAGAGATGAGTGAGGAGTAGAGAAGGAGATCTTGGGAGGATCGGAGGTTGCATGTAGGTAAGTACCAGCAGACCATGTCACAGATGTATGGAGGAGACAGGTTGTGGATGGCTTTGTATGTCATAGTTAGGGTTTTGAACTGGACCCTCTGGACAATAGGAAGCCAATGAAGGGCTTGGCAGAGAGGAGAGGCTAGGGAATAACGGGGAGACAGGTGAATTAGTTGGCAGCAGAGTTTAGGATAGATTGAAGTGGTGCAAGAGTGCTAGAGGGGAGGCCAAAGAGTAGGAGGTTGCAGTAGTCGAGGTGGGAGATGATGAGGGCATGCACAATTGCTTTTGCTGTTTCTTGGTCAAGGTATGTAAGAATGCTGGTGATATTGTTGAGTTGGAGTCGACAGGAGGTAGGAAGGTCTTGGATATGTGGCTTGAAAGAAAGGGCAGAGTCAAGGATCACCCTGAGGCACCGAGCATGCGGGACTGGGGAAAGTGAGCAGGCATTGACTTTTTGTTCCATTAGTTTTATTATTCAAGATTATGTAAACATATTAAAAGACATTAACATAAAACAAAACCTGGGGAGGGATACGGAGGAGGAAGGGGGGGTGTTGGAGACAATCGTGCGAAACCTGACAAATGTTACCTTACAATATACCCAACAGGATAATTGGTAATGAAAAAACAGTAAATTACCAGAGGAATTATAAGTGCATTAAGGGATCAGGGTTGCCAAGGGGTGAGTGGTCTATTAAACCCAGGACTTTAGGATCTCCAGTTTTCCGCAAGACTGATCCTGGCTGCAGGCAATATAAGCGAGACCACCCCCTTAACCAACCCATGGCACCCTGCCAATACCTATATTCTAAACTGCTAATTGGGGGGATGAGAGGTAGGTTAAAAGAAGTAACTGTTTTCACAAGGTTAGCAATAGTCAGCCAGAAGAGATCTATTTTTGGGCAGGGCCACCACGTGTGGACCAGCGTGCCTCTTTCCCCAAAAAGCTTCCAACATAGTGGCGATTGGCCCGGAAAGAAATTAATCAGATGTACCGGAGAATGATACCATCTCAGATGTATCTTCTTTAGCGTCTCCAAATGATTGATGCATCAGGAAGAGCCTTGAATGTCTCTCAGGCCAGTCTCCCACTCTTCTCGAGTCGCTCGGAAATCTAGGTCCTCTTCCCACCGAAGCATATAGCTAGGTTTTGACTGTAATTATAGGCAGTTAATCTCTCTGTAAATATGGGAGAGGTCCTTAACACGTGGTGCTTTTGAGAGAATACATTTTTGGTAAAAGGACAGGGGTGTGGAGGAGGATAGGTCAGACAGGTATTTTAGATGATTGGAGGAGGTGACGAAGTTGTAGATATTGAAAATGAGTATTTGTTATGCCAGGGTATTTCTTACATTAAAGGTCAAGGCTATAAGGGAATCCAACCCGAAAAGGTCACCTAGGTATGAGATACCTGCATCTTTTCAAGGCTTCAAATTAAAGCTAAAAATGTGGGCAGTAAGGAATTTAAGACTGATGAGCTCTGGAGGCAGGATAATCCTAGTACCAATCACATCACTCCAACTGTGCAATATGAATTGCATGGTCAGGAGATCTAACCGGCAATTAACTGGGCCAAAATTGTCCGCTTCCAACAGATGACGCAAGGAAAGACCCCTAACCTGTTGGAACGCTATCTGCACCCATCCCAGGTTATGCACCAGATACCACCAGTTTCACGCCTCTTCCAGTACAAAGCTTTGTGGTAGTCTGCGAGATTGGCTACACCTATTCCCCCTTGAGAGTAAGACTGGTATATAACTTTCTCTGCCACCCTCGGCTTTTTATTGGCCCAAATATATTTATTAGTCAACCTCTGTAGTTTGGCGATCCATTTAGAAGGGATATTAAGGGGGAGACTTCTGAAGTAATATAAAATTTTAGGGAGCAAAAGTATATAACCCCCAACATGATTCTGAGAACCCACCTGGAAGCCAGAGATTTCACTATGAGAGAGTATTGCCTTTGCCAAGGGCTCTATAGATTATATAAAAATTATGGGCAACAGTGGGCAACCTTAGCAAGACCCATTTGTGATGTTAAAGCCAGATGAAAGAAGCCTGAGGAGAAGACTTTGGTATTAGGGGCTGAGCACAAATGAATTGGGCCCACAAAGCCAAGCTTCTCCAGCACTAGTTTGAGATATCCCCAGTGAACTCTGTCTAACGCCTTTTCCAAACACAGAAGTGCACCAGGGATCCCCCTTGGCTCAGTGATCTTTATGAGGTTCACCATTCTCCTGATGCCATCTTTGGTCTGTCTGCCCTCAACAAACCCCACCTGGTCTAGGTTGATCAGGTGGGGAAGGATGGCTCGAAGCCTTGCAGCAATAATTTCAGCAAATATCTTCACGTCGCAGTTGAGGAGTGAGATGGGTTGGTAGCTTTCCGGGTTGTCTAGGGGCTTCCCAGGCTTGGGGATTTCAATGATAGAAGCCTCTAAACCCAACGGGGAAATAACCCCAAGGAACTGCCAATGTTAGAGAACCCGTAAGAAGAAAGGGGCCAGGATCGGGGAAAAGCATTCATAATAATCATTTGGGAGTCTGTCGGGGCCAGGAGCTAAATGACTTAGTTTCTATGATAGAATCAGCTACCTCAGATACCATAAGAGGGGCATTAAGTTTCACTAGATGGGAATTTGTTAAGCAGGGGAGCCGAAGTCCCTGCAGAAAGCTCTGTATATTCTTATTTGTGGGTTGGATTATGGTGGGGTTATATTTTAAATTGTACAAATGGGAATAAAAGTGAGCGAATGACTCCATTATCTCTGCTGGGTTTCTAAGGGTCTTACCAGAGTGGTCTCGCATAGACTCAATAGGATTATCAAATTCTCTTTTTTTAATTCACCTAGCTAGCAGAGCTTTAGCTCTGTGTCCCATGGCATAATAAGATTACTTAATTTTTCTTAAATTCCTTTCATGCTGCTCTAGAAGGAAAGTGCGAAACTGCAAACGGACTAGGAAAATCTGCAGTGTGGCCTGTGGGAAGGCAGCGCTCTTGTTGGCCTGCTCGAGAAGCTGCAATTGAGAGACGAGGGCCACCTTTGACTGCTCTCGTTCTTTTCTAAGCCTCAATACTTTTTGAATGAAGAGGCCCCGAACAAAAGCCTTGTGGGAAGTCCAAAGCGTTTCGTCCGATACCTCCTTGTTGTCATTATCTGTGAAAAAATCAGACAGGCTTGGCCTAATCTCCCCAAGTACAGCACATCTCGATAACAGCCCAGAATTTAATCTCCAAGTCTGTCGAGAAGAAGATCTATAGGCCACTGATAACACTAGACCCACAGGTGTGTGGTCAGACCACTTAATCAGCCCCACTTCTGCAGCCTGCAGCCACATAGGCAGAGAGGGCACCACTGTCCACCAAAAAAATAATCAATCCAAGAATAAGATCTATGTCCGTGCGAGAAAAATGAGTAGTCCCTCTCCGCCGCGTGGAGATATCTCCAGATGTCGTGAAGGTGCATCTTCTTACATAAGGAGCTTAGAGCAATCCGTTTGGGTGGAGAGCCAGAGGAGGAGTCCAAATCCCTAGAAGGAGTAATATTAAAATTGCCACAAATGATACACCTCCCTCTGACATCTCCCTCCAAAACCTTCAGAACCATACAAACAAATTTAATCTGTGAACAGTTGGGGGCATATAAATTAACAATGGAGACGTCTACACCCTCCAATACACATGTTAAGATAACATAACGACCCAAAGGGTCAGAGACAACACGCCGTAGTTGAAATGGAACAGAGTTCTTAATAAAGATGCAAATCCCTGCCGCCTTCTTATGAGGGTGGTTAGAGAAGAAGGATCTGTTATACAATCAGTGGTGGATTCTAGAATTATGTCCTTGCAATAAATGGGATTCGTGGATGCAAAAAATGGCCACCTTTGTTCTAGTAGCTTCAGCCCAGAGCAGAGAATGCTTAGCAGGGGAGTTCAGTCCTCTGGTGTTCAGAGACACACATTTTACACTCATGGTGGATAGTCAAAGTACCTGTAAAAGACCAGGAGACACACAAATAACTGGAAAGAATGGGGAAAAGGGGGACAAATGATGAACACATATGTAAACAAAACTAACTGGCTAAAGCCTGTAAAGGGGGGAAAGAAAGGATCTAAGATCTGAAATGGAGCTACACAACCAAGTTGCTCCAATAGCAGGTATCAGACAGGGGCAAGTAGCCAGCAAGAGAAGAAAACTCCTCCTAAAATGGAGCAGGAGAAACTATTGCCTTACCCCATTCTTTCCCTGTCAGCAGCCACTTTCTTTCCATGGGATCTTGATTTAGAAGCCGGGTTAGCCTCCTCAGCGGGCATCAGATTCCAGGTCTTCAGAGCCTTCTCCAGGCACTGGGGAGAGTTGAAGACATGGCGGGAACCATCGTGGGTGAACCTGACCTTCACAGAAAAACCCCAGCTGTTCAAAATATCATGGTCTCTCAGCACTTTACACATTGGGGCAAATTCTTGTCACCTGGCCAGGGTAACCGCAGAAAGGTCAGGGAAAACAACCAGGCCAGAAAAGGGCTCAGGAATTGTTGGGCGCTTCCTCAAAGCATGCATAAAGTGCTGTATAATATATATCCTGTGGTCTGACTAAACTAAAATTGAACTGTTTGGCCATAATGACCATCGTTATCTTTGTAAGAAAAAGGGAGAAGCTTTGAAGCCTAAGAACACAGTCTCAACTTAGAAACACAGAGATGGCAGCATCATGTTGGGGCGTTGTTGTGCTGCAGGATAGACTGGTGCACTTCACAATATAGATGGTGTCGGGCCCCACGGGACTGGGGTACTCGGTACCGGACCGGACGGTACTGGGGATGTCACAGGTGGCTTGGTCCGGACCATGTCCCTGGCTCGGCAATAAAAGGGAATATTTACAAGGGAAATGTCACGGGTGACGCCACCCACTTGATGCGGCCAGTGATGGGGCCGCCGCTGCTGCAGAACCTCCGGGGGTGATGGAGTGGCAGCGAAGATGGTATAGTTCCAGTGGGGAGAACTGTATCCCCCGGGGCAGTAAGAGTTAAAGTCTATTGGGTGTAGTGGTAGCACACTTACTTGCAGGCACTGCAGGGATCTCTCCTCCTGGCTGGTGCTGACAGGCTGGATCTCTAGGCAGGAATGATCTGCAGATAGCGACTGACAAGAGAGGCAATGCAGAGTTTTCCAAGGCTTTACTCGCTGTTTCCTTCAAGCAGTTTACAAGTCATTTGCAGTTGGTACACAGTTCAAGCACACAGGTTTTTTCTACTTCTGCAGCCAGGTCTCTCTCTCCCTGTGACCCCTCACACAGTCTTTAGTGTCCCTTTCCGGGCTTTTACGGTCTCCGTCTGTACGGGTGGTGTGTGAACGCTGGACAGTATGGCGGTGACTCGGGCTTCTGTGAGTCCTAGTATGTCACTTAGCTGCCTGTCCTTTAAGGTAGGGATCTCAATCTGGAACTCAGACCCCTCGTCGTGTTGTCTGGGGATGCCGGGTGAACTACGGTCCTCTTTAGAGCCGACACTCTACTCAGCCCAGCCTCCAGTAGTCCTCAGCACTAGGCTACCAGGCTCCTTCTCTCTGTTCCTTCTAGTATATAGGAGGACTACTCCGCCTGCAGTTGGTTGCTTTAGCTGTAGTTCTAGGACCCCGGGTTGCACCGTCCCTCTCGGCTCTCTCACACTCCTGGGGATCTGACTCAGGATGGGCTTTCTCTCTCCTCTGGCTCACACTGGCTCAGTACAGATTCTGCGCTCCGTATGTCTTCACTCTTCCAGTCAGTGTGGCTCTCTCCTACTCAGCTTCAGCTCAACCTCCCGCTGTTCTCTGGCCTGCTCTTGGGTCTTTGCATCTCAGCACCATAGCTTACTGAACTCCTTCACTCCTCCCCCTCTCTATATACTGTCAGTCACCTGACCTCTGGTGTGCCCAACCCACTCCTCTGATCCACCACCTCTCCGATCTCATATAGTTCTAATCTCAGGGCTGGATGTAACCTCTCTGACACGTGGGTTGTGTGGGCTGTGAGAGTGTTAGTGTTTAACATTGTCCTACCTGCCTGGCTGCAGTTCCCTTTGTGGCCTCCTGGACGCAGGGGCGCCACAATGGCATCATGGGTACAGAAGATTATATGGCAATACTGAAGCAACAGGAGGTATTGGGGTGGGTGGCAGTGAAGGTCCAATCAGTTAGATAAGAGGAGATCCAGGAGAGGGCTAGGTCAGTGATGCTGAGGGATTCCAGAATATGTAGTAAGAGGGAGTGGTCAATGGTGTCAAAGGCACTTGCTCTTGGTGGTCAGTAGGTCAGAGGTGACTTTGGTTAGGGCTGTTTCAGTGGAGTGAGTGATGGGGACGTAAGCCGGATTGTAGGCGGTCAAAGAGGGAGCAGGATGAGAGATGGGAGGACAACTCAGAGTGGACGTGTTGTTCAAGTAATTTTGAGGCAAAGGGGAGATGGGATATGGGGCGATAGTTGGAAACAGAAGCTGGATCGAGGGAGGATTTTTTAAGCATGGATGTGATCAAGGCATGTTTGAAGCATGATGGGAAGACACCGGTAGTGAGTGATAGGTTGAAGAGGTGGGTTAGGGCAGGAATGAAGACAGTGATGAGGTTCGGGATGAGGTGGGAGGGAAGTGGGTCGAGGGTACAGGTGGTGAAGTGCAATCATGATAGAAGGGAGGAGAGCTGATCCTCTGTCATGGTGGAAAAGCTAATTTTGGATGAGAAGGGCTGAGCAATGATGAGGGAGGATCGGGGGGACAGTGGGTCAAAGCTTTTTCTGATTTTGTCGATCTTCTGTTTAAAGAACAAGGCAAAGTCGTGGGCAGAGATGAGGGGAGAGGGAGGAGGTGCTGGGGGATGGAGTAGGAAGTTGAAAGTGTTGAATAGTTGGTTTGGGAATGTGGGACAGGGCGATTATTAGAGAAGAGAAGTAGGCTTGTTTTGCGTATTTGCTGTATTAGAATCTGAGTGCAGAGTAACGGCAAACTATGCAGGAGTTTAAAGTTTATGGACTGTCCTGAATGAGTTTAGCTTTTTTGATGAATGAATAGTGAAATATTCAATTTTGGATTATTCTAACCAAATACTTTTTACTATTCGAGTATTTGTCTCCAATACTGAATGTTATTCAGGTCTATTAGAAGCTCAAATATTTTTCTGGAAGATTTCCCAGAAAAATATTCGACTTCATCATTAACTTGCATTAGATTCAATATTCGAGACGCATACCTGTGTAGTAAAAAGTATCTGGTTAGAATAGTCTAAACCCTAATATTCCCCTATACACTCATCAATATTAAGCTCCTTAATTGATATTAGTCATTGCCAGTTATAGTGATTACTCCCTCTGGTTAATCACTTTTTCTTAGCTCCTGTACCGCCAGTATTTATCTTTTTTGACCTCTGCCCAATTCTTGACATGTCTTCTAGCTTCTGAGATTGTCCTTCATCTTCCTTCCTTATACTGAACTAGTGACCTGACAATTCCTATCAACCCACACTATCAACAAGCAACCACTCTGAGGAACCAAGCCAGGGCTTCAGTCTACGTCCCCATCTCTGTACAGGTTTTAAGGGAAAAGGCTATGGTTCCTCGTGAACCTGATTGTTGGAGTAACCAGCACAAGCTCGTAGGTCACCGTAGACACTGCCCCATAACACATAAATCTTATAGTTATTACTTCTTAGCTCATGACATTCTTCTTATAACCACAAATCTAGATGATATTATACTGTTTCTGTAGCTATATTTGAGAAGGAATATTTTACCTTGGAGTGCAACTAACTATCCCCGAACATGTTCAACAATTTCAAATTCTGCACAAAAGTTGACAATTTAGTTCGTGATTGGAAAACCAAGAAATTTCCAAGAAAATTCAGCTTTATTTGGAGGAAAAGTTTGTAATTTTAGAATGGCCCTAAAACTTTTCTTGCCGGTTTGGGGCCACTAAGCATTTATTTATCTTTGTTTAAAGAGCAAACCTTTATTATTGCAGAGGCTCATTAGCATTTGAGGCCACCTCTTCTACACTTATCTGGTAGCAATTCAGATAAAAATAGCATAAGTCCACTTTCTGCTTATCATACTGTACATGGTCTTATAGGTCTATTCACAGTCATGAAACACCATAAAATGGATATTGTTTCTTTAAAATGTGCAATGTCTTTATTTCCTTTCATTCCTTAGGTTTAGAATACAGATTTTTGGCATGTGCACATGTGTTTTATTATAGCATTAATCTTATTGAACATTTCAAATGAATTGGTGGTGAGCTGAAAAAAATATTTTCTTTTACTTATTTCTCCTCCAAATAGGTCAGGCTTCAATATTCACTCCTCCCAACCACAAGTCCAGGTGTTACCTGTAACATGGGTATGGAATTTGCAAGTGAGATGCCTTCTGCAGCCCACCCAATGGAGGGTTTATTACCGAGCTATGCAACAAGACTGGGCAAACATTAATACTCTGTAAGAGATTGGGTTCTATCGATGGAAGATGCCAAGATGCTTCAACGCGAAGGCCGGCAACATCTTGGGATGTCTGTACAATTCAGCAATACTGTGCTACCGTGTGCCTGAAACGCAGCAAGCTCAAGATACAATGCTCTTCCCACATACCTGAAGAGGTCGAACTGCAACAGAGCTCACAGTCAGTAGGTCAGTCACAGCATGCCTGGCCTTATTAAACCTTCAGCCATTGATGCAGTTGGTGAATCGGCAATTGAAGGAGGAGGAAGACGAGTAGAATGAGGAGGAAGTAGTAGTGGCAGAATCCTAGACCCATTTTCCTTGTCTTCTATAGAACCCCTGCCAAAGGTCATTAACTGGGAGAATGCCATGTGGGGCTCCCCACCACCTCCCAGCAAGTAAACATTTACGCATTTCTTGAAGAAATTAGGTTCTCTGACAACCTCGCCTGAGAGTGGTAGTATGTCTAACAACTTTTAGGAAAAATGTACCCAGGGCCATGCGGTGACCTTCTTCCAGAAGAAGGGGTCTGGGTTTCTAAATGAAGAAAGGATAACTGACAGGCGCTAAATAAATTGCCCCACACTGCTGCATGACTATCTTCTTCCACAACTCCACACCCGCTATTTTATGGAAGTTAAAAGGCAGCAAAGGGTGCTACACAGTAGGCGTAAGTCAGGTCTCTACCACAGAGGAGTTCCAAGACTGGCAGCAGGAGGCTGACATGGAATGCATGAAGCATCATTTGCAGGCCAGGCCAGATCTTCTTATTCAGCCAGCTGCAGTGAAACCCACAGGGGCCAGAAAGCCTGACAGGCCTGTCTAGGTTGCTTGAGTTCCTCATGTGTGTGCTACATGGGGAGGCCATCCCTAAATATCCTCTTCACTCCTCTATATTGGTGGCCATCATGGGCTGTGCTGGTGGGAAGATAGTGGTGAAGAATGCCCCTAGAGGAGTAGTCCCTGCAAGCCTCGAGACCATCCGGCAGTGGACTACAATGGAATAGCCACGTCCATCCCGAGCAGCAATGAAAAAGATGCTAGAGGCATATAAAGAGGTTTTTTTTTGCTTTTTTTAACACAATTGATTTTTTCACTTTACACTGCAGTACCAAAATGTCAAAGTTACAATGTGCTGATATAGATAAAAGTACAAAGAGAACACCAGAACTGTGCCTTTTTATTGCCACTTCTTCTTATAACAAGTGACCTAAATTTTCCTTGTTTTTTTTGAGGATCATGAAGAGTTTAAGAATATATAATTAACTAGATGTTGGCGCAATTCTAACGCATCAGGTATTCTATAATGTGTATGTAGTTTATTTATGAAGATGTGATAATAATGCAATGAATACACAGGATTTTCCAGGTAAAATATATACATTTTCATTAAATGTTTTTGCTCGCGCTGTGAGTGGGTGTTAAATTCTGTGCCAATATCGCGATGGCAATACCGGGCAGCCGCGATCAATCAGCAATGCGGCTTTGTTAAATATATCTGCACGTGTGACACCTCACCAGTGACCAGTAAGGTACCGTCACACTTGGTGACGCTCCAGCAATACCTAGAGGTCGTATCGTTGTTGGGATTGCTGGGGCATTGACAAATTTGATGGTAGGTTACTGATCGTGACTATCAGTGATCTCAGAGTGGGGACCTGGTCGCTGCTGCATGTCGCACTGAGCAACATCGCTAGTGCCAGTGAGGGTGAGGGTACTTCCGTTGTGAGCAGCCAGTCATCTCTGTGCAGCACACTTGGGATACTGAGGAGGAAGGGGGGGTGTTGGAGACAATCGTGCGAAACCTGACAAATGTTACCTTACAATATACCCAACAGGATAATTGGTAATGAAAAAACAGTAAATTACCAGAGGAATTATAAGTGCATTTAGGGTACCTTTACACACGGCTACATTTGTAGCTTGTCACCAGGTAACTTACTGGTTGCAGTGAAATCATGGATACATGATTCCATTTGTACACAGCAACAAGATAGAACTATGTATCCATGATTTCACTGCAACCAGTAAGTTACCTGGTGACAAGCTACAAATGTAGCCGTGTGTAAAGGTACCCTAAGGGATCAGGGTTGGCAAGGGGTGAGTGGTCTATTAAACCCAGGACTTTAGGATCTCCAGTTTTCCGCAAGGCTGATCCTGGCTGCAGGCAATATAAGCGAGACCACCCCCTTAACCAACCCATGGCACCCTGCCAATACCTATATTTTAAACTGCTAATTGGGGTGGTGAGAGGTAGGTTAAAAGAAGTAACTGTTTTCACAAGGTTAGCAATAGACAGCCAGAAGGGAACTATTTTTGGGCAGTGCCACCACGTGTGGACCAGCGTGCCTCTTTCCCCAAAAAGCTTCCAACATAGTGGCGATTGGCCCGGAAAGAAATGAATCAGATGTACCGGAGAATGATACCATCTCAGATGTATCTTCTTTAGCGTCTCCAAATGATTGATGCATCAGGAAGAGCCTTGAATGTCTCTCAGGCCAGTCTCCCACTCTTCTCGAGTCGCTCGGAAATCTAGGTCCTCTTCCCACCGAAGCATATAGCTAGGTTTTGACTGTAATTATAGGCAGTTAATCTCTATGTAAATATGGGAGAGGTCCTTAACACACGGTGCTTTTGAGAGAATACATTTTTGGTAAAAGGACAGGGGTGTGGAGGAGGATAGGTCAGACAGGTATTTTAGATGATTGGAGGAGGTGACGAAGTTGTAGATATTGAAAATGAGTATTTGTTATGCCAGGGTATTTCTTACATTAAAGGTCAAGGCTATAAGGGAATCCAACCCGAAAAGGTCACCTAGGTATGAGATACCTGCATCTTTTCAAGGCTTCAAATTAAAGCTAAAAATGTGGGCAGTAAGGAATTTAAGACTGATGATCTCTGGAGGCAGGATAATCCTAGTACCAATCACATCACTCCAACTGTGCAACATGAATTGCATGGTCAGGAGATCTAACCGGCAATTAACTGGGCCAAAATTGTCCGCTTCCAACAGATGACGCAAGGAAAGAACCCTAACCTGTTGGAACTCTATCTGCACCCATCACAGGTTATGCACCAGATACCACCAGTTTCACGCATCTTCCAGTACAAAGCTTTGTGGTAGTCTGCGAGATTGGCTACACCTATTCCCCTTGAGAGTAAGACTGGTATATAACTTTCCCTGCCACCCTCGGGTTTTTATTGGCCCAAATATATTTATTAGTCAACCTCTGTAGTTTGGCGATCCATTTAGAAGGGATATTAAGGGGGAGACTTCTGAAGTAATATAAAATTTTAGGGAGTAAAAGTATATAACCCCCAACATGATTCTGAGAACCCACCTGGAAGCCAGAGATTTCACAATGAGAGAGTATTGCCTTTGCCAAGGGCTCTATAGATTATATAAAAATTATGGGCAACAGTGGGCAACCTTGGCGAGACCCATTTGTGATGTTAAAGCCAGATGAAAGAAAGCTTGAGGAGAATACTTTGGTGTTAGGGGCTGAGTACAAATTAATTGGGCCCACAAAGTCAAGCTTCTTAAGCACCAGTTTGAGATATCCCCAGTGAGCTCTGTCAAACGCCTTTTCGGCATCCAAACGCAGAAGTGCATCGGGGATCCCCTCGCCTCATTGATCTTTATGAGGTTTACCATTCTCCTGATGCCATCTTTGGTCTGTCTGCCCTCAACAAACCCCACCTTGTCTGGGTTGACCAGGTGGGGAAGGATGGCCCATCCCTTGCAGTAATAATTTTAGCAAATATCTTCACGTCGCAGTTGAGGAGTGAAATGGGTTGGTAGTTTTCCGGGTTGTCTAAGGGCATCCCTGGCTTGGGGATTGTAATGATAGAAGCCACTAAACCCAGCAAGGAAATAACCCCAAGGGACTGCCAATGTTAGAAAACCCGTAATAAGAAAGGGGCCAGGATCGGGGAAAAGCATTCATAATAGTCATTTGGGAGTCTGTCGGTGCCAGGAGCTAAATGACTTTTAGTTTCTTTGATAGAATCAGCTACCTCAGATACCATAAGAGGGGCATTAAGTTTCACTAGATGGGAATTTGTTAAGCAGGGGAGCCGAAGTCCCTGGAGAAAGCTCTGTATATTCTTATTTGTGGGTTGGATTATGGTTGGGTTATGTTTTAAATTGTACAAATGGGAATAAAAGTGGGCGAATGACTACATTATCTCTGCTGGGTTTGTAAGGGTCTTACTAGAGTGGTCTCGCATAGACTCAATAGGATTATCAAACTCTCTTTTTTTAATTCACCTAGCTAACAGAGCTTCAGCTCTGTGTCCCATGGCATAATAAGATTACTTAATTTTTCTTAAATTCCTTTCATGCTGCTCTAGAAGGAAAGTGCGAAACTGCAAACGGACTAGGAAAATCTGCAGTGTGGCCAGTGGGGAGACAGCGCTCTTGTTGGCCTACTCGAGAAGCTGCAATTGAGAGATGAGGGCCACCCTTGACCGCTCTCGTTCTTTTCTAAGCCACAAGGCTTTTTGAATGAAGAGGCCCCGAACAAAAGCCTTGTGGGAAGTCCAAAGCGTTTCGTCCAATACCTACTTGTTGTCATTATCTGTGAAATAAATCAGACAGGCTTGACCCAATCTCCACAAGTACAGCACATCTCGATAACAGCCAAGAATTTAATCTCCAAGTCTGCGGAAAAGAAGATCTATAGGCCAATGATAACACTAGACTCACAGGTGTGTGGTCAGACCACTTAATCAGCCCCACTTCTGCAGCCACGTAGGCAGAGAGGGCACCACTGTCCACCAAAATAATAATCAATCCAAGAATAAGATCTATGTCCGTGCGAGAAAAATGAGTAGTCCCTCTGCGCCGCGTGGAGATATCTTCAGATGTCATGGAGGTGCATCTTCTTACATAAGGAGCTTAGAGCAATCCATTTGGGAGGAGAGCCAGAGGAGGAGTCCAAATCCCTAGAAGGAGTAATATTAAAATTGCCACAAATGATACACCTCCCTCTGACTTCTCCCTCCAAAACCTTCAGAACCATACAAACAAATTTAATCTGGGAACAGTTGAGGGCATATAAATTAACAATGGCGACGTCTACACCCTCCAATACACATGTTAAAATAATATAACGACCCAAAGGGTCAGAGACAACACGCAGTAGTTGAAATGGAACAGAGTTCTTAATAAAGATGCAAATCCCTGCCGCCTTCTTATGAGGGTGGTTAGAGAAGAAGGATCTGTTATACAATCAGTGGTGGATTCTAGAATTATGTCCTTGCAATAAATGGGATTCGTGGATGCAAAAAATGGCCACCTTTGTTCTACTAGCTTCAGCCCAGAGCAGAGAATGCTTAGCAGGGGAGTTCAGTCCTCTGGCGTTCAGAGACACACATTTTACACTCATGGTGGATAGTCAAAGTACCTGTAAAAGACCAGGAGACACACAAATAACTGGAAAGAATGGGGGAAAAGGAGGACAAATGATGAACACATATGTAAACAAAACTAACTGGCTAAAGCCTGTAAAGGGGGGAAAGAAAGGATCTAAGATCTGAAATGGAGCTACACAACCAAGTTGCTCCAGCAAGAGAAGAAAACTACTCCTAAAATGGAGCAGGAGAGACTATTGCCTTACCCATTCTTTCCCTGTCAGCAGCCACTTTCTTTCCATGGGATCTTGATTTAGAAGCCGGGTTAGCCTCCTCAGTGGGCATCAGATTCCAGGTCTTCAGAGCCTTCTCCAGACGCTGGGGACAGTTGAAAACATGGCAGGAACCATCGTGGGTGAACCTGACCTTCACAGGGAAACCCCAGCTGTACAAAATATCATGGTCTCTCAGCACTTTACACATTTTGGCAAATTCTTGTCACCTGGCCAGGGTAACCACAGAAAGGTCAGGGAAAACAACCAGGCCAGAAAAGAGCTCAGGAATTGTTGGGCGCTTCCTCAAAGCATGCATAAAGTGCTGTATAATATATATCCTGTGATCTGACTAAACTAAAATTGAACTATTTGGCCATAATGACCATCGTTATCTTTGTAAGAAAATGGGAGAAGCTTTGAAGCCTTAGAACACCGCCTCAACTTAGAAACACAGAGATGGCAGCATCATGTTGGGGCGTTGTTATGCTGCAGGATAGACTGGTGCACTTCAGAATATAGATGACATCATGGGTACAGAAGATTATATGGCAATACTGAAGCAACATCTCAAGACATCAACTAGAAATATAACGTTTGGGCAAAAAAGGGTCTTCCAAATGGACAATGACCCGAAACATACTGCCAAACTGGTTACAAAGTGGCTTAACGATAGCAAAGTCAATGTTTTGGATTGGCCATCACAAAGCCCGGATCTCAAACCTATTTAACATGTATGGGCAAAACTGAAAAGGCAGGTGCGATCAAGGCGACCTGAAAACATGGTTCAGTTACACCAGTTTTGTCATAAGCAATGTGCCCAAATTCCTACCAACTATTGTGAGAAGCTTGTGGAACATTATCCAAAACGTTTGACCCAAGTCATACAGTTTAAGGACAATGGTACAAAATACTAATGAAATGTATGTAAACTTGTGACTTTGCAGAAAGTAATAAAACCACATTAAAACATTCTCTGTATGGCTAGGGTCACATTAGCACTATGCATGCACTAAAAATAAGCATTTTTTTTAAGTCCAAATGTTGAAAAGGTGGGTATTCAGGTGTCTTTTGAAGGATCCCATTGTAAGCGATTGCCTGATGTGTTGGGGAAGAGAGTTCCAGAGGACAGTGGATGCATGGGGGGAATCCTATATGCAGTTGTGAGAGGAGGGAATGAGAGGGGAGTAGTGAAGGAGTTCTTGGGAGGAGCGCAGGTTGAGAGAAGGTAGGTAACGGGAGACCATCTCAGAGATGTATGGAGGGGACAGGTTATGAATGGCTTTGCATGTTCAGGATAGGATTTTGAAGCGGGATCTCTGAGAGGTGGGGGGCCAATGGAGGGCTTGACAGAGGGGAAAGACCGAGGAGTAGTGGAAAGACAGGTGAATGAGTCGGGCAGCGGAGTTCAGGATAGATTGGAGAGGTGCAAAGGAGGTAGCAGGAAGGCCGGTTAGCTAGAGGTTGCAGTAGTCTTGGAGGGAAATTATGAGAGCATGGAAAAGTGTTTTAGCCGTGTCATGGTCAAGGCAAGAGCGGATCTGGGAAATGTTTTGAGCTGTAGGCGGCAGGAGGTGGTGAGGGCTTGGAGGTGAGATTTGAAGTAGAGGGAAGCATCAAGGATAACCCCGAGACACTTGGCACGGGGGACTGGGGAGAGTGAGCAGTCATTAACATAGATAGATATGTCCGGTAGCGGGGGAGAGCGATTTGGAGGGAAGATGATGAGCTCGATTTTGCCCATATTTAGTTTGAGGAAGCGAGCAGAGAGGAAGGAAATGTCAGATAGGCATTGCGGAATTTTGAATAAAAGGGAGGTGAAGTCAGGTCCAGATAGATAGATCTGGGTGTCGTCGGCGTAGAGATGGTACTGGAGGCTGTCAGATTAGATGATTTGGCCGAGGCCAAGGGTGTAAATGGAGAAAAGTAGGGGTCCAAGAACTGAGCCTTGGGGGACACCAACAGATAGGGGGTAGGGTGAAGAGGAGGTATTGGAGTGGGTGACAGTGAAGGTCCGGTCAGTTAGATAAGAGGAGATCCAGGAGAGGGCTAGGTCAGTGATGCTGAGGGATTCCAGAATATGGAGTAAGAGGGAGTAGTCAATGGTGTCAAAGGCACTTGCTCTTGATGGTCAGTAGGTCTGAGGTGACTTTGGTTAAGGCTGTTTCAGTGGAGTGAGTGATGGGGACGTAAGCCGGATTGTAGGCGGTCAAAGAGGGAGCAGGATGAGAGATGGGAGGACAACTCAGAGTGGACGTGTTGTTCAAGTAATTTTGAGGCAAAGGGGAGATGGGATATGGGGCGATAGTTGGAAACAGAAGCTGGATCGAGGGAGGATTTTTTAAGCATGGATGTGATCAAGGCATGTTTGAAGGATGATGGCAAGACTCCGGTAGTGAGTGATAGGTTGAAGAGGTGGGTTAGGGCAGGAATGAAGACAGTGATGAGGTTCGGGATGAGGTGGGAGGGAAGTGGGTCGAGGGTACAGGTGGTGAAGTGCAATCATGATAGAAGGGAGGAGAGCTGATCCTCTGTCATGGTGGAAAAGCTCATTTTGGATGAGAAGGGCTGAGCAATTATGAGGGAGGATCGGGGGGACAGTGGGTCAAAGCTTTTTCTGATTTTGTCGATCTTCTGTTTGAAGAACAAGGCAAAGTCGTGGGCAGAGATGAGGGGAGAGGGAGGAAGTGCTGGGGGATGGAGTAGGAAGTTGAAAGTGTTGAATAGTTGGTTTGGGAATGTGGGACAGGGCGATTATTAGAGAAGAGAAGTAGGCTTGTTTTGCTTATTTGCTGTATTAGAATCTGAGTGCAGAGTAACGGCAAACTATGCAGGAGTTTAAAGTTTATGGACTGTCCTGAATGAGTTTAGCTTTTTTGATGAATGAATAGTGAAATATTCAATTTTTGATTATTCTAACCAAATACTTTTTACTATTCGAGTATTTTTCTCCAGTACTGAATGTTTTTCAGGTCTATTAGACGCTCAAATAATTTTCTGGAAGATTTCCCAGAAAAATATTCGAGTTCATCATTAACTTGCATTAGATGCAATATTCGAGACGCATACCTGTGTAGTAAAAAGTATCTGGTTAGAATAGTCTAAACCCTAATATTCCCATATCAATATTAAGCTCCTTAATTGATATTAGTCATTGTCAGTTATAGTGATTACCAATTCCTGACATTTCTTCTAGCTTCTTCCTTCCTTATACTGAACTAGTGACCTGACAATTCCTATCAACCCACACTATCAACAAGCAACCACTGTGAGGAATAAAGCCAGGGCTTCTGTCTAAGTCCCCATCTCTGTACAGGCTTTAAGGGAGAAGGCCATGGTTCCTCATGAACCTGATTGCTGGAGTAACCAGTACAAGAACTGTCCATGGTAGCCCTTTTTGAGCTCGTAGGTCACCGTAGACACTGCCCCATAACACATAAATCTTATAGTTATTACTTCTTAGCTCAAGAAATATTTTACCTTGGAGTGCAATTAACTGTCCCCGAACATGTTCACCTATTTCAAATACTGCACAAACGTTGACGATTTAGTTCGTGATTGGAAACCCAAGACATTTACAAAAAAAAACAGAAAATGAAGCTTTGTTTGGAGGAAAAGTTTGTAATTTTAGAATGGCCCTAAAAGTTTCCTTGACAGTTTGGGGCCACTAAGCATTTATTTATCTTTGTTTAAAGAGCAAATCTTTATTATTGCAGAGGCTCATTAGCATTTGAGGCCACCTCTTCTACACTTATCTGGTAGCAATTCAGATAAAAATAGCATAAGTCAACTTATAGGTCTATTCACAGTCACGAAACACCATAACATGGATATTGCTTCTTGAAAATGTGCAATGTCTTTATTTCCTTTCAGTCCTTAGGTTTAGAATACAGATTTTTGGCATGTGCACAAGTATTTTATTATAGCATTAATCTTATTGAACATTTCAAATGAATTGGTGGTGAGCTGAAAAAAATATTTTCTTTTACTTATTTCTCCTCCAAATAGGTCAGGCTTCAATATTCACTCCTCCCAACCACAAGTCCAGGTGTTACCTGTAACATGGGTATGGAATTTGCAAGTCAGAAGCCTTCTGCAGCCCACCCAATGGAGTGTTTATTGTCGAGCTATGCAACAATATTGGGCAAACAATAATACTCTGTAAGAGATTGGGTTCTATCGATGGAAGATGCCAAGATGCTTCGACGCGAAGGCCGGCAACATCTTGGGATTGCTGTACAATTCAGCAATACTGTGCTACCGTGTGCCTGAAACGCAGCAAGCTCAAGATACAATGCTCTTCCCACATACCTGAAGAGGTCAAACTGCAACAGAGCTCACAGTCAGTAGGTCAGTCGCAGCATGCCTGGCCTTATTAAACCTTCAGCCATTGATGCAGTTGGTGAATCGGCAATTGAAGTAGGAGGAAGACGAGTAGAATGAGGAGGAAGTAGTAGTGGCAGAATCCTAGACCCATTTTCCTTGTCTTCTATAGAACCCCTGCCAAAGGTCATTGACTGGGAGAATGCCATGTGGGGCTCCCCACCACCTCCCAGCAAGTAAACATTTAAGCATTTCTTGAAGAAATTAGGTTCTCCGACAACCTCGCCTGAGAGTGGTAGCATGTCTAACAACTTTTAGGTAAAATGTACCCAGGGCCATGCCGTGACCTTCTTCCAGAAGAAGGGGTCTTGGCTTCTAAATGAAGAAAGGATAAGTGACAGGCGCTAAATAAATTGTCTCACACTGCTGCATGACTATCTTCTTCCACAACTCCACACCCGCTATTTTATGGAAGTTAAAAGGCAGCAAAGGGTGCTACACAGTAAGCGTAAGTCAGGTCTCTACCACAGAGGAGTTCCAAGACTGGCAGCAGGAGGCTGACATGGAATGGATGAAGCATCATTTGCAGGCTAGGCCTGATCTTATTCAGCCAGCTGCAGTGAAACCCTCAGGGGCCAGAAAGCCTGACGGGCCTGTCTAGGTTGCTTGAGTTCCTCCTGTGTGTACTACATGGGGAGGCCATCCCTAAATATCCTCTTCACTCCTCTATATTGTTGGCCATCATGGGCTGTGCTGGTGGGAAGATAGTGGTGAAGAATGCCCCTAGAGGAGTAGACCCTGGAACCCTCGAGACCATCCGGCAGTGGACTACAATGGAATAGCCACGTCCATCCCCAGCAGCATTGAAAAAGATGCTAGAGGCATATAAAGATTTTTTTTTGCTTGTTTTTTGTTTAACACAATTGATTTTTTCACTTTACACTGCAGTACCAAAATCTCAAAGTTACAATGTGCTGATATAGATAAAAGTACAAAGAGAACACCAGAACTGTGCCTTTTTATTGCCACTTCTTCTTATAACAAGTGACCTAAATTTTCCTTATTTTTTTTTGAGGATCATAAAGAGTTTAAGAACATATAATTACTTAACTAGATTTTGGCGCGATTCTATCGCATCGGGTATTCTATAATATGTATGTAGTTTATTTATGAAGATGTAAGACTAATGCAATGAATACACAGGATTTTCCGGGTAAAATATATACATTTTCATTAAATATTTTTGCTTGCGCTGTGAGTGGGGTTTAAATTCTGTACCAATATCGCGATGGCAATACCGGGCAGCCGTGATCAATCAGCAATGCGGCTTCGTTAAATATATCTGCACGTGTGACACCTCACCAGTGATCAGTAAGGTACCGTCACATTTGGTGACGCTCCAGCAATACCTACAGGTCGTATTGTTGTTAGGATTGCTGGGGTTTCACCAAATTTGACGGTACCTTACTGATCGTGACGATCAGTGATCTCAGAGCGGGGACCTGGTCGCTGCTGCATGTCACACTGAGTGACATCGCTAGTGCCAGTGAGGGTATTTCTGTTGTGAGCAGCCAGTCATCTCCATGCAGCACACTTGGCGATTCTACAGCGATACCTACATGTCGTATCGTTGTCGGGATTTTTGGAGCATCGCCAAGTGTGACTGAGCGGCTGGGAGATGACTGGCTTGCGCCAGTCATCTCCTAGCTGCGTCGTCGCTGACCTCTGAAGCGGGTGGGCGACGGTGAGCCCCTCAGTCACGCCTGGGCCCCAGCATTTGGGCGGGTACGTCAGGTGCTGACGCCAGCCCTGCCCCACAGCTCCACCATTTTCCACCGCCGGGAGTAGTGGGTGGGGTCATCTGCTGCTAATTCTGTCTGTTTCTCTGATTGGCCGGGTGCGACCGATCAGCGACGCAGAATTTCTGTTACAGATAGACAGACACAATTAGGTGATTATATAGAAGGATTCACCTGTGATTAACACACCCTTTTCCTATCTTTTATGCTGCAACATTTTGTTCTTCTACTCTACCAGCGTGAACAGATGGCGCCGTACATGATTCATGCAGGAGACCTGAAGATCACAGAGACCAAAAGATCTTAAGTAAATAACAAATGAGTCGTAGGGAAGCTACTGTAATATGAAAGGTGAGTATAGTATATGCACTTTCATTTTTCCAGTTAATTATGATTTGATTTCTTTTTTTCTCTCTTTCAATAGTTGACACATTTATTTAGTGTTGGTCAAGTGTCTGCCAATTTGGAGGCTTTAAACCTGAAATAAATCTCTATAAATTCAGACATTTCTACTCAAAACATACAATGTATAGCTTGTTCATTAATGTTGGCATACATATATAGCAATATTATTTTCTTATTTGTCTGACCTAACTTTGCCCATCACATAATCCCTGGAGTTCATATCTGGTCTGAATAATATAATGAAACATTTTGGAAGAAACATACAGATAACCAAAGCCCAACTAGATGCCAAGATGGCAAAAATCTCCATAGCTACAGCATATATACCCTGGGCACTGAGTGAGGCCGGGATAAAAGATATCCAGACACTGAGGAAGGCCAACATGCTGAATGTGATAAACTGGGCTTCATTGAAGCTGTCGGGAAGTCTTCGAGACAAGAAGGCCACAATGAAACTGATGGTGGCGAGAAGAAAGAGATAACCCAACATGACCCACAAGGTGAAGGATGAACCCTCGTTACATTCAACAATGATGACTCCAGGTTTACTTCGAGTGTTGTATTGTGGAAAAGGTGGAAAGGTTGACAGACATGTGACACATATCATTAGCTGAAACAACAAGCAGATAAGAATGATGGAGTAGGACACTCGAGGACTTGTCCATCTTTTCAAATTGCTACCAGGTCTAGTGGCTCGGAAAGCAAATACCACCATGATGGTCTTTGATAAGACACAAGATACACAAAGGCTAAATGCCATACTGAAAGCAGCTTGACGGAGAAGACATTTCTCTGGTTGGGGATATCCAATAAAGACTAAGGAGCACAGGAAGCAGAAGGTTAAGGACAGGAGAAGAAGACAACTAAGAGAGTAATTGTTGGCCTTTATGATAGGACTTTGCCTGTAGTAAAAGAAGAATCTTAATATAAAAAGAGGAACAAGTGAGGACAAAATACTGGTGGCTGCCAAAATCTTTCCAAGATCATCTTCAAATGATAAGAACTCAACTGGCTTTGGAAGACATCTGGTCTTTTCATCATTTGGCCACCGATTCCATGGACATTTAATACATTGTACTGACCCTGAAAATCAAACAATTACATAACATATCGGAATGGGTTTCACATTTAGTTAGGTAGTTTTAGCCCCCTTAAAGGCACTCTGTCAGGTCATTTTTTAGTATGATACTAATAGTACCCTTTAATAGTGCTTGTGCAGCCCATTCAGAATATGTAAAAATCATGAATGTACTCTTTGTAGTCCTCTTGCTTTAAGTAACTGCACACCCAGCAGGCAGGTGTAAAAGTAATTGACATGACTATCCAAGCTGGTGTTCTGTTCCTCCCCTCTGCTGAAGTTACACTAAATCACAGGCTTCTGCAGGCAGCTGGAGAGTTGTTTTTGCTTCAACTCCTGTAGTAGCATCACTAACCTGTGCTACCTTCAAGAGATTTATGTTTATATGAACATTTGATTTCCTGCATACATTTATTTTGTGTATCTACTGAGCAAATGATCAAATGTTCATATAAACACAAAGAAATATCTCAGAGCATACATACACACATGCCTCAGATACACACAATGAATGTGTCAGATCTGCTCTACTAAGAGAACACACATCTCTTCCCCCTCCTTTCTCCTCTGTCTGCAGTAAGTCTCTGCACCTAGAGAACCAACCACATACAGCATACAGACCAAAGGAGGGCAGGGCAGTGCACTGATACATGAATATTCATTCCTGGGGAGTATGCAGCAGAGAAGCAAGTGATCACTTACTGTTATTGACAGATCAACTGAATCTTTTATTTTCAAGTTTACACATAAATAAATTATTAGAAAGAGCTTCATCAGAGGTATTAGAATATTATATCTGTTACATATGAATTTTTGACCTGACATGTTCCCTATAAATAGCATGTTTGCTTACTACCAGGACAGGTTTCTTCTACTAATATACTTTATTAGAGAGGTCAAAGTTCTTTTGCCCTAAAAGTTTTTTTTATGGGACTTGGCATCGGTATGCCTTTTGGTCCACTTTTGGTTCAGTTGCACTTTGATGCTTCAGTCCCTGAAAGAACAAGTATTGACCAAGAAGTATGTATTGAACTTGATGGAAAAATGTCTCAGCTTAACGAAAATAACTACTGTTTGTAACCAGCATTTAGTCTGTAAAGTCAATACAACTAAAAAGAAGTGAGAATTGCTCATATATAGGGAAGATGGTGTGTCACGGTCCGCGCTGCTGTCTCAGTGGAATCACAAGGGATGGATGTCTCCAAGAAGTCACAAGGAAGGCAAGGTTCCAAAGCAAAGATCTCCTTTATTCACCAACGCGTTTCGGCACCTATCCTGGCACCTTCATTAGGGTGAAGGTGCCAGGATAGGTGCCAAAACGCGTTGGTGAATAAAGGAGATCTTTGCTTTGGAACCTTGCCTTCCTTGTGACTTCTTGGAGACATCCATCCCTTGTGATCCACTGAGACAGCAGCGCTTACCGTGACACACCATCTTCCCTATACAGGAGCATATTTCCACGTACGAGTGGCTGGTGAAGGTCCTGCAGCAGCTTTAAACCGAAGGCTTATAAACCAGTTGTGGAGCACACAACTGGACCAGGTGAGTGTACACCTATTGATATACTCAGTGTGTCACTAGTGATAGGGCACTATTGCGCCTCTTGTCTCCCCCTTTTTTGTATTTATACAAGAAGTGAGAATTGGCCCTTCAGTGAAGCTAGTAAAATGACCTGTGAGGGCAATGTAACAATTGAATTAATCATATACAGTAGCTCACAAGCTTCCCATGGATATAGATTTTGACAGCAAATATCTATTTGTCTGAAACAGTATTTGCATTTTAGCCACATGCATCCTATGGTCTTCCAATCTTTCTACAGAGAAAGTCAATAAATGCCAGGGTACCCAGAACAAAAACCAGCACTGAATCCTAAATTGGTGATGATCAATCCTTAGTAAGTCACCTGTTAATGAGTGTAGTAGTACATGATGTTGAAGTGCCAGAACCCATAACGGTGGTAAACAGAAGAGGATGGCTAAAGGACTTCTACTTACTGGGCATTTTCTAATTTTTATTAACGCACAAAATGCACAATAAGACCAAATTGTTTTTCACTTTTTTATGTCATGCCTTGATCCTAGCACTTGATTTGCTGACCGCTTCCTCTGAGCCATAGCCTGGTCAGTCTCTGTCTGAAGGCTAATAAATCTTTCATATTTGCTTCTTTATGTGGTTTGTACTTTGTCAAGTGTTCTGACTTTTTTTTATTCTTTGTCCTATTTTAACTGGGTATTTATACTCTCCTTTTACCTTCAGCCCTTGCTGGCTATACTTCTTTGTGGATATTCCCTGAGTTCTAGCCCTATAGCTGAATATTTTTCCTGTTAGAGACCAGTGTTGCTTTAACTCTGATTTTGCTCATTTGCTTTTCCTACACTTACTTCTTTTTGTTTTTATTAGATTGGTAAGAGGTACCCTCACTTGCATTTATTATTTCTCATTTTTCTACTTGTGCATTTGTGTTATGTTTGCGTAACTTTGTTTTCTGTCTGCCCCTGCACATTTTCCTTACTATAGCTAATTTTGTATAGCCACCTCTACTCTGGTTCTTTAGGAGGAATGAGAAATGGTTTTACGGCCTTTTAGAGATCAGATCTGAACCATGGCTTTTTTAGCTGTGTACATTGGAATATAGTAGTCTGTACAGGAATCATTGCAGCTTTTAATAGTTGAACCATTTTTTCTCCCTATATTCATCTGTGAGTATATACATGCATAATATTTTATTATTCTTTTGAGCAGGAGTCTCAAAATCCAGGCCTCAAGGACCACTCACACTACAGGTTTTCAGGATTTCCTTAGCATTTGACAGTTGGTAATTAAATTACCTACTGTCAAATGCTAAGGAAATCCTAAAACCTGCGCTGTGTGCGTTTCTCGAGGCACAGAGTTTGAGACCCCTGCTTTTGAGCGTTATACCTTACATTTTTTTTAGTTACAGTGTCTTGTGAAAGTATTCGGCACATTGAACTTTTCAACCTTTTGCCACATTTCAGGCTTCAAACATAAAGATATAAAATTCTATTTTTTTTTAAAGAGTCAACAACAAGTGGGACACAATCATGAAGTGGAACAAAATGTATTGGATGCTTTAACCTTTTTTAACAAATAAAAAACTGAACAGTGGGGCGTGTAATATTATTCGTCCCCTTTACTTTCAGTGCAGCAAACTCACTCCAGAAGTTCAGTGAGGATCTTTGAATGATCCAATGTTGTCCTCAATGACTGGTAATGATAAATAGAATCCACCTGTGTGTAATCAAGTCTCCGTATAAATGCACCTGCTCTGTGATAGTCTCAGGGGTCTGTTTCATGTGCAGAAAGCATCATGAAGACCAAGGAACACACCAGGCAGGTCTGAGATACTGTTGTGGTGAAATTTAAAGCCAGATTTGGATAAAAAAAGATTTCCCAAGTTTTAAACATCTCAAGGAGTGCTGTGCAAGCGATCATATTGAAATGGAAGGAGTATCAGACCACTGCAAATCTACCAAGACCCAGCCGTCCCTCTAAACTTTCATCTCGAACAAGGAGAAGACTGATCAGAGATACAGCCAAAAGGCCCATGATCCCTCTGGATCACTGCAGAGATCTACAGATGAGGTGGGAGAGTCTGTCCATAGGACAACAATCAGTCGTACACTGCACAAATCTGGCCTTCATGGAAGAGGGGCAAGAGGAAAGCCATTTCTCAAAGATATCCATTAACCCCTTCACCCCGAGCCCATTTTTGCTTATTTTAGCCTTAATGCCCGAGCCATTTTTTGCAATTCTGACCAGTGTCCCTTTATGAGGTTATAACTCTGGAACGCTTCAACCGATCCTAGCGATTCTGAGATTGTTTTTTCGTGACATATTGGGCTTCATGTTAGTATTAAATTTAGGTCAATAATTTTTGCGTTTATTTGTGAAAAAATCAAAAATATGGCAAAAATTTTGAAAATTTCGAAATTTTCAAATTTTGAATTTTTTTTCTGCTAAACCAGAGAGTTATGTGACACAAAATTGTTGATAAATAATATTTCCCACATGTCTACTTTATATCAGCACAATTTTGGAAAAAAAATTTTTTTGGGGTAGGAAGTTATAAGGGTTCAAAGTTCATCAGCAATTTTTCATTTTTCCACCAAAATTTACAAAACCATTTTTTTTAGTGACCACATCACATTTGAAGTCCGTTTGAGGGGTGTACATGACAGAAAACACCCACAAGTTATACCATTCTAAAAACTGCACCCCTCAAGCTACTCAAAACTACATTCAAGAAGATTATTAACCCTTCAGGTGCTTCACAGGAACTAAAGCAAAGTGGAAACAAAAAATGGATATTTAAATTTTTCCAACAAAAATGTTCTTTTAGCCTCAAATCTTTCATTTTCACATGGGCAACAGCATAAAATGGATCCTAAAGTTTGTTGGGCAATTTCTCCTGAGTATATCGATACCTCATATGTGGTCATAAACAACTGTTTGGGCGCACGGCAGGGCTCAGAAGGGAAGGAGCGCAATTTGACTTTTGGAGCTAATTTTCCATTCAAAAAGTGAAATTGCGCTCCTTCCCTTCTGAGCCCTGCCGTGCGCCCAAAGAGTGGTTTATGACCACATATGAGGTATCGATGTACTCAGGAGAAATTGCCCAACAAATTTTAGGATGAACTTTATGCTGTTGGCCATTTGAAAATTTAAAAAATTAGGCTAAAACAAAATTTTTGTGAAAAAAAAAAGTACTTTTTAATTTTTACAGATCAATTTGTGAAGCACCTGGGGGTTCAATATGCCCACTACCCATCTAGATAAGTTCCCTGGGGTGTCTAGTTTCCAAAATGGGGTCACTTGTGGGGGAACTCCAATGTGTAGGCACACAGGGGCTCTCCAAACGCAACATGGTGTCCGCTAACAATTTGAATGGAAAATCAGGTCAACTTGTTAGCGGACACATGTCACGTTTGGAGAGCCCCTGTGTGCCTACACATTGGAGCTCCCCCACAAGTGACCCCATTTTGGAAACTAGACACCCCAGGGAACTTATCCTGATGGGTTGTGAGCATATTGAACCCCCAGGTGCTTCACAAATTAATCCGTAAAAACGAAAAAGTACTTTTTTTCCACTTTTTTTTTTTTTTCCATTTATTTGTGAAGCACCTGGGGGTTCAATATGCCCACTACCCATCTAGATAAGTTCCCTGGGGTGTCTAGTTTCCAAAATGGGGTCACTTGTGGGGGAACTCCAATGTGTAGGCACACAGGGGCTCTCCAAACGCAACATGGTATCCGCTAACAATTTGAATGGAAAATCAGGTCAACTTGTTAGCGGACACATGTCACGTTTGGAGAGCCCCTGTGTGCCTACACATTGGAGCTCCCCCACAAGTGACCCCATTTTGGAAACTAGACACCCCAGGGAACTTATCCTGATGGGTTGTGAGCATATTGAACCCCCAGGTGCTTCACAAATTAATCCGTAAAAACGAAAAAGTACTTTTTTTCCACTTTTTTTTTTTTTTCCCATTTATTTGTGAAGCACCTGGGGGTTCAATATGCCCACTACCCATCTAGATAAGTTCCCTGGGGTGTCTAGTTTCCAAAATGGGGTCACTTGTGGGGGAACTCCAATGTGTAGGCACACAGGGGCTCTCCAAACGCAACATGGTGTCCGCTAACAATTTGAATGGAAAATCAGGTCAACTTGTTAGCGGAAACATGTCACGTTTGGAGAGCCCCTGTGTGCCTACACATTGGAGCTCCCCCACAAGTGACCCCATTTTGGAAACTAGACACCCCAGGGAACTTATCCTGATGGGTTGTGAGCATATTGAACCCCCAGGTGCTTCACAAATTAATCCGTAAAAACGAAAAAGTACTTTTTTTCCACTTTTTTTTTTTTTTCCCATTTATTTGTGAAGCACCTGGGGGTTCAATATGCCCACTACCCCTCTAGATAAGTTCCCTGGGGTGTCTAGTTTCCAAAATGGGGTCACTTGTGGGGGAGCTCCAATGTTAAGGCACACAGGGGCTCTCCAAACGCGACATGGTGTCCGCTAACAATTCCAATTGTTAGCAAACACCAGGTTGCGTATGGAGAGCCCCTGTTTGCCTACACATTGGAGTTCCCCCACAAGTGACCCCATACACATATAATCATATATAATCACACATATAATATAATTACACATATAATTACACAACTGTACCCAGCCTTTCAGAAGGACAGGTCACCGTGAGGCGAGGCCTGGCCTTTCTGCAGGAAGGGATTTGTTCTAGCACCGGAATAAGACCCCAAAGCCATGGTAAAGACTAAGGGGGCACTTATCGTAGTGCATGTCAGGTTGGTGTGTTGTAGTGTACATCAGGGTGTGTGTCAGGTTGGTGTGTTGTAGTGTACATCAGGGTGTGTATGTCAGGTTGGTGTGTTGTAGTGTACATCAGGGTGTGTGTGTGTTTGTGTATGATGTTGTGGGTGCATGTCAGTCTGGGGTCGTGTGATAGATTTCGAAACATCCAAAGATACACAAACCTGGTTTGTCAGGGCACGTTTTACATTGGGTTTGGACGGTCGTTCTGTTCCCCTTTGATGGCAGACCCGGCACCTTTTTCTTGGCCCCTTCTCTGCAAAATGTTGCCCTGGTACCACGCGGGAATATCGAGTTCCAGGAGTGCTGGGGCCCCCTTCATCTTCTACTCTTCGTCTTCCTCTTTCTTCTCTTGGTCTTCGTTCTCGTCCTCCTTCTTCTCTTGGTCTTCGTTCTCCTCCATTCAACAGGGCCTTGATCACCTTCACCTGGAACTCAAGAAAGGTGTTAGTGGTGTGACCTGCACATCGTGACAGCAAGTATGCATTATACATTGCCATTTGGACAATGTACACGGCCAGTTTTTTGTACCACTTCCTCGTTTTCCGCGTGGCCCTGTAGGGCTTGAGGACTTGATCAGAACGATCAACTCCTCCCATGTTCTTATTGTACCCCAGGACACATTCCGGTTTGTGGACCTGCCCTGGGGTACCTCTGGTGGTGGTGGCCCTGGTGCCGGGACCATGGATCGTGGTCAAGATAAAGACATCCCTTCGGTCTTTGAACTTGACCAGTACCATGTTGCCGCTACATTGAGCTCGGCTCTCACCTCTTGGGAGAGGCTGCTCAATTAGCGGCATAGGGAGATCCCTCTTGTTTCTGCGCACAGTACCGCAAGCGGCGGTAGTTCTGGCAGAGAGGGATCTGAAGAGCGGGACACTTGTATAAAAGTTATCAACGTATAGATGATAACCTTTATCAAGTAGTGGGTGGATCAAATCCCACACTATTTTCCCGCATACCCCCAGAGCAGGGGGACACTCTGGGGGCTCGATCCTCGAATCCTTCCCCTCATACACTCTAAAGTTGTGAGTGTACCCTGAGGTACTCTCACAAAGCTTGTAGAGCTTTATCCCATACCTGGCCCTCTTGCTGGGAATGTATTGGCGGAAACTAAGCCTACCTTTGTAAAGGACGAGGGATTCGTCCACACAAATTTCCCGTTTGGGAACGTACACTTCAGCAAACTTGCTGCTGAAGTGTTCGATGACCGGTCGAATTTTGAACAATCTGTCAAAATTCGGGTCATTACGGGGAAGGCTGTCAGTGTTGTCCCTAAAGTGGAGAAATTTATGGATGGCGTCGAATCTGTTTCGGGCCATCACTTCGCCGTACACTGGAGTTAGAAAAAACTTATCTGTACTCCAGCATTGGCGCATTTCTGGTCTGTTCACAATCCCCATATGAAGTATCAAACCCCAGTATTTCATAATTTCTCCAGAGTCCACAGGAGTCCAAGAAGAAAAGATGGAATCTGGGTTTTGGACCAGAAACTGTTGGGCGTACAGGTTCGTCTGCTCCACCATGAGCCTCACAAAGTCCTCAGAGAAAAAGACTTTGAAAAAGTCAATTTCCCTGAAGTTTGTGGCCTCAAACAGGATTCCTGATTGGGGAATAAAATCAGGAATCTGTGGAGTGTACCGATCAGGGACGGGGATCCACACAGGGGCCCTGGTGCTAGGTTGGGCATGCCTAGCACCAGGTGGAGGGTTACTCACTGACGGCTGTGGGTCTTCCTCCGACTCCTCTTCTCCAGGCTCAGACTCCTCTTCCTCGGACTCCTCTTCCTCTTCCTCTGGCTCCGGACGATCTCTTGTCCTCCGCCGTCTTCGTGGTGGTGGCGAGTCGGTGTCACTGCTGCAGATTTCACTGTCGGAGGAAGAATGTGAGGAATAGTGGAACGTGGGGTCCACTTCCTCACTGTCAGCATCGGAGGCAAGTATAGCATATGCCTCCTCAGCCGAGTACACCCTTTGTGACGTTGATGAGCGGGACGGGCGGGACGGGCGTGACATGTTGTATGTGCTGTGTGCGTGTGTAAAAAAAAAAAAAAAGTAAACTTTTTATTAGTGTGCGTGTATGTGAACGTTAACTGGTGTAACTTTCGGGACGACGGTCAGTCAGGGGCGGCGGACGACGACAGTCAGTCAGGGGCGGCGGACGACGACAGTCAGTCAGGGGCGGCGGACGACGACGGTCAGTCAGGGGCGGCGGACGACGACGGTCTGTCAGGGGCGGCGGACGACGACAGTCAGGGGCGGCGGACGACGACGGTCAGTCAGGGGCGGCGGACGACGACGACAGTCAGGGGCGGCGGACGACGGTCAGTCAGGGGCGGCGGACGACGACGACAGTCAGGGGCGGCGGACGACGGTCAGTCAGGGGCGGCGGACGACGACGGTCTGTCAGGGGCGGCGGACGACGACAGTCAGGGGCGGCGGACGACGACGGTCAGTCAGGGGCGGCGGACGACGACGGTCTG
>JARQOC010000004.1:24985642-25010216 GCA_033576535.1 Allobates femoralis | reverse complement strand
AGATATCCATAAAAAGCCTCATTTGAAGTTTGCCACAAGCTGCCTGGGAGACACCAAACATGTGGAATAAGGGGCTCTGCTTAGAGGAAACCAAAATCAAACTTTTTGGCCACAATGCAAAATGATATGTTTGGCGTAAAAGCAACACAGCTCATCACCCTCAAAACACCATCCCCACTGTCACACATGGTGGTGGCAGCATCATTGTTTGGGCCTGCTTTTCTTCAGCAGGGACAGGGAAGATGGTTAAAATTGATGGGAAGATGGACGGAGCCAAATACAGGATCATTCTGGAAGAAAACCTGCTGGAGTCTGCAAAAGATCTGAGACTGGGACGGAGATTTATCTTCCAACAAGACAATGATCCCAAACATAAAGCAAAATCTACAATGGAATGGTTCAAAAATAACCGTATCCAGGTGTTAGAATGGCCGAGTCACATCCAGTCCTGAATCCAATGGAGAATCTGTGGAAAGAGCTGAAAACTACTGGTCACAAACGATCCAACCTCACTGAGCTCCAGCTGTTCTGCAAGGAAGAATGGGCAAGAATTCAGTCTCTCCATGTGCAAAAATGATAGAGACAAACTCCAAGAGACTGCAGCTGTAGTCACAGCAAAAGGGGGCGCTACAAAGTATTAACTCAAGGGGGCTGAATAATATTGCACGCCCCACTTTTCAGTTTATTATTTGTTAAAAAAGTTTAAAATATCCAATAAATTTTGTTCCACCTCACGATTATGCCCCACGTGTTGCTGATTCTTCACAAAAAAAATTAGAGTTTTATATCTTTATGTTTTAAGACTGAAATGTGGCAAAAGGCTGAAAAGTTCAAAGGGTCGAATACTTGCACAAGGCACTGTGTGACGAAATGGACCCCTTTAATATATAATGTAGGAGAATTTCTTATTCATCCAGACCATATTGTATATTGGCTTGTAAACTTGTAATGGTCAAGGAGAATTTCCTAGGTTACTGTGGTTTAAGTTTAGCATGGTTATGTAATTATCTAACTTGTTTGTTATTGAAGGCCAGAGAACTTAATTATGCTAATCGTCCATTGTATGTTACCTTGTGGATCCCTGACTCTATGTACATGGCTCCAGCCACTATTGTTTTAATGTCATGGTTTGCAGACTGAATGTCTCCTACTAACATTCCATTGTATCACTGCTAGGTGCTATATCAATCAACATTTGGCTCTCTATGTCAGGATTGCAATACTTCTAAAAATATGTTAAATGAGACTTGAGGTCCAGCCAATGAAAAGACAGTTTTATTCCACCAATTATGACATCCCCAATATCCTGCAATGAGGGCTGAGGGTATATAAGGAGAACTTTTCACTTTGACCAAGAGAGAGATTGAAGATTGGATACATGCAGCTAATCTAGGGTCTTCGGGTCTGGTTAGCGAGCCATAACCCCAGGCCTAGGCATTTCGGTGTCGACCAAGGGGACCAGAACACGAACTATAGATCCACCAGGACTTCACCATTGGATTATCGGATTCGGCTGTGATAAAGACTGCATAAGAATAAGGAAGCAACCCAGGTCGGGACGATACAGTCACCTGGCTACAGACTTTGCTGTGCTACATTCTAAACCCTGGTGAGCCAGCGGAAGGGTGAGACTCTGTTGCCTGTTACATTGTTGTGTTTTGCTGGTTATGCGTTATATGCTGTTAACTGTTTGGGGATCCAATAAAGTCTTACTATTGTGGTTCCCTCACCCTGTGTTGTCTGAGCAGTGTTCCGCCCACGGTTAAGGAGCTCGGGCGTTCAGTTGGGGATGAGCCCTGGTCCACGTTGTCTTTGTAAAGGCGGCTGAGCCTGCGGATGAGAGCGCCCACTGACCATCGGGTCTCCACACACTGTACATAAAGTATAAACACTTGCCTGTCTGGTTGGATATCTCTCCTTGAAGACACTGGACACATTCAAAGCAGCAGGCCGGTTGCTCTTGTAGAACGGCCTTCCTGAACCCAAGAGGACAATTTTCACTGCAGACAGAGCGAGGCAGCTGTTATTAAAACATAATAATATTGTAAAATTACTCTCCCCTTCATACTTCAAGCTTAAAAAGACAACTAAAACTCTGCCAAGGCATTCATACCACGCACAGAGTGCATTGTTCTTGAATGAATTATTAACATTTTCATATCTTCTCCAAATCCAGTATTGTCAACAAACAGTTTAGTACTAAAACTCTGATACCTACTGGTTCAATTCTTTTTTTATTAGTGGGTGGGAGGAGGATTCTAACTTTATGTTAGTTATTTTCGGAAACAAAGCCAGTGATGGAACTAAGAAACCAAAAACAAAACAAAAAAATAAGTTGGCTATCTGCTCTGCCTCTTTGACCTTAATTTAATTTAGGTAATTTTCCTAAACAAAACAAAAAAAAACTCGAAAGACTACATCCTAAAAACACAAAACCAACAAAAAGAAGGATTATCTACCTCGTCCTCCTAGTTCAATCATTTTCTTATTTTTTTCTATTAGGGATTCCTGGGTGCTCTGTGTGTCAACTGTGAAAGCAGGCTCTGTAGGGGCCTTTGTTTAAAATTGTTTATTTGGGAGGAACTCTGCCAAATTTTTGATTTCTCTGAGTCAACTCTGAAAATAGGTTCTGTAGGGCCCTTTGTTTAAAATTGTTTATTGGGGAGGAACTCTGCGAATATAAGCTTTCTGTGAGTCAACTCTGAAAACAGGCTCTGTAGGGGCCTTTTTGTAAAATTGTTTATTTGGTGGGAGAACTCTGCGAATATAAGCTTTCTCTGGGTGAACTCTGAAAAGCGGCTCTGTAGGGGTCTTTTTCTTATAATTGGTGAAAGATGACACTTGAGCTGGCTCTTGTTCCCGGGCTAAAGGCCCTGTCACACATAAAGAGATCGCTACCGAGATCGCTGTTGCGCAACAGCGATCCCAATAGCGATGTTGTTCTGTGTGACACGCACCAACGATCTGGCCCCTGCTGTGAGATCGTTGATCATTACACACTGCTCTGGGTCATTCCTGCGTCGTTGTGCTCCCGCTGGGAGCGCTACATCGTTGTGTTTGACAGAGAGTTAATGAGCGACGATCTCAATGCTTCGCTATGGAGAGAAAATTCACAACGACCTCGGTATAATTCTGGATCGCTGGTGCATCGTTTTTCACATCGCTGGTGAGATACCTGTTTAAAATCTTACCAGCGATGTGAAAAATGACGCACCAGCGATCTCTGCACATCGTTACCGGGATCGGGATCGCTGATGCGTCGTTATGTGAGACTGGGCCTTAATTATTTATCCCTTATTGCTTCTCGCAGATCCCTAAAGAGCCCCGTGTAACGGTTCTTAATGTACCAGATATATTAATATATTCTTGATAATAATGTTAAATCTTATTTTGGGGTTCAGCACAATTGGTATGGCTTACCTGAAAAAAATCATGTCTAATCATAGACACACTAAAAGGAATTTTATTATCTTATAACACTCCTCAATTAAAATATAATGGTTTAAAATGACTATAAATATGTATAAATACCAAAACTGAAAACTGTACTCCACTTTAAAAAGTTGTATATAAATATAAACAACTAAAAAAATGGGCGGATGGTTTAAGTCCTTTCAAATTAGTGTTCTGGCATGGCTTTCACACTGGACGTTTTTTTTTGTTTTTTTTTTTTTGTTTTTTTTTGGTTTTTTTTTTGGTTTTTTTTGGTTTTATTTGTTTTTCTTTGTTTTTTTTTTGTTTTTTTTGTTTTTTTTTTAATTTTTTTTTAGGTCCTCTGGATAGAACGTCTCTTTGTATGATGTTTAATCCTCTGGGTTTCACCTTGTACTTGCACAGAATTTTTCTTTAAGTAAAGCACTTGCTGTTGTGTCGCTTTTGATTTGTGATGGGTTGACTGAGCTTTAAAAATTGGTTGCATGGGGTATGGATTTGTCCTGTCACTAACGTGCTTCCATTTTGTAGTTAGATATTTCTTGGATGCTCATTTTCTTTTATTTTACTATGTGCTGCAGATGGTGATGTCTCTTCTTCAGTGCCTGTCCGCGGTCTGGTGGTGATGAGTGGGGAGTTTTCTGCGGCGATAGCCTGCCACTTGCTGTCGCGTCTCCTGCTTCCTGGTTGCGGATCAGCTGAGCATTCTGGCCACTTTACACGTCCCAACGTCGGTCCGATATTGGATCCAACGCCGCGGGAGCGTGCTTTTTCTGGACAGAATTCCAAGATCGCATAGGAGATTTTACACAGCGCAATATCGGCATGCAACGCAACAGCGATGTGTACGCCCCCTTGTACGGCCGACCCAGGAACGACCATTTAACATGGGAGAGAATAGGGAAGTTGTACTCCACATCGTAGTTGGTCTTTTACACAGCACGATCCGGCCACAACGTCCATCCAATATCTGTCCGTTGAATAGCACGCTCATTTGATCCCCGATATCGTTTTGGCATCGTTCGTGCATCGTATTGGACATTTATACCATACAACGCACGAACGATATCGGGGCCAACGCACAAACCACGTGACTTTTGGTCGGAGTTGTACGCCGATATTGGGATGTGTAAAGTGGCCATTCATGTGACCGGCCACGTCACGCTCCGCCCTCTCTTGCCGCGTCCCATAGTCCTACGTCAGTAGTGGTGGTGCTGCAGGCGTGGTGATTGCTCAGTGCGTCAAGCAGAGGACAAGAGGGGTTGCTAAGGGAACAGTCACAGGTCTGGTTCTCATCAATCGGTTTCAAAGGGGAGCGCCCTTTTCATCAGGATGGTCAGGCCCTGGTGATAAGTTGTCTTATATAGCATGTCCCTCTGTAGTGACCAATCAAGTTGCTACCGCTCAGAAGCAGTTTTTTTTTTTTCTGTGAGCTAATCCGTTCTGGGGCTGTCAGGTTCATCCTGACAGCCCCGGACCAGACTCTGCCGTGGTGTGAAGCCAGCTTTACTTAACCAGGTGGAAACCAGACAATATTCCAGTGTCCCCTAGGATCCATTTAGAGTATTGCCCATTTCTCTATACTTAATCGACCCAGAAAACAGGCTATGCTGGATAGCAGACTAACAAGCGTGGCAAGGCACGTTACAAGATAAAACCAGGAGAGCAGATGAAATGGCGAAAAGCTAAAATGTGAAGCCGAACGTAGATGTTGGTTGTAGAATCCATAGCTGATTATAGTGTAATTTTAACAGACTGTAATATCAGCTGGTGATGCTGAAGCAAACTGTTGAATAAATTCAGATCAGAGAAGCAGTGGATTGAAAACAAGAACTAAACATATTACAAACTCGATTCTCCAAAATAGAAGTACTCAAAGGACGCTGAGGCTGCAAGTTTTGGTGACAATGAGAGAAAATCTGGGACACTTGCATGACATGAAATGATACAGGAGAAATGGTACCATCCACAGAGGAAGAGAGCAGAATCTGGTCCAAAAGCCAAAATATACGGTATTTTTATTTCTGCTACATGAACTCCTCTTTTTATGGTCTGAAATCTGGAGTGGCCTCTGACTATGATACCTTTCACGTCAGATCCTTAGTTTACCATTATAATAAAAGGAACATGTGTTAGGATAATTAGAGTTGGGTCAGATTCATTTAAATCCTACATGTTATCACCTGTTGATCTCCCATAGCCCACCGCAACAGGCTTGAGTTGATGGATAAAACCGAGTCAGATGGAGCTGCCCCATTATAACTTCCAACCTTGACCTGTTCCATGGACCCTTGTAGGTTCTTCTGCCAGTTCACAATGTTGTACAATGCTGGTGGATCTCCATTTTCATCAAAGTAGTTTTCATTTTCATTATCTAGAATAAGCCGAACCTTCTTCATGTAGTGTAAAAGCTGAAAAAAGAAATCATGATCAAGAAACAAAAACTGTGTCATTTGACACCACAAGAGACATAGCAGCAATGAAGAATGGAAGAACAAGGACTATGACGCTGATAAGGCTAATCGTGTACAATTGCAATTCTGAGTATTGTTTACCATCATAATGTTGACTTTCAAGACATATCACAAATGATCTTTCTATCTACTGGTTGAGACACCTATCTTTATCCTCTCCAAAAACTTTAAGGTACCGTCACACGAGTGACGGCGCTGGAGATGTCAGCGGCGACTGGCCGGTGCGCGCACGTTTTTGGTGCCCCGCCAGCTTCGCCGTCCCCCATTTACATGGGGCGACACCCCCAGCACCGCTCGGCGATCTGACAGGCGGCATCGCCGCTGGGGTGTCTCAAAGCCCCAGCGGCGATGCAGTACAATGGAGCCTATGTCTCCCATCGCCTGTCAGGTCGCCGGCGGCCGTTTACATGAGGCGATGTATGCACATCGCCCCAGCACTGCTCTGAAACAGGCGACCAGTAAATGGCATTGCCCATTCACATTAGGCAATGCAAGGGTGATATCGGCGCCGATAGGCTACGCCCCTGCATCGCCTAATAAATTGGCGGTACCACTGCCTCGTGTGACGGTACCTTTAGCTTTGTTGCGCTTCTGCACTATGTAACTTAATAACATATTCACAGCAACCAACTTTCCTAACGCTTCAGTGCACCTGTGGTCTCCAATGGTACAGAAACTCAGTGCCAACTGATCCCATAGCCATACAGGAAAATATATCTTTGTACTGTGTTAGCCAGTAGATGATACAATATCTGGTATATACTGTATATGGTACATTTAGATTTCCACCTATGCATGGTGATGGGCTCTAAGCTAGTCTCAGTCAACATTTATTTTTTGTTTGCAGGAGTCGATTTCAGTACTGCAACTTATTGAGTTTGTGTTTTTTCTAGAGATGAGCGAACCTTGGCAAAACATGTTTGCCGATTTAAAAATCAGCCTGAACATGGCAGATTCTGCTCGGGATCGGAAATCCAAACAATTTTCCCAAAATTAGTTGAACGCTGCTTTGTTCAAACAATTTGTTCCAAATTTAAAATGGCCCTAAAACTTTCCCTGTTTGTTTGGGGCTGAAATGCTTGCTTGAAGACACGCTGGCTTGGGTCAAGTACAGTTCACAGTTCAATCGGTTCGCAAAGCTGTTTCAATCTCCCTCAAATTAACTCCACACTTTCAGTTAACCCTACTGCAGCCAGGTTTCTGCCTTAAGACCCTTCTCCTTCTGAATACCATTCAAGCCCTTCTTTACTTCTCCTTCTCTTATGTGCTGTATGGTAGATCGCTTGGGCTCTTGTTTGGCTTCTCCCAATGTGTGGGTAAACAAGCTCTGAGCCCTATATGCCACTGTACCTCCTGCACTTGTGTTAGGAAATCAGACTTGGAATCTGCATCTCCCCACCGGAATGTCTGTGATCCGGCTTGCAGCTGCGGTTACCTCAGAGCTGACTCTCTGGTCCCGGCCTAGCCTTCCAATGTCCCTATATTTCAGGGGATCACCAGGCTCCTTCCTACCCGTATGACTACGGCGCACATAGGGAATCCTTTCCTTCCATCGTTCTTTGGCACCGCTGCTATTTTCCTCGCTGGCCCAGTTGTACTGGCCTGTCCTGGTCTTTACTGCTCAGCCCCATCTTGCCTACTACTGCTATTTCCTGGTTTTCCCCTTATGTACCCGGTCCGTCACCTTGCCTACGTCCCACCCACTGTGACTGGCCCTACCACCCCTTGCTCGCCTAGAGTCCCGGGCTCCGAGTTGGGTCTTGTGTCTGTGGGTGTGTTTGTGAAGGTGTTTGTATAAAACAGTCTCCACCTTCCTGGCTGCAACTCTTACCTGTGGCCACCCTTGTTGCAAGGGCACCACAAATAAGTTTATTAAGCTCACCAGTAAGTCATGTGGAATGTTGAATAAGGCAGTGGGCAGCAACGCAAGGACTGCAATGCAAGAATAAGTTCAATATCAATGATACATATAACACACTTGTGTACATGCCAAAAATCTGTATTGTAAATGTATGGAAATAAATTAAATAAAGTGATTGCACACTTATCCACAGCGTGGTTCTTCATGAGTATGAACAGACCTATAAGACCATGTATGTGAAACATATAATGGCCATTTCCTATTTTTATCGCATAACTGTAGAAGAGATGGCCTCACATGCTGCTGACTCTCTGCAATAATAAAGATTTTCTTTGCAAAAAAAATAATAATAATAAATCATTATGAAAAAAATTATAATAATAAAAATAAATAATAAAAAAAAATTCTAAAATGAAAAAAAAAATAGTAAGCTCTCTTAAACACATGTTTAAAGACATTATAAGCTTATATATATATAACCTACAAATGAAATACCTCTTATTTAGCCGAAGAGCTGGCAACCAAGATTAATTCACCAAAACAAAGTAATGATCATGATTAGACCATCACAGAAACACACCATCTCTATAATAGTATCAAAATATTACAAATTTTATTAATAGATAAATAGCAGACATGAAAGCGTAGGATAATATATAATAAATATCCAATAGGAGGGTATACACAAAAAAATTATCAATTAAATCGTTATACAGTTGAAAGACCCTTCAGATGAGGGAGAGAAGACTAATACGTATGGGAGACATATCCGGACATCCTTATTATAGAAAGTTCTAAAATGATTATTACAGAATATTGGAGCAGCATATCCTGATCCAAAGAATATTTCAAAAAGTCAAATACAAATTAAACCTATTCTGTATGGATGGTATTATTGCTATATAGCCTGCAAAAGAAATAGCACATGGAAATCCTAAAAAATCAATTACAGCCCATTAAGGCAGACTAAGACACATGTTCCGTCTGTCCTATAATGATAAGATCACTGTACTAAACAAATAGAACAATTGATTTACCCTGTGCCATGGTCTAAATCCTTTGAAGGAGTCCAAATGTGGATCCCATACGACTGAGCCTCGACGATCGTTTCGTCAAAGAGATGACTTCGTCATTATAAGCTTCCTGGATTTTAAAGCTGATGCCACATCTTGCGCTGTTTACAAAATTCCTACCCAGCAGTTGTCAAAACGCCTGCAAACTCCAGGAAGCTTAAAAAAATTAATTCAAGGTTCAAAAAAATCTACAGCTTGATAGAAACTGGTATACCCAATGGCGGGGACACTCCTAACCATGAGGTTAGGTATTTTTCCTGGCCACTGAGTATTCTGGTTTCGATTTTGTCCCCAATCACTCAGTGTAAGTTTTAGGGCCATTTTAAATTTCAAACTTTTTTCCCAAACAAAGCTGCACCCTGCGATTTGTGCGTAAATTGCTCAGGGTGTCGTCACAACTGGCGACAGCACCGCCGATGTATTAGGCGATGTAGAGGCGTGGCCTATCAGCACTGATATCGCCCCTGCATCACCTAATGTAAAGGGGCGATGTCGGCGCCTCTGAGCGGTCGCCTGGTTTCACATCAGTGATGTGAAACCAGGCGGCTGATCTGGGGCGATGTGTCCACATCGCCCCATGTAAACGGCATCCGGCGACCTGACAGGCGATGTGAGCCATAGGCTCCCATTGTACTGCATCACCGCTGGGGTTTTGAGACACCCCGGCGGCGATGCTGCCTGTCAGATCGGCGGCGCGGCGCCGGAAGTGTCACCCCATGTAAATGGGGGACGGCGACGCTGGCGGGGCACCAATAACATGTGTGCTCCCGCCAGTCACTGCCGACATCTCTGATGCCGTTCCCATGTGTGACGGCACCCTCAGCCTTCCTATCGCGAACCAAATCATTAATGTTTGTGCTGAACTTGAAATTATCCAACTTGTTTGGGAAAGGTTTGCTAATGTATAATAAGGACACATCTGAGATGGACTTTGCTGAAAAGTTGTAAAGAACTTCAACCTATTTGGGTCAATGTTCATTCAAGATCCAGCTACAACATCAGAAGTCAATAGGAGAAAAGCTATGGGCAAACAACAAACAAAACGATTTTGGAACAAATTATGCCAGGCATGTGACGTGAAGCAAGGATCACCGAGCTACGACTTGCCTACTTTGGACACATTATAGCAATCACTAAAGAAGGAAATTATGGTAGAAAGAATAGAAGGTACAAGGTGAAGAGAAAGATTAGCAACCCGATAACTTGAAACTATCAAGGAAATAGCAGAGAAGTCCTGGTGGACCTTATTAGGCTCGCACAAGATCAATCTTCCATCAGAGCGTTCTTCCATCAAGTTGCCAGTTCCAGCTGTAAGCTGGCACATAAATTGAACTGGAAAACGTGTGCTGGTTTTGCACTGGTGTGATAAAGGATCTATGAACAATGAGTCCATGCCATTCAGGGGAAGAATTTCATTGATGCATTTCAAAGCTATCCAGTTTCACCTTTAGGAGAACCAAAATATTGTTCATACCCATACAGTGTTGTGTATCTCACAAATCCATGAGGTGAGCACACCATTACCATTTTTGCCCCATTTTCTACCGGATAAAACCTTATTGTGCCTTTTTGCTCCCTCATTGTCTTCATACTGGAATGGCACTTGGGTTTGAAACTGATGGTGCACCTACCAAATCTCCTATTATTGTTATTTCCTACCACTATGTTATGTGCTCAACTGATCATCTTATGGTGAATGCGGTAATAATTATCACAAGAAAATAACTCTTACCTGCCAGTGTTTGATGCTCCAAAGGTCTGGGCAATTTCCATTAGGGAATGGGCCTATAGTGCAGCTTCCCACATCTTGCAAGGACTTAGCTGCGAATTGAATGGCAGCATAAAAAGCATATGTGAATTTTAAGGTAGAGGTGAAGGCGAAGCTGTCCTTGATGTCATTAAAGTTTTCCTTCCCTGTGCATAATTTTATAGATGTGTTTCCTGAACTGTTAGGAAGAGCAAATTGACAGTTGAAGACCTTCTCCCAATATAATGTGGACCAGTGAATATTTAGAGACTTGGAGGGATGGATTTTATTAAGAAATTCATTGTATCCTGGAATGAGTGTGTTGTAGAAAGTTAACCCAATTGTGCCAGAGAGTAATTGAACATAATTGGGTGATAGGAAAAGTAAAGACATTGCCCAACCTGAACTGGCAACAAAAATTTTTCCTTTGACGTCTTGCTTCAACATCTCGGCAAAAATAAGAACCAAATCCACCCCAACGGAAAAGACAATGATCACCTTCACCGTAGACTGTTTAATAATCTTGGCTATGTGAGGAGCGTTTCGATCTGGTTGACCTATGCGAATGTACTCTGTGAAAGCCACACAGGCTCCAGATTTAATTAGCTGTTGTTTAATTGGCAGAATCCCCTGTTGACCGTAATCATTGTCCGGAGCCAACAATCCAACCCAAGTCCAGCCGAAATGTAAAACAAGCTTGGCTAGTCCTTCACATTGAAACTTATCATCGGCTACAGTCCTGAAGAAAGATGGGTACAGCACTCGATTCCTGAGTATGGAAACACTGGCCAGGGAACTGATCTTGAAAAGGAAAACAAATATATCATATGAATTATCTTTGTATTAATTTTGTATAAGCTATAAATTACAATGAAAAATATCAACATAGAAAAAAAACATTTTTTTTATTTTGATTTTCTTGACTATCCAGCCTCATCGCTAGCCCACGAATTACTATTGTCACAAGGATCTAAGGGGTAAAGTTCCTCCTAGTCAACAAGTCTCCTACACTGCAACTGTGGTTGCACATACACAACCAAAAAGGATGAGAAGGGGGTGCAGGAACTGGTGTAGGAGGAAACCCTGATTGAACTTGGGTTCATAATCCTCAGAGTTGGTAACATATGTGCCATCCATCCCAGGGTCCAACATGGTCTTGGCTTGCACAAGGTTTACCCAGTTTTCCATTAGGGTACCTTTACACGCCACCACTTGCGGCAGCAACTGGCTGGCATTGGGGATTTTTGTATTTGTTGCCATGAAATTGCCACGAAATGGCGGCGTGTAAATTGGGAAGTTGATTGCGTTGCCTGCTGTTAATTCGAATACCTGTTGCTGAGCCGTGCTCAAAAACCCAAGGCAACACAAAGGCGCAATTGCCATGGTAGTGTTGTCTAAACGGGGCACAGGGATGGAATCTGCGTTGCCTAGTGAATTCCCAGGGGCGTTCCACAGCGTCGTGGATACCACGCCCCATCAGCGATCATTGGTGGGGGGCTACTGTGTTACGATTGGCTGTCCCTTCACAGGGCGCCATATTTAAAGAGCTATCCATTCACACTCCACAATTGGAATGGCGTCATGTATTAGCCAGCCTTCCTGCGCAGGCTGGCCAATCATGACGCTACTGTCCAATCAGCGTGTTAGCGTCACGGAATACACAACTCAGTCACGCCTATTTACTTGTGGCGCGAAAGATGTACGCCCATATTCCTTTGTGGTAGCGGCGTGTGAAGCAGGGAAGGTATTCAACAGGAAGTTATCCACAGGATCTGTCGGAACTTCTGGGGAACAAGGATACCTTCAGTTGAGAATGCAATGGTGGCATGTACATGCGGCATCGCCGATCGGTATCCACCGTCAAAAACATGCGCGTGCACGTGCACGTTGATACCTGTTGCTTGGCACAGGGGCGGCGTGTAAAGGTACCTTTAGGAAAACATAATATCCCTGGCCACAAGCATTTGTTCATGTGTCAGTCGTTAAGTTGACCTTCCCAATAACTGCGTTGATCATTTAATGGCAATAATTCTAGGGCAGACAGACTGAAAATGTGCTTGTTTAGTATTTCGACCTGCAGGTAAGAGTCTGTTTTTCCTTTTGTTCTCCAATGCCTTGAGTAGCAACAACAGGATGTTGCGCTGCTACACATTAATGGATGTGGTTGCTTATGGTGCTTGCAAATGAGAAACAACAGGCGATGGTTGAGAGTCATTCGTGCCTGTGTCTCAGACAGTGGACTGGCAGGATTTTAGCAATGGAGAATCGAATCATAGAATATTCAGATAGGAAAAGCAGGGCGGCACTCACCATGTTGCAAAGATCCTTTATTCGTCACTTGAGGATCTTGACATATTCTGCGGGAGAGGGAGTGGGGAACAAAGATGACGACAGCCATTTTGCAGGGCTTGATTTGCTTCCATGGGTTCAGTTCCTGACTTTGCTCCCCACTCCTTCTTCTCGCAGAATTCCTAAATAATCCTAAATGTTTGTCCAGCCTATGTTTGAAGACTACTATAGAGGGCAAACTCACAACTGTGCGTGGCTGCCTGTTCCAGTCATTGATCTTCCTCACTGTCAATAAGTTTTTTCTAATATCTCTTCTGTTTGTTCTTCCATTCAGTTTCATGTAGTGATGAGTAAGTGTAATCATTACTATATGCTACTCGCACGGGTAGTACAGTATTCGGATGACTCATTGCATTGCTAGTATTCATGTACTTGATTCCCCAGCAGTTTTGGCACCTGATTTGCAGCCACTAAACATATTGGGCTTCTTAACCAATCACATTAATGCCACAGCCATCTTGGTTGTGGAATTACTGTGATTGGCTGGCTGCGCAGCTTCGTAGGGTCTATATAAGCCCTCCTACCCTATACGCAGCAGTACTACAAGCATTTATTGCTGCCTGGTATAAAGCACATACCAGTCTTTTTTCCCCAATATTTTTAGGGTCACAGCCTTGCTTGTGCTGTCTACATCAGCCATATTAATACGGTGCTAGTGCCCTAGCCAAATCCACAGCAGTACTACAAGCATTTAGTGCAGCCTGGTACAAAGCACGCACAAGGCCCTTTTCCCTGCTATTTTTGGGGTGACATTTAGGTTGGCTTGTGCAGCCAAAAGATGACCAATTAATACAGTCCTAAATAATGCTTGTAAAATCCTAAACAGTACTCCTATCATTCAATGGTGTTTGCCAGTAAGCACATATTAATCATTCTTCACCCTGTCAGTTGTGGGGTCACATTTTCCTTGACCTGTGCTAAGTATTCCAAAATATTAATAGGGTTCTAGTGAGCTATTAAATTTCTGTCAAATACAGTGTCTAGTAGCTGAGAATAGAGTAAGGACATTTTTTTGGAGCAGGGGCAGAGACAATAGAATAGCAATCCAGGACCTGCATATTAGGCTGGTTTCACACTACGATTTTGTTAAATCCGATGCTGTCCGATAAAAATCGGACAGCATCGGATCTGATTTAGCCCCCATGTTCTCCCATGGGGATCGGATTGGATGTGCACTTAATGGCATCCGATTTGCATCTGATCCGATTCTGTCCGATTTTTTTCAGGAGCCAAAATCGGAGACTGCTCCGATTTTGCTATCCGATTCAAAAATCGGATTGCATCGGAACTGATGTGATCCGATGCGATCCGATTAAAATAATATAGGAGTCTATGGGGGATCGGATGGGATGGAAGATCGGATCCGATATCGGATACGATTTTCTGTATTGAGCATGCTCAATACCCTAGACCACTCCCAAAACCTCCCACAGCCCTCCCCCAGCCATTTAAATCAGATCCAATAAAAAATCGGATCGGATGGCATCTGATGGCATCCGATTTTGAGCATCCGATGCTGTCTGATTTTCATCGGACAGCATTGGATTTCACAAAATCGTAATGTGAAAGTAGCCTTAGACCAGTACGTTCAATAACTCTTTTAGAGCTACATTTTCAGCACACATTGGGTACTGTATTATAGTGCCATTTTATTTGCTGAAGTCCTTGTGCCCCCAGTCATTTTTGAGGGTCACATTTTGCTTGACAACAGAAGTATACATGATATACGTCCACTGTCCAATGCTAAATGTTTGTTGTGTATGTGCAACTGCAAGTTGTGGGCAGGAGGCATCAGCGCCTGCTTCTTGGACAACATGTTGGGAAGGAGGTAACACAGGGGAAATGCCAGTGGTTTTGCACTCATACACAGGTTTGTTTCTAGCCTAAGCATTTCAACCACCTAGTGGGGTGCTTCATATGGCAGCAGTATTTTGAAAATGATAAGAGAAGTATTATGTTGAATTATATTTTTATTCTGGGTCAACTGAGGCCACTTTGATGCTATCTGAGCCTATTTTTTTTAAATGGGGACACTTTTCTTGTGGTGTCTTTGTTGTATGTTTTGTGAATTTAACTAGGCTCTATGAGCTCTATGCCTACACATGTCACTCATCTCCCTATTCCTAATCAATGCTGAAGCTCTGCTTCAGCTATACCACTATCATGACACCATTGATTTGAATGGAGTTTGATATTTCAGTGACCTTTTTACCAATATAGTGGGCAAGCATATACCCAGAAGGCAAACCAAACACAAACTTTAAAAGTTTTGGTCATCTCTAGTTAAGATTCATTTGAAAAATGAACATTTTTTGTTGAATTTAAGTTGGTTTGCTGTCATCTGGAGGGATTCAATTACAAATTGTGTAGAAATCCAGTCCTGAATTTAAGTCTGTCTGCATTTTCTGTGGAGAGGTGTGTGCACCTATCAGTGATGACTAATTGCCCCAGCATAACTGAAAACACACTCTGACATCACACTAGCAGCATGGGCAGGCCAGCACCTCCAATGTGTATAAAGAAAGGTCAGGCCAAGGGTTCAGCTTGGGCACCCAATAATGAAAGGGAGTTGAAGCATCAGGAATGACACAGCATCATCTAAGTATTCCTTGAGCATGCTGTTCAACTTCCATCTCCTTGGTATTGTTACAGGCACAGATAGCTCTTGCTGATGTGCTGCTTTATTGAAAATGGCCCAGTTTGTGCACATTTTCCCCCACCTCTGTTGGAGCAGGTCTATGTGTTTCTCTCTATTAATCCTGATGAGAAGAGCCGGTACATATGCCGCCAGCAATGTCATAGGGTGATGTTTTCAGCCACTGATCTACAATGGCACCTCTTGAAGGATTCCATTGTGCAACCCTTTGGTGACTCCAAAAGGAGAGAAGAAAATTTCTCCTTCTACCATCCGTTGAGAAACGTGGCTAAACAGTACAGGTGGTTGTCAAAAATGTGTATCACACGAGGGTCTAAAAAACAGACACTTACATATGAACTGTGCCATGTGGGTTAAGTTGCAAACAGGCAAAGTTTCTGGGTCCCCAAGAGGAGGAACCATACCCATCCTCTCCTCATACTGACTCACATTCTCCTCCACTTCCTCTCTAGCCCATTCAAGCTGGGGTTCGGATTCCCCTCTGTAGCACGGCAGTTTCTTTGGGAGAACATAAAAACAAGTCTTCATCCTTCTCCTCTTCCTCATCATCATCCAGTGTTGCCTCAGAATATTTGCTGGGCTGAGTAGTATCACCCAGTGGGAAATCTTGATCCATAGCCACATGCAATTTATTCAAAGCTTCATCTTTGAGATTATGCAGTGATTGCTTCAACAGACAGAGTACCGGATGAGTATGCTGATAATAGCCTGATCACCACTCACGAGGTTGATGCAATACCTAGGTTATCAAGAACCTCACAAATGTATAGAGAGGGGCCCTCCCAAATACATAGAGGAGGGCCCTCCCAAATGTATAGAGGGAGGCCCTCACTAAAGTATTGAGGAGAAACTTCCTAAATATATGCAGGAGGGCCCACCCAAAAGTATAGAGGAGGGCCCTCCCAAATATATAGAGGAGAGAATTCCATAAAGTATGGAGGAGGGCCCTCCAAAATGTATAGAGGAGGGCCCTCCCTAATGAATAGAGGATGGACCTCCTAAATGTATACAGGAGGATCCTCCCAAAAGTTTTAGAATTTCTAAAGGCGGCTGGGCTAGCGGATGAGAGCATCAACGTACCCCAGTGTCTCCACAGTTTCCAGTATTTCGGCACATCAGGAGCTCTCCAAATGCAAAATGACTAATTTTGGAGTAAAAAAGTCAAATAGCGTTCCTTACAACCTGAACCCTTTTATGCACCTAAACAGTAGTTTTCCACCATATATCATTGTACTCAGGAGAAATTGCATAAAAATGGGTTTTATGTTTTTGTGAAATAACTAGTTGAAGGGACTAAAAATTTCGAAAATGGCTAAATTAAATTTTTTTTGTAAAATTTTCAACATGAAGTACAATATGTCACAAACAATAACTCTTAGACTCACTGGGATCAGTTGAAGCATTCCAGTGCTATTACTTCATAAAGTAACTCTGGAAAGAATTGAAAGAAAAAAATTGATGAGGAAGGTGAAAACAGAATTGGAGGTGAAGGGGATAAGGACCTGCGCATAGGCCATCAATATCAGAAGGCCAAACATCTCTTGAATATAGACAGAGACTTAATCTAAAAATAAAAGTACCGTAAACCTTTTGTTTTAAAATCTTACTCTCCAAATATATATTTTTACAATTTGTGAATTTTCTTACCTGCGGATACTTGTAGACTCCCAGGACATTTGCCAAAATAATGGAGGTTGTTGACAGCAGGGTTCCAATTATTATTGCGATAGAGGAATTGGAATTACAGTGATAATTTGGCACAGCCGTGCTGGATTCGGTAAGAAACTGAAGAGCCGCCTGTAATTCATAGTGAGGGACATTACAGGTGTCAAATACCTGGAACCCTAGAGAAATATTGGGGTGAATCTTGGAATTTTTATTGATGTCGTCTACTGAGTATATCAGAGTCTGAAGTTGTTGGTAACAGTCAACGCAGAACCTTCAGGAGAGAAAAAGACAAACTGAAGATCAGTAATATTAGTCAAAAAACTTGTCATTAAAAAATATATTTTTAAAAACTTTATTTTTCTGAAATATTTGGCTATCGTATTAGCAAAATATAACACCATATTTTTTCAAGATATGTAACATACAATGAACATCGAGGTTTCCACGATTAAGGCAAGCTCTGCCGAAATGCATCAGAACAATCCACCTGTTCCCGTATTATCATCTTGCTGCAAGATGGATCTTTAAATGGCTATAAAATAAAGACTTCATTTTCATAGCACCTCTCCTCTGAGCACTGGATTTTTTTTCTTTTTGTCTCACAAGTTTTCCTACCACAACCTGGTACACACACTCCCAGACTCTTTCCCTGCTTCATAAATTTGTTAAACAAAAACCTCATAAATGTCTGCCATTGTCCAAGAAATTTGCCGTAGTCCATTGTATCTGATGTATTCCACAAATAGAAACCTAAAAATGTAAAAAATGAGAAACAAGACACTGTCCGTCGTTCACCAATTTATTATAAATCAAAATTCCCAGGTCCGATGTAGTCCAGCGGTTCACACGGTGGTTATGTAGAATAAAATCTATGGAGATTCAGAGTTATGCAGCATACACTCCTAGCTAAAAATATACGTTAAACAGAAGAAAACTTCATTACTTGTTGCGCTAATAGCAGACTTGTCTGGTAATAGGCAATGTTTTCTGAGACATAGAGAGTGATAATGGCACAAGGTGGTGCTAGCTATAGTGGAACATATAGTGTTTTCACAATCCAAAAAATAAATAACTGCACTCATGTTATTATGCCTAAAAACCAGTCCTTTATAAATAATCCATTAAAATCCAGACAGGTGTAAAGAATCGCTAACAGCCCATACTGTGCTTATCCAGCACGTCAACATATCATATATATATATGTATTTTGATATGATCCTTTGAAGTGTCAAATAAGCATGAAACGGCTGTAATCAGAATGGGCTGCTAGCGATTCTTTACACCTGTCTGGATTTTTTATGGATTCTTAATAACGGACTGGTTTTATGCACAATAAGGTGAGTGCTGCTATCTCTTTTTTTGCATTGTGACTCCTGGCTTAAGATACTCTCCCTGACACCCAGCGACTGATGAGTGGTGATGTCAGGGATGTCAGTGCTTATTAGAATGATGTTCCTGATGTCACCGCTCATCAGAGTGACAAGTGATGATGTTGTTGACTGCAATAAGAATCAAAGTGGTCAGCCAGGAGATTTGTGGCTAGTAATTCTGTGGTAGGAGCAGTACACTAGAGAATGGGATGGCCAAAAGCTATGTGCAGTTTATAGAGAGTGACAGCCAAAGCAGCAGCTATTCTAGAGTATAGACAATATGATGGCACATGGTAGATGCCCAACGGAGTGTGGTCCATTAGCATTAGAGGCAGAAATAAGCTGTAGAATATGGTCAACCGATGGTAAGGTAGGCATCAAGGCGGTATGGCTGATTTAATCATCGATTTTCAATTTTTGTACATGAAGGTGTGTACTGACCCATGCCTGATTAATTTGTATAAATGTTATGTTTCCTACCCAGGTCTGCTTTGGTTTGCCACTCTAACAGGCCACACTCAATGCCCTCTATAACATGATGATCGAGGCTTTGCATGACAGTATGTCCATTGGAAACTGGGCCAGTTCTTGCCACTGGCCTAAATTCTGATTAAAATGTCTGTAGAATCGGTGTTTTGGATATCAGCTTGATAAAGGACAAGGTCTTGCTATTACTGAAACTATCTGTTTAGCTCTGAATCTCTGTTTACTAAGCTATATGAAATCGGTGCACTGCCTGATAAAATATTTTGATCATCATGTCAAATTATTTTTATTCTGACAATCTGCCTTGTCCCCTGCCTATGTTAAGTGTATATCCACCTCCACATCCATTGGCTGATGTTCATCCTCTTCTACTACTCCTCAAAATCCTTTAGCTTTTTACATGGACCTTGAGGGTCCCAAACAGACGCAGCATGGTGATGTACAGGTGCAAAATACTCTTCTGCCTCCATTCCCTCTTGATTACTGGTGAGTGTTTTTCCCCAACATAAGCAATAGTGTAATAACATAGCTGATACCACACTGTCAGTAGGTGACATGCATTGTTCAATAGTTGCCAATATCATGTATCAAAATATCCCATACTCCAGTTAAACTGCTGCATGACGTAGTCTGTTGCTTTATACTGTTGTTAATAATGCAACATGCACCTCCCTTGTCCCCAGGAGGTGCTGTGACTCCTGCATGATTGCTCAATCTTTCTGTGGAGTTGGTGTCATGCGCAGATCATGGTGTTCACTCTGTATTCACCATGCTGCTGTCTGTCACCCTTCTCCTTAGGCCACAATCCTGCAAATGAAGGACAGCAAGCAGCTGACCCTGTGGTGTGCTACTGTGCTTTGACTCATGGTGGTGGATAATATGGGTAATGCTTAGGATGCTATGCACTGTATGGAAGTCATTGTCCTGTTGGTTTCCTCTTTTCTTTTGATTCTACTTATAAGTAGCATTGTATGCGGAATCATCCGTAGGCACTAGTCACTTTAATCTGGAGGGATGAAATGTCATGTATGTACACTTGTACTGATGTATGGTGACTGATGCCCGGTATGACATCTCCACTCTGTATTATAATAATTATTACTATGAGATTTGACTGTAATCTTTAATGTGCTGTTCATTTGCTACTATGCTGCCTTGCAGAGTAAGTAACTTTTATGAGAAATTGGGACATATGACTATTGTATTGACACACCCACCAGGACCATGGGTACACGGAACTGAGTCAGGGGTTCTTTGGGGAGGTCACGGGGTCGTAACCCGGTTCCGTGACCCTGACGGTGTCAATAAATGGGGGAATAAATTATGGGCTTTAACGTGATGTCACCTGTGGTTTCGGCAATTGGAATGGATAATCCACACTGCAATACAGATCTTCTGGGGCCGTTGGTGATGCAGCAAGATGTTATGCTCTCCATGGGTAGAGCAAGGGACCAGGGCAGTTTACACAGTCTATGTAGGAAATAGGGATCGGTGGGGTTCAGGACTGAGGGAGAAACAAATGACTGAAGGACACAATGAGGAAAGTTTCAATTTCCTTTAGTTGATGGTTGTTGATGCAGACAGGGGCACCTGTAACAGATGGTAGCGGAGATCCAGGCAGCTGGGAAGCAATTGGGGATCTACCTAGCCAGGTGGATTTAGAGGTCTTCCTTCTACGTGGTGTTATTTGGACCTCGCTGCCTGAAGCTGAGCTTCATATATGTCTAGTCCTTTACCCGTATGGCCGGCAGCTCGAGCTTATGACAAGTGTCGCTCCTCGGTGGCAGCTCTGGCCTTTGGTGTGCTGCTTTGTTGTCGGGTATTGAGTAGGGCCAGGGGACTTGCAATCCCCTGCCCTCCGGATTTGGCTGCTTGGACTTCAGTACCCGAACAACCATGGCCTCTGGAGTGAGGTTTCTAGCGCTTTCCTCTGGGACGAGCTTGGTCACAACTCCACTCCCCAGGTTCTCCTTGACTCCTCTGATTCACTAGCTTTCCACTGTCCTGGGTCAAGCTCCAGTCCCCAGGATGTCTCACTTCCTCCTTGTCCCTTCTTTTATTCTCTCTTAATTTCTCTCTGACTTTCTAACTAACCCCTCCCCAGGCCAGAATTTTATAGGGAAGCTCCCCTGAAGCCGAGTTCAGAGCTCCCCCTTCTGGTCTGGAGTCAGGAAAAGTGTTGGATGCTGGTGTTACCCGACTAGGGAACCCCTTCTTGCTGCCCGGCATGACATCACCCCCTGTGAGGGGGGCAATGCCACTGTAGCAACCGGACTCCTGGAGAGCCACAGTATAATTGCTGTATTTTTTACCCTGTGACCAGGGGTGCATCAAGGCTTCCTGCCGCCTGAGCCTAAAAGCGGGGGGGGGGGTTAATTTATCACTCTGGCGGCGCGGTGAAGAGCAAGGGGGTTGGTGCTTTCACTACCAGCGCAGGTGAGGAGCGGGGAGCGGGGGGGGGGGCGCTAGTGTCAGAGAGAGAGGAAGAGGGAGGATGATGTTACCTTCGTAGAGCGGCCAGGAGAGACGAAGCCGCTGTATGCAAGGCACCGCCCCTTCAGCACTGCTGTTCCCCCTGCCTCCTTGCCACCAGAGCCAGAGGGCTCAGGTTGTCCAATGAACGGTGCGTCCCTGCCTGTGTCCGCTGTTATGGGCCTTGCACTGGTGCGTCTTGCACTGCTACCCTCATCTTGTGTGTTTTTTTGGTATAATAAAATTACCTTAGTTTGCATAATTGAAACCTCTCCTTGTTTCTCTCCTTATGTGTATTCTAGCTACAGTAGCTTCTTGAGGTGGGTTGCACAATTTGTGGGTTCTGATCCTCAATATTTATTTGGTAATCTATATTCATACATCCGTTTGGCAGCAAACATATTTGATTCAAAATAATTTCTTATCCTAATTTAAGGGGACTTGTCTTTCTAACCATTAGTATTAACTCTTCATTATATATTGATTAAAAATTTTTGCAAATTTATTTGAAAACATTTAAAACAATATACAACAAAATTAATAAAAATGTAATATCCACTTACGTTGTACAGTTTGTCCTGGGTGGCCTCATATCAAAAGTCAATTTTTTATAAGTCTTGTCCATGTGAATAGGCAACGTAACTCCAATCATGATGTCTCCTGGTTGAGTGACCCCTTCAAGCTCTGACATAGACGGTAGTCTACAGTTCTTAAACAAGGAACGGATGGATGGCAGAAGATAGCAAATAATGATGAGGGTCCTCATGTTATAGAATATGTTCATATTCAGTTTACCAAAAGGACCACCTTTGAGGAAAGTAGACATATTATGTATTGATACAGTAATTGTGCCCTAGATGGCTTTCCATTACAGGTTTATATCCTTTTTATACATTACATAGAAAACTATCAACTACTATCTATACTCTAAATTCATCTAGAGATGGTTTTAACAGTCGTCGTGGCTTCTCAAACTTTTCAAATAGGCCTCAGCATTAGAGATGAGCGAATACTAAAATGCTCGGGTGCTCGAAGCTCGGGCCGAGCATCCCAAGATACTTGTGTACTCGGCCCGAGCACCGAGCCCAATGTTATCCTATGGAAGACGCGAGTATTTTTCTGGCATGACCCCCGGCAGCATGGAAAAACCCTAAAAATGTCACAAAAGTATCAGAACAGTGCTGAAATGACATGGGAACAGCATGGGGAAGACCCCTGTAAGCATTTCAGACTCCAAGGTCACTGCTGTGAACAATGTTGTCAGACCATTACGCCACTTTTACGGACTGTCAAGAAAACGTTACAAAATGAAACCAAAACGTATTTTCATGGAGAAAATATTAAGGGTTCATACCCACTTGTGAGACAGAGTTGGTGTATGTTAGTTTTTCGGATTACGTGAACAATTTTTTAAGAAAAAGATTGTGTGGCACTCCCATGCCCCTGGGAAGAGACGTAAATGAAGGCCTCTTTAAATATTGTCCCATTATAAGGATGTGGGTCTTTTGTAGTATTGCCCTAGGCAGGGCTGCCAAAAATTAGGAGGGACCCCAATGCCCCTGGATAGAGATGTGCATGAGGGCCTCTTTAAATATTGTGCCCATTTTAAGGAAGTGGGTCTTTTGTAGTATTGCACTAGGCAGGGCTGCTAAACATTGGGAGGCACCCCAATGCCTCTGGATAGAGATGTGCATAAGGGCCTCTTTAAATATTTTGCCCATTTTAAGGAAGGGGTCTTTTGTAGTATTGCACTAGGCAGGGCTGCTAAACATTGGGAGGCACCCCAATGCCTCTGGATAGAGATGTGCATAAGGGCCTCTTTAAATATTGTGCCCAATATAAGGAAATGGGTCTTTTGTAGTATTGCCCTATGCAGGGCAGCCAAAAGTTGGGAGGCACTTTAATGCCCCTGGATAGAGGCGTGCATAACAACCTCTTTAAATAATATGCCCATTTTAAGGAAGTCGGTCTTTTGAAGTATTGCCATAGGCAGGGCAGCCAAAAATTGGGAGGCACTTCAATGCCCCTGGAAAGAAACATGGAGGAGAGCCTCTAAATATTGTTCCCATTACAAAGGAGCGGGTCTCCTGCACTTGTAATGCCCATTCTGTAAGCATGGACTAAAACATTTACCCCTGGTGGGTATACATGAAACTACTGCCTAACTTTTGAATGGTTAGGGTCATGATCATCATAAATATGATGTAAAAAAATAATGTTTTCGTGGCATCATGAACCACGGTCGCACTGATCATATGATGGTGGCGGATGAGGAGGAGGAGCAGTATACCAAGTAACCAAACACATGAAGTGTGCACCGATGTGTGGGTGTGCGGAGGTGCATGGCAATCTACTGGCACAAAATTTAAATTCCACTATCATTTGGTGGTGGTGTGGTGAAGTCAGGCCCAATCCAACCTTGTTCATCTTGATCAGAGTCAGCCTGTCAGCATTTTCAGTTGAAAGGCGGGTGCGTTTATCAGTAATGATTCAATCTACGGCACTAAAAACACGCCTTGACAAAATGCTAGCGGCAAGGCAGGCCAGGACTTCCAAGGCGTAGAGAGCCAATTCCAGCTTGGATACCCAATAATTATAAGCACAGAGGAGTCTAGGAACTCTTTAGTACGATCGGCAAAGTACTCCCTCAGCATCTTGGCAAACTTTGCAGTCCTTGTGACACTACCTCGCACCTCAGGGCCTGTGGTACGGGAGGTGCTGAGAAAAGTGTCCCAGATCTTTGAGAGTGTTCCCTTACCTCTGTTGGATTGTGCCTCTCTCAGCCGGACGCCTTGGTTGTCCACCAAATTGTGACCTCTGCCACTAGCGTTTTCAGAAGGGAATTTTTTTTACTAATTCCACAACTATGGCCTTCTGATACTGCAGCATTTTTGTAGACTTCTCCGCCTCGGTAATAAGAGAAATAAAGTTCTCTTTGTAGCCCGGGTCTAAAAGTGTCACCAACCAGTAATGAATGTCCGCCAAG